>CM019753.1:25547437-25949238 GCA_009761765.1 Phenacoccus solenopsis | reverse complement strand
AATAGGTAACTATATCAATTTATCTTCACTTTGCCATTCAAAAACCATACATAAGCTTCTAAGCCATCACCAACGGCTCGAACATAATACACCTGTATGTGCGAGGTGTGAAATACGAGAATTTTGATTTATGGAATTCATTAAAAACCAAGTATAGATATATTCGGCGAACGCCTCGTGTTGCGAAAAGCAGACAGAGAGGATTGACTCGAACAGCGAGAAATTATAATCCGAAATTCTGCAACCAAGAGTTTTTTTTTCATTGTCATTATTAAATTTTTATAATTATAGCAACTTTTTTAGGACATGGATTCAACCTAGAAGAGTTATATGAATAAATATAAGCCTATACAATTTAAAAACGTATCCAATAACCTTTACGTTTTAAATTCAGAAATATTTCTTCATTGTTAAAATTTCAACTATTTAACCTTTCCATTATATCGTTACGTACGAATAAAATGATGTAAACTCGATTATTGTAATTTTTTTCCTGCCACAGATTACTTTTATTTCATTTTCCATCATAGCTGAATACGAAATGTGTTTACAAATTTTCGCTATTTATTCAACAATTTTTCGGGAAATTATTCCTTCATTTTAAAGTTCCGATGAGGTAGGCAATGAAGCACAAAATGCCCTAGAGCATTGCCTTTTCTTCTTTTTTAAATGAAAAAGGCGCCGCTCGGGCGCTTATTACTCCATGTTTTTCCATTTAAATACTAATGAAATATTTATACTTAATGCGGATTTTTTCCATTTTTAAATCTTTCTTCTTCCTTCATCACAATACAAAACTATTTATTGAAAAATTTCATTTCAATTCTAACTCCAAGCCCTGAAAGGTTTAAATACGGTCATAGTGCTAAGGTAATTATAATAAAAGAAAATTAAATTTTTTCAAGTCAAGAAGGCGTTAAGGTATTCATTCGTAATGACATTAAAAATTGCTACTGAACTGAAAACACAAAAAAAAGTTTAATACGATTTTTGTCAACAGTTTTTACTGATGTTATATCAGTTTTTGATCTAAAAAAAAAAAAAGATTTAGAATCCCGTCCACCTTGAAAAGAAATTATGTGTTAAAAACCAAATTCCAAGTTATTAACAAATTACCAATACAGAAAGTAATTAGATTCTGGGTCTGGAGGAGCCAAAATTGGTTACGAGATTAAAATAATTTTTGAGACTCACTTTTTTATTTTTAGCTGAGTTTTTGATTTGAAAAAATAGCTATCATAACCTGCCTGATTTGGGAACGAGAGATGATGAGGAAAAGAGTTTTCATATATTTGCGTTTTAGGACATTGTTAATTAATTGGCTAATGTTCATTACGATATATTCGTATAATCTTTTCCTCTAGCTCGCAGCGGTGGTAGGTACGAATGAAAATTGCTCAAATTCTGACGAAAGTTTTTTCACCTTAATCCTAGAATGCTACACTGGGTGGAAATACATCCGGCATGTTCCTTTTTATGCAGCATACGTAGGCAATACACAACCAATTTCAGGCGCAAACGCTACCGCGTGATAAAGCGCTTTTCCTGAGGAAAAAAATGCGGTGTTTCATTTTTTCTGCGAGTGAGGTATGCAGATGGTAATAAACCAAACATTTCGAATTTAATTTTTTATTTTTTTAAATAAAAATTTTATATATTTTTTTTCAGTGCTATTTTTGTAAAATGAAACTTACTGATAAATTTTTATGGAAACATCTTATAATAGACTAAAATCGATCAAAAAAATTTAATTTTGAAGAGTTACTTTTTTTCGACTGTTGGTAGGACTAAATTTTTACTGATCCTCTGACTCTCAGCACATAAAATGAAGTTATTTGAATTTGTTTACCGAATATTAATTTTTTTTATCTTATGATTAACACCTTTCGGCCAAAATTATAATTTAAAAACTATTTTCAAGTTTCAACATGTGTAGCATTCCAGGGTTAAAGTGATGGTTCATTCATATTTTAAGGGGAGGAGGGGGGAGGGTAAATACTATAAAAGTTTTTCTAATTGGTCTCGTACGAAAAAGTAAGTCAAAAATATCAACATATTCCACTATGAGGTATCTAAGTGAATTAGAAGGGGAGTTGGAGCCAAAAGAACATTTTCTGATGAGATTTTTAGTCATGAAATTTCTCGAATCTTCCGTATCTCGTGTTTTCTTCATAAATCATTTTAAAACGCTCAAACTTTATTTACGAAAATTCTCAGTAAAAAACTCAGCTTTATGTCTCGAGTTTATTACTGAACTTGAGGTCACTCATATAAGTTTATGAACTTCGAATTCTTTAAAAACTGAACTGAACTGAACTTTCATTTTTTTTTTCAATTAACTTTTGAACTGAACTAAAACTTTAATTTTTGCCAAATGAACTTGTGAATGAACTGAACTCCATATTTTTATTTCATGGTCACTGAAAATATTAGGTACATGTAAAAATCATTATTTTACTTACTTACTTCTTACTTCTCAAATTTTACATGCCGTGTACTGCCGCCTACGCCAGTGGCACGGTAAGTATGGTGGATTAAATGCTGTTTAGGAGGTTAGTTTGTTTCAGAAATAGGAGAAAGGAGTCGGATTTTGTAGGGTTGTCGCAGAGTATTTGGCACAGTTAAGTAGGATAATTAATTAAGTGACGATACGCCTGATATGTGCTACAGCAGAGTGAATAAGAAGGTGTTCTACAGAGAGAGGGGTATTACAGGTGGATCAAACTGGAGTTAGTTCTTTTTTGAGTAGATGGCTGTGCGTGAGTGTAGTGTGGCTTAGGCGGAGTCGGGTGAATACCACGTCTTCTTTCCGATTTTTACGTAAAGATGAGGTCCACAGCAGAGGTGTCACGATTCTCGATTAATTGACGATTAATCGCGCAATGCCAATAATCGTTACTAATCGGCAGTACCTACATCGATTAATCGGCCGATTATTTTGTTTTTTGGCTTTGTAACGATACCCGGAAAATACCGAAAAACTATTGGACGAAGTCATTGTCACGTCACTTTTTTAAAACACTTATACGTTCGCAAATCGCAATCCAAAAAATAAAACAATAAAAAGCACTTAAGAGCCGATTAATCGACCGATTAATCGATTATATCGATCAGTAATCGTTTACATCTCTGGTCCACGGTTTTGAAACATTAAAAATTTATTTTCAAATCTCATTAATTTTCAAGATTTTGACTTAGCGATTAAGAAATTGTTATTTTACTCTTTTGATTTTTCTATGTATTGCGTCCATTTCTTTTTGAGAAAATGATTCGACTGGTAAGTTATTATCTAAACAATTTTGAAATCCTTGCAAAGATTTACTTTTCAACTTTTTTATATTATATATTATATTTTTCTAGATACCAGTCATAGTTACAAATAAGAACTAGATAGCTAGGTACACAGCTACCCACGCTACCACTTGAAAAATAAAAATCTCGAAATCCGTATTGTCAAATTTCCAAACGTAAAAACCCTCGGAGCTTTCTTTTCTATTTCAACAGTAAAAGAAATCCGCGAGAGAGGAAAAAAAACATTAAAAATGTTCATCCATCGGTTGCTTTCACGTGGTAAAAAATTATCATTTTTCGCTTGGAGAAGCTTTTAGTAAAAGCAGCCAAATACTAATTTCTAGTTGCCTCGCATATTTTCTTTTTTGGCATTACCAAACCGCATTTTCACCCCTTAACTATGAGAACAACTATTTTAAGAAGCTTTTCGAATATTTTTTCGCATTTGAAAATATTATATTGACTCTTCGCCTTTCGTATCAGATTTCGTTATTCGTCTAGAACGTTGTTGGAAACGTTGCGGCCACAGTTACAACGCTAATATTTTTGATTATTATTTTCGCGAAACGGGTTATTTTTTTACATTGATATAGTTCATTGTGAATGGTAGCTCGTGCGGAAAAAAATATACAAAAAGAAAAGAAACACTTGGTTCGGCGTTTTTCTCCAACTTTTATCTGCAATAACGCCGCGTTCGTTAAAATTCGCATCTTCGCGTACGCATTTTTTAAACGACGACGCGTATATGCGAAAGTAGAAATTAAGCGTTCCAGATTACGCCTCAACGAAAACCTGCTCGTTAAAAGAAACGAGCTGGATTTCGTCTGAAGAAAACTTCACTCTATACAAAAAACCTCCAAGTGCAAAGTAAAATTTAATAAAACCCATAAAACGTGCTTGCGTACATGGGAGTCGCGCGGGCATAGTCTGTTAATACCCTAAATGTCGGATCGGTACTTAAAAATTATCATCCAATTCGGATAAAACGTGGTGTTTGGTTATTCTCGAAGATCGCGTGTAAGTACTTTATAAATGAAGTTAGTTTGCACGCTTTTCCATGTATTATAGCGAATACACTAGCCCAACGTAATTTTAAATAATTAAACCTTTCTCCTTTCCGCCGAATCGAATAAACGCATGCTGTGTACCTTTGTACCTATGTATAAACAACGAAGCTCCCAACACGAAGGAAGCCAATTCCAAAGAAAAAATACAAACCTTATTTGCTCCATGTAAATCCCTTTATATCCGTATCAAGAGCCACCACTGCGTAAGGAATGAGGTCGGAATAGCGTACACTATGTTTATTTGGTTAACCGTAGCTGAGCACGAGATCATTTATAGTAATCGTATTTTTTTCCTTTATCGAACGCTATATCGCATCATACTCTGATGGAAAAATGGGAATTTTTTTCAATGAACTCGCTGCATTTGGCTCTTATTGGTTACGGACCTCATGGTGTTATTAGGGATTACATGTGAACAAAAAAGTTGTAGTTATGGAAAAATTTTGTATTTGTAACATTTTGGTGTGAAAATCTTAGGCTAATAAAGGTAAAGGAAGAGCCCGAGTTGAGGCAGTTCGATTTCGATTAAACAAATATCGTTCAAAAGTGCATAAATTTCAACGAATTCTTAAAGTTTTCAAACATCTCATTTTTCTCATTTGGCTATGGACGTTACAACATTAGAAAACATCTAATATGCTTCATTAACATCCATTTATGATGTAATTGCCGAAATTGGAGAGTCACATCGTGTATACATATTTTTTTTTAAGGGAGAGGGTCACTTATACAAACAAGTACCGCCATAAATCTCAGGCAATACAGGGATAAATCATTATTAATGGAGTATATTAAAAATTTTGCAATGTTATAGATGTTTTTTTAAATTGGACCTGATTTATGGCAGCATTTGTATATAAGTGAGCCCCTTACCCCACACAAAAAAATTTAATACAAGGAGTGACACTCGGTTTCGGCGAATACGGCATGAATCTTTGATACTGGAATATAATAGACGTTCTGCAAAGTTATAGCTGTTTTTTCAAAATGTATCCGATTTACGGTTATATTCCATAGCATACAACCTGCTCCCAACACCTCCTTCTACTACATAACAGAATATTTTTCGAGCTTAAAAACTGCTAATGAATAAAAAAAAACGAAAAAAGCCACGCCGCATTACTGGAGCTGAGTTTTTAACTGGAGCTTGTTTTTATTTAGTAATAACCTTGCTTAACCGTTCATGACTACAGGCCACACTCAATACCAAGTCTGAAAACCTCTACCCTATCCTTTCCAAAAACACTTAAGATGTTGAATTTGGCACAAATGTAGTATTTCTTGCCATGAAATAGTCATGTGAACACATATTTCTCAAATTATAGCTATTTAAGGGTCCTCAAATTATCTTCAAATCTTGATCATTCGCCATTTTGGATCCATTTTGACTCAAATTTAAGAGGTCATATTCTGGTCACTAACTAATCCTACACACAAAGTTTGACCATTCTAGGACGATTTGCTGATGAGCTATGGAAGATTCATGAAATTTCCTGCCGCAATTTCCCCTCCAAAAGCCGTTTTTTGCTCTAACTCCCCTTCAAAATCACCGAGGAAGCTGAAATTCGGATATGTTAGTGTCCGTAACTCACTCTTTTATATGAAATCAAAAACAAAAAATTTGAGGCATTCACCCTTTCTCCAGCACTCCTTAAAATTTGAGTGATCCGCCATTTTGAAATTTTTCGAAAAAACAAAGAAAAGAACTTTTGTGCATTTTTAAGAAGAGTTTCTCACCGGAATTTGAGCGAATTTTATTCACATCCGCCTGCGCAAAAAACGAAAATTCCTCAAAAACAGGTTTTTGCTTTAACTCTTCTCAAAATGCACTTAGGAAGCTGAAATTTAGATATGTTGGTGTCCGTGATTCATATTTTCAAGAAGAGTCTCTCCCCAAATTTTGAACGAATTTTATGAATACTCGCCGGCGCTACGCGTAGGGAAAAAAAATATATATATACCAAAAAGTTGGACATTTGCCAGATGATTACAAATGGTCTGAAACGCAAAGATTTGAAGACCCCACCCTCCCCCCACCTTCCCTTCCAAAATCAGGTAGGCAGTAATAGCTGTCGTTTTTTAGTTAAAAACTCAGCTAAAAAGATTATTTACCTATTGCTTGATCAACTGAATCGCTCATATTATTTTATTTGATATTTTGTTTCATAGTACAAAATGGAAAAATAAGATATTTGAAATTTTGAAAAATTCATAGCTCCCCCTAAATCATTTAGGGAATTAAAAATTTTTGATATGAAGTACTCTGGGCATGCACTTTCGAAGAATAAAATTTGTTAGCTCGAAATTGGAGTGTTACACATCTTCGATATGCATAAAAAATAAACATAATTATGCATTACATGAATATTTTTTTGTTATTTTTACCATTCCAAGTATTGGTTGAGCTAATCATAACACGCACACACCATGTGTACAAACATTAACAACAGCTGATTTTCATTACGTGGTAATACGCACACACCATGTGTACAAACATTAACAACAGCTGATTTTCATTACGTGGTAATACAGTTTGGATTATTTTTTGAATTCTATCTAGGATTGAATTTGATAAATAAGAATAATTTAACCATGTGTCTAGATGCAAAAGCTTTCCCACAAGTAATGTCTACATCTATGAAATTGGCAAATACCCAAAGGCAATTTTCGTATGATGAATAACTAAATATATTTCAAGAGTTTTGGATTCCTCTACAAAATTATATTTTTTTTGCAATTTCAAATTACGAAAAATAAATAAAGGATCCCGGTAAAACCGAGATTTGGGTGGTAACCTCAATACCTATACGTAACTGAGGATGAATCAATTTAGCTTTCAGTCGCGAAGAATCACCGCGGTTTTATGTAACATTAAATTAAAAAATACACGAACAAGTACAATCACTACCTTCCACCAAACACATGTTTACAAAACATTCAAATACAGGAATCTTATAAAATACCCGCAACTTTTATATACTGAAATTATTGCTCAAAATCCTTCCATTACGCTTCGATTATTGCATTAAAAATACGAAACGATATATTTTCCACCGTAGTGAAAAAATTTAATATAATTTTTTCTTTTTACTTCGTCAAAACCACCGCAGATAATATCATTTTGTTATACCACTTATAGTCACGGTTTCATCCGCCACCAAGTATCATTTCGTTAGTTATTAAATTTCACCCAGCTACCTTCTATAGTGTAAACAGGAAAGATAATAGGTACCGTAAAATCGAAATGTTCAATGCACCTATTCGCAACATACATAAAAACTACATAATATGTCCAACGTCACTTTATCGGTGCAACGAATGAATAATAATTCCGTTCTTATCCTCGACTGAAAACAACTAAAATGAATGGTGAACCGTGTTGAATTCGTTTCTAAAAGGCCTGCACAGCAATGAACCGGCTTATAAATCGCTTGTCCCGCTCACAATTGGTTATTTACACCACGAAATCGCTCTTAAATCTACCATCCCTGCCTTAAAATCGTGTATTTATCGCTTGAAAATGTTTGTCGGGGTGAATAATCGAGTAGGCTGCGACAGATCATTATACTTCGTCTGTTAAGCTCGCGATCCAACATGGATCGGATGGTTGATCAGATGTAAACAGACAAACACAGTCCCAGATAGGAATTCCCGTCAACCTTTTATTCCAAACTTTTCCCTTAGTTTTCTATAGACTTAAATTCAATAAATTTAATTTCTATCCAGAGTTTCGAACATGGTTTGACGTATTTCAGCTCAGTAGAAAACTTTGTTTCGGAAAAGATAACACGAGTTTTTTCCACCGAAGGAATGTCGTCGCTTCGTAGTTTCTGATCTATACAGCTTATACTCGATACATTATTTCCTTCTCGTGCTTGTCGATTTAACGCTATACAGAGTGGTTGTTTGACGACACACGTGTACGTGTTGGTTTTTACGCCATTTGCGTTCAATTTCGCTGGTATACTTCGCAAAGTATTTCTTTTTTCAACTTTAAGTACACGAAAAATAAATAAATAGTTGATAAATCACCACTTATACAGATATGTGTACAGGATGATTCGCTTCAATATGAGCTCATTCATAACGTATAAATAGAAGGCAATTCGTTTGCTATCCATGTATGATGGTTTGCCTTCCCGACTTGCTGGAGGGATCGGAATATCGAAATTTGAAAAATAAATTTCCACCTCCGTGGTAAGGATAATTTGAAAATTTTCATTTTAGTTATCATCCAAGAGGACAGAAGCATGCCTCATTTGCCAAAATATATAGGGCAAAATGTCTTACGATTTATGAAAAATGTGCAACGGTGCCGTTGGTAAGAAGGAAAAAAATAATAAGAAAAAAGTGTAAAAAACGATGGAGAAAATTGGAATTTTTTTATATTTTTTGCAGAGTACTTCGAAAAATGTTTTATTTTAAACTTTTCCAGTATATTTTGATGATTCATGAAATTTCTCATCTTGATTTTTCATGCAAAAGCCATTTTTCCCTCCAACTTCTCACCAAACCTAGTGAGAAAGCTGAAATTTCAATGCCTTTGTGATTCCAACCAAGTTCAACATATGAAACCCTAATCGAAAATTTTCCACTTTTCATTCATCCTCATCTCATTTTGAAGATAATACCTGCTTTCATGGCTATAACCAGAATGTATAAAAGGAAGGACATTTCATTTTTCTACTCTAGAATATTTATATTTTCCTGAGCCATAGGTATACAACTAGTGTAATGGGAGAAGGGTAATTTTGTTGAGCATAAAATTGTTCAATGCACAAAGAATTTATGAATATACCTCAGTACTTAATTTAAGAAAGTAAAATATTTCCTCGCAATGATTCGCAGCGAGAGAATAATGGTAATAATCAAATACGTAATTATGGAAAATTCATTTTTTTTTTTAATAATTTGAGAAATCAGTTTTGGTACAGATTTACACATTGACTGTTACTAGGTATGGTAGAATTATACGATTCCAAATCTTTGATTTTGTAACACAAGGGGATGGGTTGAGAAGCTTTAAAATGGCCATGGTTGAAAAATAACTTCATCATCGTACTCTGAACTCTCAAATAAGTATATATTAAAAAGATACGTCACACATCTGTTCTAATTTTTAGTCAAGTTTTTACTTAAAAACAATAGTTATTACATCCTACCTAATTTGGAAAGGAGTGGAGGGTTCATATCTTTGCGTTACAGGTCATTGTAATCATACTCATTGTAATCATACGGCAAATGCACAATGTTTCAATATACAAGTATATTCCCCCCTCCCCCCCCGAAAACTGCTGAAAATATAATGAAAGATTCTTCGTAGAATTCCACAAAAGTACTTTTTTGTTTTTTTGATTTATTTCATAATGACAGTTGACTAAAATTTTGATAGGGGATTAGAAAAGGACGAATAGCTTAACATTTTCGTTTTCGATTTCATTTGAAAAAGTGAGTCAAATTTTAACCGACCGAGTGCATTCAAGTTTGAGGGGAAAAGCAGTTTAGACGAAAATGTGAATACTTAAATTTCTTGAATATTTCATATCTATTCACCAAATCAGCCTAAAAAAGTTACATTTCGTAAGTGAAGTTAGTTGGGGACCAATATAATCCCTCAAATTTGAATCAAAATGGATCCAAAACGATAGATTGCCAATATTTGAAGAAAACTTGAGAAGCCTCGAGTGGCTAAGGTTTAATAAATGTGGATTTATATGATTATTGGCGTTGAGAGGTAAGTTGAATGCCAATTTCACCTTCTTACATGATTTTGAAAAGAAGTAGGAAGGATTATTGTCTTCAAAAATTTTTGATACTAACGTTTTAGTTTCCTAAATTAATATCGAATGGAGTTAAGACAAAAAAACAGTTTCTGGAGAAAAAATCAGAATGAGACATTTTTAGAATTTCGCAATTTACTTAATAAATTGACGTACATAGAAAGAAAAAACTTTATTGTTGTGGTTGCTTGAGGATCGAAATATGACCTCTTGCATAGGGTTAAAATTGATCAAGCACAGATTCGTAATGGCTGAAGATCAAAATTTGAAGTAGAATTGAGAAGCCTCAAATAGCTAAAATTTGAAAAATATAGCCTTTTGTAATTAGTATAGGTAAAAGTGATACATATTTCAAATTAATCTCGTAGGATGTTTTTGTGAAGAGTAAGATGAGAATTTTGCACTCTGTAAAGCATGCGGCCCGTTGGTTTGAATAGTTTACGAGACAATATTACCTGCAAATGTAGAGAACCTCCAATTAAAATCTTAGCCCCAGTAATGCAGCATGGTAAGGTTACCCAAGTTTTTTTAGAATTTTTTGAGGGTCCCATGTACCTCTCATAATATAAGTAAGGGCTCATTCTTATCTCAAAAATATTACCTAGCGAAACATATTAAATACATATAATTAAATTACATTTTTTTCAGAATAGGAGAAATGTAACTTTCACATAGAAAATTGAACTTTTCATTTTTGAAAGTTTTATCGCGCTGCTGCACTCCCTCTTATTTGATGTGCCACTGAACTATTAAAATCGTTCACCTCTATGTGGAATAATTTTCTTTTTATATGCTCTCAAAGTTGGCCATGATTTGTATAAAAATCGAAAAGTACCAAAAATTAAAAGAACTTCCCTTCTCTTCGAAATGCGTTAGATGGTGAAACTAATGGTGATTTTCAACTTTTAGAGCGAGTTATCTTTTTCAAAAAAAAATCTGAGTAAAATCCATGAAGACGTTAAGTTGAAAATCGTTTTTTTTTGTTCGAGTTGATACGAACTGCAAGGCACCTAGCATTAGAAATTTTCAGAGTGAGAAAAATATAAAGAAAATTTCCACGTAATAAATAAAGATTTTTTTGAATTTTTTCACTACAAAACTTGGAACATATTTCTTTCTTTGAGATATTCAATTCTTCGCACCTAATACTACAAAATATCCTGATATATATATATAGGCCTTTTAAACTCTTCATTACATTTCATTAGACGTGAGCCGCAACGCAAAAGCCCATCCACGTCTCGGAGATTCAAGCGTCAAATGAACATTCTTAATTCATTTGCCACATCTAAAAATGACGTAAAAAAGCGATAAAAAAGTTTGAAAAAATTCGACCGAACTCGAACATACTAGGTACCTTCACTCAAAATATTTTCCTGACATAAGAATGGAAAAAGCCTCCGATATATCAGACATTTGATACGTACAATCGTGTTGAACTTTTAACGGGTTATTTGGCGTTATCTCGGTACACCATATACGTTTAAATACGCAGCGCTAAACAAACAAGCCTACCAAAAAACATCTCGCGCTTTCAAACAAATAACATGAAAAGTTCGAGATAAAGACGAACCGCTAACACTACTTTGGTTACACAATTAATAATTAAAACGGCAAAGTAAGCGTACTTCTTCGAATACCGAAATTAAAACCATCATAAATACTGCGTGCATGGCGCGTGATAAGGACACTTCGCGTTTAAGTGTAGTAAAACAGGAAACCGTCGAGTTAACACTCGAATGAGAAAGTTAAGCAGCGTGAAAAGTTCGTAGAGTTGAAAATTTGTAAGTTTTTTTTTTGGGCGATGGTGTGGTTTAAAAACGCATTTTCGTGTACGTCGATTTGGCCAACTTGAGAGACGTACGGGTTGCTTTTAGTAAAACACCCTATCGTCTAAATATTTAACGCCGCAAAAGTAACTTGAAGGTTTTATGCATAAACGAAACATTTTTTTTAATTTTTCAAACTGTTGTCAGCTATAATTCGTATTAACAATACGATGAAAAAATATGTATTTTAATGTCTCGCTTGAAGAGACAATTCAACGCACGGTAATATGAATACTAACCGAATTAAACTCTATAATGAACTGAAAAGATAGATGACAACAGGTGAAAGCAAAAAGGTCTATTTTTCGTACCGCCAGCAACTACCCACGTGAAAACGTATGCCATAAGGTATACTCACATTGGTTACATACGCGCTTATTTCCGACAAAATAAATTATTTCTTAGCGATATAAGCCGACAATCTCTCCACACAATATTAAAGCTACACGGGGCCGTTGAAAAAATTTAACTTCGGCTTACTAAATACCGCTGTGCCGCAAAAAAGTGTACAAATAATTAATTTTCGTGGTTTACTTTACCGCGATGAATTTTCATATCGTCGACTTGTCGAAAAAGTTCGCGAAAGGAAAGTTAATTTAATATCATGAACGAATACCTACCAGCACTCGGGTTTACCCTCATTATATTCATATCAGCGCGTAAATTACAAAAGAATATTTTTTGTTATTTCCGCTTGAAAGAAGAAATTTTAATAAATTTGTTTCTCAGTTATAATCGCGTATCAAAAAATTACATCGTTTTGTGAAACCATCTCATGTAAAGTAATTATTTGCGTGAGGAGTTGAGTTTATTTCATGGTATGAGTCAGTGGCGCAACCAGAACTTTTTTTTGGAGGGGGCTAAAAAAAAGGAGGCTCGAACTCCAGTTGATACCCACCTATTTTCATGAAGTGTAATAATTTTTTGAAAAAATTGCAAAATGAACTGTATCATAAATTAACCATACATAGATAGCCCCCCCCCCCGTATATACAAATTTTTCACCTCTAAACGTTGAAAAAGGAGCCAGAAAATTTTTTATTGATATCTAGGATAAAAATTGAGTTACGAGTGTTTCCCGATGTGTTTCAAGTCGTCTCAAGGTTGAAAAAGACCTTTCCGGTGTACTTGTTGTTACACGAATTCAAATCTACTACGGCAACCGAGATAGAACGACTGAATTTTTTTCCCGCGATTTACGCATATATGTTTAATAATTGATTTTTGAAATTTATAATTTTTTGGGGGGGCTTTAGCCGGTTAGCCCCCCCTTGATTGCGCCACTGGTATGAGTAGTAGTTTCATGTATGTCCTGGCGCACTCTGACGCAATGGTAAAAAAACTAAAGATTTCCCTCTTTTCACGGTAATACAACCAAAGATTTCTTCCACCAAAGAAGTGCAAATTACAGACTTTTTAAAAAAAATTTATGTATTTTTAAGCCTTTTATCATTTACACGTGTTTTTTAGTTTTATATATTCATTTATTTCATTAAAAAAGGAAAAAACTCTTTGCTTTATTTATTATTTCACTTATTTGACGGACTCCATTCTTCCATTGTCTCAAATAATAGAGATTCTATAATATACATCAAAAAATCGAACATTTGCAAAATGATAACAAATCATCTGAAACGTAAAGATTTGAAGATCCCATTTCCCCCCCAACCACCCCTTAACAAATGAAGTTGGCTGTAATAACTGCCGTTCAAGTAAAAAACTGAGCTAAAAATACGGTTGAAAGTTTATGTTACAATATTGTTTCATTAATCAAATTAAAATTATTTGAAAACTACCAATCATTACGTAATTTTAACCAAATTACCGCGTTTTACTTACCTTCTGCAAAAATTACCATATCGCAATAAAAGAAATGAAATTATTAAAGAAAAATTTGCATGTACATTCGAAGTGACTTCGCTGAAATTTGACTTTTTGTCGCGAAGTTCTAGGTCGCTATATTTACTTTATAAACAGACAATTCCACTGGAAAACATAAAATAAATTGAAAATGCAATTTTCATGTGTTTCTTTTTCCCATTTAGTTACATTTTCTCAGCAAGGTTACAACTGTACTCCGGAACCGTAAAATTTATAAGGGAATTTTTAATTCCGATAGAGGTAGGTATCTACATTGGTTCACGAATATTATAGTACGTCAATTGTAATGTGTTCTAATAGATACATTGTATTCATTTTTGTAAAGACTGCGTAGGAAGGTCTTGACTAGTTTTTCAAACATTCATAATTTTATACGAATTTTGTGCTTTATAAACTCAAATATGGAAAATTATTCTAGCAAGTTTTTTCTTTTTTTTATGTGCCCTTATTATGTAAATATGTATTATTCTGTTCCTAAATAAATATATCCGCAAAAAAAACTTCTAACAAGCAAAAACGTCAACTTCAAAACATTTCTTAGTCACACCTATTTAAAAAAAAAAAAAAAAAAAAAAAAATTAAGGTAAAAAATAATATGATACAAGCCCACAGATCAAGTTCCCCTCATTTCAACTTAGAACTTGACGGTCGTCATTCACTGTAGGATAGTTTTTAGTACGATCGCTATAAATTGAAATGTCTCACTAATGATGTGACTGTTCAATTGGGGTGAATTCGTTATGTGAGTTAACATTTTTCTTCCAAATTACTGAGCATGGAAAGAAAGGATGGAACAATGTTTATTTCATAACAACACAACTGAATAGGCAATGAATTTATGGAATGGAAATGATTTCATGAACAAAAAGTTCCAAATGTGTGTGAATAAATTTTTTATAATTATTTTATTTTATTACGTATTTTCATGTGTTGTAATTGTAATTGTGAATTCAAATAGATCTCAATTTCAACGCACATATTTGTAATATGTACAATATATATTACGTAATGTAGTAATTGCTAATTTTAAATATTATCATTTGATTACTGCTATTTAATTTAATTTTAATCTTGAATTCAAATATATATCGATTGCAACGCACATATTCGAAAGGTAGGTGCAATATGTGTTATGTAATGTAGTAATTGGTGAGTTTAAACATTATGAAGTGGTAGTAAAGAAGTAACAATAACATATCTGCGGTCGTAATACGATCCCCTTACAAGTTAAATTTTAAAGTTTGGTGAAATGAAAATATAATATTTAGGTACATGATAATCGTTGTGTTTTCGTTATTGACGACCGTCAAGTTCTAAGTTGAAATGAGGGGAACTTGATCTGTGGGCTTGTATCATATTATTTTTTACCTTAATTTTTTTTTTTTTTTTTTTTTTTTTTTAAATAGGTGTGACTAAGAAATGTTTTGAAGTTGACGTTTTTGCTTGTTAGAAGTTTTTTTTGCGGATATCATAGGTTTTTTTTTGGAAAATAATATTTAAAGAAAGTAATGCTACCATCACGTATTTTGTTGAAATTCCTATAAAATGTTTAGCGGCATAGATGGTAAACGAGTAATTGAAGTGCGTATGATTGAGAGGAAATGTTTATTTGAATAATTTTTTTCTTAATTATTCAACTTTTTTTATTAAATTTACCGCCATCTACTCAACAGTTTTGTTTTCGGGTTATTGGCTTTTGAGATATTCCGCTGCTTCATTCAGAACGTATTTTTTTTATTGAATCGAAATTTCCCGCATAGCCGTTCGGAACCCCTCTATAGCTGCACGATGTGCCGCTTTTCGTGGATCTCCTGTCTGAGGAATACACGTATATGAATTTAAATTTTAATAAATGAATAATACGTTTATATCATAATTACTTACATTCATCATTATTTTGTAACTTTTTAGAATGTCACTTATCAGTAAATCATGATGATTTCATTAAATAATTTTTCGGAAAAACAATATACTTATTTTACAATAAACGCCATACGCAGAGGAAATGTTCCTAGAATTCTGCACATCGTGCAGCTATAGAGAGATTTAGGTTCATTCTGGAAAATGTAATGAAAATTAGGAAAAGTCGAAATTATTATATTTACTGTATTCTATTCAACTACTGAATTACCACACCACAAACAGCAATAGGAGTTCCCTATTTAATTTCATCCTTTTTTACCTACTTGAATGAGAAAAGTCAGATCCATTGAAACAACGTCTATGAATTTCCCCTATTTCAATTTCCCCTTTCGTGCCTTACGCCGTTCCCCTATTTCGTTTTCCCCTCTTGTACATATTCTAAAATTTTCCAAACTTTGCTCAAGGATAGGGAATAGTGTAATGAAGCAAATGAACTGAAATTTGGTACACTTATTGAAAACATGCTGTAGAAGTGCCTTTTATAGTTTTCGTTCCATTTTAAAAATTTTTAAGGCCCATTTGAGGGGGGAGGAGGAGTAAAAGGGGGCCAATTTGGACGAAAACCTCACACGCACTCATTTACATCATGCAGATGAAGCATACAAAATTTCACGTTTTCATCTCTATTAGTTGTCGAGAAAATGAGTTTACTTAACTTCAAAAATTTGTCATAATCGCTTACTTCAGATGTTAATAACTCGGCGAGTTTTTATCGTACAGTAATTATCTATGGCTTATTTTGAAGCTCTTGGCGAGATCTTCAAAATAAGCTATAAATATATCCATTACGACCAATAGTTTCGGTAAAAATTGCATAAACGCTATAGAGTAAATCCTGTTCACAGAATATAAGCATAGTCGGCCGTTTGCTCGTACGTACGCGCACTTTCGTTCGTTTCCATGGCAATTTGGTTGCGTTTTGAACTTGACTCGCAGAACGACCGTTCTGCTTGATATATAAATGTAGCTATATTTAGTGAAATTAATTATTATATTACTACCGCGTAAAAATGAAATGGTCCCACCTGGCGCAGTACAGATGGGGATGAGGATCTATATTACAAAAAAAAAAGACCTTCCCAACTATATTCAAAAAACATAGTAGATAAATAAGACCTTTCTACCTGCTCATTGTACGAAAAAATCGCAATAAATCACGATTAATTGATAACAAAAAATCTGCAAGATAAGATATGATGTTCTCCCTCCCACTAGACCACTTCCCAAATCAGATAGGCTGCAATAGCTTAATTTTCAATTCTAAATCAGCTAAAACTATTCATTATGATATGTATATGGTTTTACCCATTAAAACTTGATATCATAAAATAAAATTTTTTAATTCAATTTTTAATTTGGGTAAAATTTGAAAATTTTGATTTGTACAAGTTTTCAAATTGCTACACAAAATAGGTTCCAAAATGAAAAAAAGTTGATAATCAGATACTATAACGAAGGTTTTATTCTTCATAAATAAATTGTGAAAATTAATCCGGCGATTTTTCATGAATCTGAAAAAGTTACGAATTGACTGATATTCTTTCCAACGAACATTAGCCCTAAATTTCAATAAGCTACATATTTAAGATGGAGGAACATAATACGATAGTGGCTCAAGACATGATGGTAAAATTTTGCTATCATTAAGCGAAATGTACGAGGCGTTTGGTTCGAATTCTAATTTTCATTTTGAACTTTTTTATGTTAAAACGGTTAGGGGAACGAAGAGCAGAGCACTGGCAAAATGAAAGGTATACCTGTTTGGTGAAAAGTTTTTGGTATAATTTTTGTCAGCTTATGGAAAAACTTAGCACATAAATTTTCCTACATACAAACATGCCTTCGCCCTATATGTAATTCCATTAAGTACTTTTCTTAATTACATCAATTCTCCGAAGGATTAAGCAGAGATGGAAATTTACTGGTTTTTTAGAATTCATTTTTAAACCGGAACCTATTTCATCGTTTGGTGGCTTGTACCCAGAGCATGATATAGGTATATGTAATTATGTATACGTGAAGTCGAGTAAGCTTATCGAATGTGAAAATATCACAGGCAACAGATTTGCGTCACTTATAACGAAATACTGGCATTACTAGCACTATGGGCTACAACGATGGAATCCGCAGGAGTTTGCGATTTGTAAAAATCCTATATCGCGGATAACTAACTTTGGAAACGAGCTATGTATTTAGATCTGAGATAACAAGTACGACGCCCCAAAACCTGTGTAACCTGTACTCTCGAAATAATGCTTACCTTTCCAAAATTTATAGCACCTCGTACCGACGACGATGGTATTTCGACAGATCAATTACCACTTTTATTATTGGATTACGAGACATTAGCAAAGTTTCTAAGTTTTCAACACCGATCCTGATACGGAAAACTATCTCGACTTTTATGTAGCGAGTGATAATTTTTTCTATCCATGAGGAAGCCCAGCGCCTGAGTACGGAGGGAGGGAATCGAAAAAAAGTAAAAAATTTATACACATATACATATTAGACAAAAGAACGCATACATTAAAGTATTGGAGGTTCGTAAAAATCGAGGAGCGAGAAGAAAAAAGATAACAAAACATTCGAGCTTCAAGAATACCTTTTTAGAACTTCGTCTTATTTAACCACTCAATACCTAAATTTATCCTCTATCGCGAGACTACGCCTTGAAAAAATACCCATAAACAATTTCTCTCGGAGGTATTTCCTAATCGTTCAATAAATTTCTATTTACCTTTGTACCGTCGTTAGCTTTACGTGATAGCCACATAGGACACAAATCGAAGAATTCGAAATGCGCACACTATTATACTGAAGTAACGAGCAAACCTCAGAAATGTATGTTTATACGCGACTATCCGTAAAGCGAAGAGAAGGGTCAGTTTAAATACCTACGTAAGCATTCCTGTGTCTTAAACATGGAGAATGCTACCCTATAAAATTAAAGCGAATGATTTCTTTCTTTCTCTCTTTCTTTCTTTCTTTCTTTCTGTCTTGCTTTCTTGCTTTCGGATATAATGAATTAAAATCATATAATGGTATTTTAACCGAATTTGTTAGTGAAGGGTAAAATATTAAAATATTGAAATATTTGAGAAAATATCCGTACATATGTATATATATTTTTAGTGAGTTCTTGATAAAAAATGATAGCTATTACAGCCCATTTTATAATCAATTACAATAAAATTATATATATTTTTAATATTCATATTTAAATTTAAATCAAATTAAAAGTTCCTTTTTTCTTATTTCATTTACTGAATTTCGACTCACGGTATGTAAGTTATATAAATGAAACAAAAAGTATGTTGGATGAGCCTTGAAATTAGTAATCCAAAAGTAAATCAAAATGCAAATAGGAAATTGTGGGAATGTTTTCAATTAAAACTTGTCAGAAGTTTTGAACAAATACGATGAGTACTCGTTGATTGCTTATGTAGCTTTACAAGTTCACAACAGACAATATAACTTTTTATAGAAACTGAAAAAAGCTCGCCAAAGTAATGGTCGATTTTCTTCGTCATGAATTAATTAAAAGGCTTGGTATTGTTGTAAATACAATTTCAAGTCGGGCTTTAGCCGTCTCTTGCAAAATTCAATCTAAAAGCTATTACCTATTAGGCTATAGGTATGAGTACGTAACTAGCACAAAAAGACTTCGATCTTTTCTCGATTCTGACCTAGTTCAAAGTTGGTAATTTAACAATATCAAAAATGATTTTCATGCAGTTTTTTAATCAATCATAGGAAAAACGAATTTAAAAGGGAAATTATGAGTTAGGAAATTCAACATCAACGACAGTGATAATTTTGGAATAGGTAATACATACTGCAGTTTTGGACGACAAAATTTTGGGTGCAGCAAATTATTTCAAACCGAACATCAAAAAAATAAGGAAAATGATAAAGATTACATTTTTCATACTTTTTTCTCCTCATTTTTTGAAATTTTCTCAATTTTTGGTAATTTTTTAAAATTTTTAAATTTTAAAAATTTTTCTCTTTTTCCGATGATACAAAGAGACTTTCATACGAACCTTATATCTATTTCAACGCTATTTTTTCAAAATGTGATAATGGCGTATTTTGCCTTTCACATGTGAACAATTTTTTTTATTTCACAATTTAAAAACTTTAAGCAATTTTTCTCAATTTCTTAGATGACTTTAAAATTTTAGTATTTTTTTCACAATTTTTAAAACTTCTTACTATTTTTTTTTCAATTTTTTCTTTCACTTTTTATTATGAAAAATCCTAAAAATTCGATTAATTTTTTAATTTTTTTTAAATGAGAAAAATTTTTATTTCCTTTGTAGTTACATGTAATCTAGACTTCACAAGTCAAGGAAATATCGATGAATTTTATCTTCAAAAGAAAACAAATATTATAATTTTTGAATCAATTTTTTTTTTCTTAGCATAAAACCACATGAAATTACATGCCAAGTGGTCAAATTTAATTCCGTCTATGGTCGCTTAATACCTATATAGTCACTGTTTCACAATAATACACTGACGAACAACTTAATTTATATTATGTTTGGATAACCATAATCATACTTCTCATAGGAATCGTAAAATTCAATCGATGAATAATATTTTTAATATTGATGAGCTTCTTTCGTGTTTGGAAATCAATGTGAAAATCATATTCAACCCTTCAATATGTATTACATTTTAATGACAACAAAATGCCTTAAATTCGAGTTTGAACTCGACAAAGCGAAAACGTGACGTCTATTAAGCAAAAGTGATTATTTATGAAGTTACCAAGAAAATCTCATTTTCAAACATCGATCGCCGCATTATATGTATAATGAGAGAGAATAGTAAGATTAATCTCTTCACATGTAATTTTAATATGCGTCTTAAATTCGGAATTCTAGCATATTAATCTAATTAATTCTTTCTTGGCAAAAATTTCAATTTTTTTTCTTTTTTAATAAATGCGTAGAAATAGTTTCACAAATATAATTCTGCCTAGATGAGCCTGCTAGCCTAAAGGTTCAGCTATGATATTCGCACTTCACTTACAATTAACTCTAATGGAGTTTGAGTGAACAGCACCTATCCATTTAAAGCGCATGTTATAATAACAGTTTACCCAGGGAGTGTGTTCAGGGTTCTAGGGCCCTAGATATGGAAATCTTCGCAGTAAAATTTCCCTTGCCTATAATATCTACATATGTGAAATAAGTTCTTCGAGACAAATGACATTCTAATTCGATATAGAGGGTTATTAGACATATTATGAATCAATCCTACACCATTTTTTTAGTTACTACGAGCCATAAGCAAAGCGGGGCCCAGTGTTAAAGTATCTAGTATGTACAACAAACGTGCCCTATAGTTGGCAAATACCTTCATTCTTTAACTTCAACGCGATTCTTATAAATAATTTATCAATTACACGAACAAGACTACCATAGATTGTGCGTTTCGCTTTACGAAGTGATGAAGCGTTTTGGATGGTTATCCATTACATACGTGTATCTACTACTTTAAGGGGGAGTGTTTTTTTTTTTAAATCATAATTTATTAAAAATTTTTCAGCCCTCGAAATCGACGAAAAGAATCTTCTAGACCTGAATGATCGCCTTCAACTGGACAAATTTCGATAGAAACTACATTACCCTCATATTCCGTTACAAAAATTTCAGCTTTCGAATGATATGAAGGGTTGATAGGAGCGGTCACGAAAATTTTGAAAAATCAACTCATAACAAGAAGTGAAAGCAAATTAAATATATTTATCAAATGATATACCATAATAAAAGAAAACCTCAAAAATAATGGAATGGGGCGATCTTTTTTGAACAAAATACCGACAAAAAAAATAAGCAAACTGGTAGAACTCTCTAGGCTGTTTACTATAGTGATATTCAATCCATCTAAGCTGTTTTTGGTCAATCTCGAAATTAAGAGGTCAATTGATAGCTAAAACTCGCTAGACTCTTTATTCCAAACATATCATTTTAACGATTACTTTTTCTGATCAGAATCAATGATTATGTCTCAGAAGGTTTTTACATTAAAGTGAATAAACAATTCCCAAGTTGAAGACAGAATTCAAAAATTTCGATTTTGTTCAATATTCTAGAAATTTGAGTTTGGGAAAAATCAAAAATAATTCATATAGACGAGCTCATCTTTTTCTACCCATGGATTAAAAAAATTCATCAATAAATTCTTTTGATATTTAGACACTTCAAAAATTATTTCCAATTTACTGCAAAATCGCTATACTTCAGATATTCTTAGAAATTATAAAATTTATTACGTATTAGGATGTATAGAATGAACTTAAGATATACGCTACATGTCCACTTTTCACCTTACAGGATTTTTAAACATATTTCATTTAGTGATAAAATTATGTGAAATATCAAAAATACATATTTTACTATAGGAGAGGCTGGGCAATTGGAACAATGTATTTTTAGCCCCATTTTTGTTGTTATTTTCTCTCTTAGCTTTATCTAATTACCTATATGATACGAATTTTAATTGAGTAGAATATGGAGTATTTTGGGAACACTTAAAATGTAAAAACTGAACATATTGTATCTTTTGGTCGTAACAGAAGAGAAATTAAGTGTATAATATTTTAACAGAATAAATTATCCATTATATATCAATAAAATATTTCAAGAAATATGTAAAATATTATAGATACCTATAATTTTCTAATAAATTAAAAAAAAAAAATTCAAAACTCTAAAAATCAGAAAAATAATTTTTCAAGGTTTTAATTTTCACGTTATTATATTACCAACGAGAAAAAACATAAAATCGATTCACCTCCCATAACCACTAGCACGTTACCTTCAACTGCCTATTTACATAAGTAGTACGTTATATATCAAGAAGGCATGAAGTCATTCACCTAAATCCTTCTAGACAAACACAGAAACAGAACATAGAGTGAAACAGGAAAACACAATGCATTCTCGTTGAAAAATAAACCCTCTAAAAATAACCACAACGCTTGGACACTTGATCATTTAGAAGTTTATATATGGAGTCAAGTTGAAAATGATCGCTATAACGAGAATCAATCGTGTGAACATTATTACTCGTCGATATACTCGTCGAATTTATTTTTAACCAGTGAAAAATATGAAAGAAATCACGGCACGCGGTTAGTAGATATTTTCTGCAGTACCGCACGTGTATTCGATTCGCCGAAAAACCGAAGCGGCGGTGTACGCTTTAATAAAGTATCCAGCCAATGTATCCGGTCTTTCTTTTCATTTTCGTGACGCGAAAAATTCCAACGATGTTGTTATTTCAACGCGAGGTGTAGCGATATTTTTTTTTCAATTTTTATCGTATGTTATTGAAGTATATATAGCGATTCTTTTCTCTTTTTTTCCATCATTACCTCTCAGAAAGTATATAATTTTACGGTGGAAATACGCCAAGCAACACTGATGCTGCCATTCTAATATTATCTCAAATTTTTATTATTTTTCTCCAATATTCGCTCCCCGCTTTTCAAATTAGTTGGATCGATTTCTTTTAGCTAAAGTATTGCATAGGGTACAGCTATAGTTGCTCTGAAAAGTGCACGGTGTACTTCTCGAGTTCAGCGAATATGGTTAAAAGATGCATAGGAGATTGTGAATCTTTCGAGGTGAATCGTTTTTGAATTTAAAATTTTTTAAATTTCTTTCTCAACTTTAGGCTCCAGTTCCCTTCGTCATTTCCTTCTCATAATAAATTCATTGCCAAACAAAAAAATCTAAAAATTCAATGTTTGATATACGTGTCTACTAAATACCACTAAAATTTTTCTTCGATAGCACTATGATCCTTAATGGTTAGCAAAACGACTCGAATAGTTGGTTTTTGGATTTATGTAAATAGATATTGCACTAACATAAGAGTAATACTGATCATTGAATATAATATCAATTTATTATATACAAATTAACCAGCTCTTGATTTTCAACAAAAATGACTTTATTCAAGTTTTTTTAAAGTGTACTCTAATGACAAAACCCACCCAAATACAAAAACACGAGCTCTCCACATTTACCTCGATCCAACTCGAAATATGAAGGTTGAAATTTTAGAAAAGTGGGGCCATTCAAAAATACGCTTCATCTTACATGTAAAACTTGCGTTCACTTCACTAAGATTTACACTTGAAAGATATTTGCTCAGAAAATCTAGAACCTTGACACAGCTTCCATCAAGCAATGAATTTATGAATATGAAATAATCAAAAAATTGATAAGTCGTCTAGCGTAATAATTAATAATTCTAAATGATAAAAATATCGATTCAGATGTCATGTTAGGTATCTACATGTGCTGAGTATGTATTTTATATTGTGACAATGCAACATTAACTGAAAGAGTTGCAAAGATGCGGGTATTTCTATCAAATGAATCATGTCTTTTCACATAAACCGTCTCTACATGGAATACAAGGTAACATTTCTTCAATTAACGTCGACATTTATCTCTCCTAGTCTCGTACCTTCTGACGCTAGTTCCACCAATCTAATTACTAATAACACTTTACTTCCGTATTTAACGACTCGTAAGGTTGAACGAACCATGTTATTTGAAATGTTTCGCGCGAGACAGTTAAAATTAACTTTAAATTATCGAGATGCAAAAGGTGTTATGAAATTTTCGACGCTAATTATTTAATAAATGTAAAATGTAATAGTATTGTTTCAGGAAGTTTGAATGAAAAGGTATCATGACATCAAAGACCCACAAGTCGTGCGAACTGAAATATCGTCTATGGAAAAGAGATTCGTTGCGGGTACAGGCTTTTCCATTGACGAAAATAAGTGTTTAGGTCTAATCGGTCACACAAGAGATGCCGAAATTCGACGTCAAAAGTGGAATATCATCTTATCGAAACACTCTCATGATGACGTTTATTACATAACGACATGACTGAGAGAAAATATTTCCGTGGTAAATTTAAGGGACTGTAAAAGGTACATAATCCTTAATTCCATCTAAAGAGTATTCATTTTTGCAGATTCGTTCTTATTCTTTGTAATTTTAGTTGAAGAAAATTGAGAAAATGGGCCCTACTGCAGTAGGTGTTATCAATGAGGTTTTACAGAGCCTCAAAGAAACTGAAGTCGAAATCAAATTTCTAAAACATAATTTGTTGAACTCGAAGGCTGAAATCAAAAAATTGGAAGATAAATTGGAACCCTCGACATCGGTGATATAATTTATACAATGGCCGAGTTTACATATAATATACGTACAATTGTTCGAAAAATTTTCATTTTTTCAAATTATTACAACCGCGATGAAAAATTTTTGGACTTTTTGTGTTAAATACATGGTTGTTGGAAATGAGTGTCTTTCATTATAAACATCTAGGTTACGTTGTTTCATCCTCGTACCTATAGTTTTTGTAAAGTCTCACCGAATGTTACTTTTTGCTCTATTTTCAGAGTTTTCCTCGTTGTACTAATGATGTTAGGAAATTTTGGGGCATAATTTGATTACACAAGAGTTAAAAGTTTCATGATGAAATTTTTAAAGAATTTTTTTCCGTAAATCTAGCTCAAACGTAATTGTTAAACGCATTTCATCCATGACTAGAACAAGTTCTGTTATTAAAAAAAATAACAAACAACCCTGACTCGGTTGTGTTACCGGAAGCAATAAATTAAAGGCAGTTAAAAACGCTATAAATTCGCCTCACTATATCCCGTCAAAGACTAAAGTAAAGAAAAGCTTGTCCAAGGTCAGAATAATGACAAGATTTAAGAAACAGTGCAGCTAATATCGGTGAATTTTGCTCACGCGATAGATACCTAGTACCTACCAAAATTTGTAAAAAGTGTATAATGATTTTTATACAAAGAAGAAATGGCCTCTCGACACGATAGATGTGGGTATTGAAAGAATAATCATGGCTCAAACTGTCGTCCTGTTATCTCACCTCATCAAACAATGATAAAATTCTCGTAGGAGGTTTTTAAACAAAATGATCCTAACATCACGTACCAATTCGAATAAAACTCTTCCACAATATGAATAATTAACTGAAGACGAACGATACGATTGCGAAAAAGTATCAACCATGCACTTATTATTAGCAAAGTGAATTAAATTTCGAGCAAGTTAACTCATCCGGAAGGCTCAAAACTAATACATTTTTTATCGAGGGTGAAATTTTTTTCAACTCAACTTTTCGTACTGCACGATAGAAAAGCATGAGAAGTAAAACGGCAAGCGACCTCATTAGAATGTAATGAGCTCTTGAAAACTGACAACTCGTTTATCAGTTTCGACTGACATCATCTATCTTCCTGGCGCGGCGGTACGTATAAAAAAAACGAACAAAAAATATGAATTTAGTCGCCTCGCGTTTTTAACCAATTTGCGGTAAATTTGCGGCGCAAGTAAGCGTTTCAAAAAGCCATTGCGAAAATATTCACGCTCCCTCGACGGTGCCAAATATTACGAGCACGTTTACCGTTGCTACAAATCTGACCACTAAACTCGCGTGGATTGGCGAATAAACAAAGCTTATCTGGACGTCTTGGTTCAACGCGATATATTCAATTATAACTTTGTTATTACTCAGCCGGATTATTTCGTTATTACGTTGACGGGACGAGGTAACGAAACAGTTTTGGTAAAAGCACCATTCAAACGTCGGTCTTTCATTTTTCTTTCTCAAGATAGGGGTACATTTTTATACCAGTCTTAATTACCTCGAAAAGCTTTTTGGAACAGAAGTACACGTAAAAGCATTTCGACGAATCAAGTGAAGCTCGTATTAGGCTTGATGTATAAATCAAGAATGATCAGGGGCGTGCTCCCCTATATAAATTGGGTGCCGCGGAACCGGGCCCCACTTACATCGAGGACCCCATGATAATTTAGAAAGCTATAACTTGGGCATATTAAAAAAAAAAAATCATAAACATGAATATGAAACTATATTCCAGTACTTTAGGTCTACTCACAGTTACCAATAAATGACTATTAGTACCTATGCTACTCATACCCACCCCATCAAAGCTTCCCATAACCTCTTCCAAAACCCAAAGAAAATGAATTCAATCATCTTGATAATATTTTATGTCGACAGTTGATGTCTACTGAATTTGAATAAGTTCGGCCCTTGACCGCTTGGCCTGTTAGATTATTATGAAAAGAGCAGGCAATGCTTTATTATTCTAGATTATATGAAAAATGTATTGCAAAACAAAAACAGCAATTACGAAACCAGCAATCTTGAAATATCAAAATTTCAAAATCAAAAATCAACTAGGAAAACAAATTTGAAAAACTTAAATAATTACCTGACAAACCAAATTCTTAATGAACTAGGGTATAGGTGTATTGATTGAATCACGTATCCGTTCTACGATGAACGAAGGGCGGTTACGAAATTTAATAATATAGTTGCGAAGGAGATGCATCGCTGAGTCAAGAAATAAAACAACAAGCCATCAAAGAAATAGGGATTTCGAATAAAATTTCTCTTTAAGAAACTTACGTATACCTAAACTTAATGTTAATATGTACTTATCAGTAACGTACCGAAAGGGGAGAGGGGGGGCTTTTTCCTGCTTCTGGAAAGTCGGTAAAGTCAACTAATTGCACTAATAAGCAATATTAAAAATAAGACAGATTACTTTTCTTAAATAAAATACTGCAGTTTTTGAAATTGCCAATTATTAGAATTACCAACTTGCCAAGTTCTTAAAAATTTTTTTTCGCGCTTCGCCCCCCATTATTTCTTATGAATTAAAAAAAAAATTAGAGTAGGCAAAAAATGACAAATTAGCGTAAAATATATTATAACCAATACCCATATGTGCAAGAAAATTTACCAACTTGTCATCTTGTATAAAAGATGAAAAAATGTTAAAAATTCTTCAAGCTTCTAAATTATGTCTTGAAAATGAATTAAGAAAAATACGAAACCATTAGAAAAAATATCTCATAAAATTAGATTTAAAACACTTTAACCCTTGATACGTTATGTTCATTTTTACACATCATACGAGTCGGATAATGTTTATTTAAAAGTTTCTCATTTGGCAAAACTGACATAGTAATGTGAAGAATGACATTTCGATTGTCATCTTACAACTAAAAAGAACTGTCAACTTAATAATTATTTATATGAAATCGAAGAAATTTTTTTTAGGCGTTGTACGAGCATCATAACAAATACCTATCATTCAGGACTACATCTACCGGATGAGTATACTTGATTCGAGCACCACAAGCGCAAGAATCTTTCCCTCATAGAAATGAATCATATATTTGAATGATATCAGGAAGAATAAATGCCATAAATAAAATTTGTTTAATGCTTAAAAGCGTTTATCAACGCAAAATTTTAAATTATTATTTCGTTATGAAAAATACATATATATATTGAATTTATTCACCTTTTAGCTAATTTCGTTACTTGGGTGCTCAAATCAAGTAGTAACCCTGTATTATTAAAATTTGCCAAGATGAAATAATTTTTTTAAGGCTAATTTTGTATTATTGATGAAAAATTTTAAAACATTGAAGAGTAAATATTTTTTTCCGGTTATATGTATACCTTATGACCAACTAAACCCCTGTGGCATAGGGCCACATAGTCGCCACCTCACCACGCAAAGATGAGCTGTAAATTGGGGTGAGCTGAAGCACCAACACAATAGGTAGCTCTCATTTCTACCTTATTCACCACCATGGTGAGCTAAATGGGGAACTTAAATACTAACTGGTGTAAGCACCAGAGGAATAAAGGCAATCATTTTAATTAAATTAATTTAACAAATAAAAAAACAACATAAAAGGTTCCCATCAAGCCAGACACCTATTAGACCTAAAACTGCTGACACATATAATATAGTATGGTACTTTACGTATCTTTGATTATTTCATTTGGAATCGTCCACTTGAACAATTTGAATGGTCCAGTCTTCTTGTATAGGAGCTACAACTTTTGTTGAAGAATTATCGACACATACACACGCAGATATGATTGATACAGAACAGTATTTTAAACACTACGCGATTTTTCGAATTTACATTATTTAATTGTCTATGAAAAGCGAAAATACAATCATACTCATTCGCGAAGTATTTCGAACAGAATTTTGATAGGTAAAAACCTATTTACATGTTTTTAACGTGAAAGCTACAAAAACGGACGACATTTTAATGAGATACGATCTTACGCTAAGATGGGCTTTGCAAAAACATGCTTTTATTTTACAAAGAGGAATATGATAAGATATAAATATATTTTCAAAGATAATCAAACAAAACGTCAAATTTCCTTTACTATAATATTATGGAGTAAATAAAATATAGCAGCAGTCTCATCTGATATTCATTCAGCAAAAATTTTCAAAAATTCAGTAATGATGCAGAATGATTGATCATAAAAAATATATATTTTTTTTTAATTCACTAGATTATGAACAAAATTAATGATTGAATTTTTTTATCATTAGAAATATTACAACATTACCAAAGTAATGAAAATTTTAAACGTATTGCTCATGGTTTTTTTTTTCAAAAGGGGATTCGGTGCTTTATTTGTATCGGGTTCTATCAAATGTATTGTGTAGGCATACAACATAATGAAACAAGAAAAGTATGAATAAAATTTTTGGGTCTCGCGCGCCTATGGTATTATTGCAGCAATTTTTAAAGCTCTAATTTTCTTGGAGCAAAAAAAAATTATATGATACTACTTGCCCCCCTCGGTACGTCCCTGATACTTATATTACGCGTCTAGTACACCTACTGAATTTATAAAAATGAAATACATTTCTTTCTTGAATAGTTGAATAAAAAATTCGAAATGAATAAATAATCCTAATTTTTCAAAGAAAAGTAAAAAGGGCACGACGCATAATTATTTTTCAATAATTTCATTTATCGTTGGTGTGGGCTATGAAATATTTTAATGAATGAAATGAAACTTTCGAATGTTATAGATCCACCCTGGAACAAATATTCAGATTTCTTAGTTAGTATGATCTTTTTTTTAATTGTGTCATATAATACAACTCTGACCAGAGACACATTTGCTGGAGAGTAAGGTCTAGATTTCCTGGAACAGTTTCATCTGTCTAACGAAGGCGAATAGAGACGTGATATGGAGACTATTGCTAAGGATTTATAAGAAGCTAGAAAGTATTTTGAGTCTAGAGCGGAAGGCTTTTTTTGGTGTCACCAAAAAAGAAAATAAATTGCATCATGTAGCGCGAGCTGAGTACGGTGCAGGTCAAGAAAACATGAGACAAAATTTCAACCTACTTTCAAAACATGAATCTGAATATCGTTTCAGCGCATAAAATTCTAAAATAAAGCACATAATGGAAAAAAATATGCATTGAAATATCTCTTTCAATGCTGCAGTTTGCAACTCTTTAGTCATGCCAAAAAATCAATTTTTTGTTTTGGCGTTTCTAAAGTTTGGAAAATACTATAGCTGTAATTAGTCCAAATGTTATACTACACGACGACCCTATCGGCGTGTCAAAAAATACGTCGTCTAATCAAGAGAGTAGTTCGTTAATAGAACGTGTATAGTGTATACCTACGTTCAGTTGGCTGTATAAATAAAAATAATGGGTGTGGTAATAATACCTGAAAAGCTCTAGTGGTAAAAAACTAATAAATACGTACGCGTTCTATTTAGTTTGCTACAATTTTTATGAAAAGCTTTTACCAACTTGATATTCGAACATATGTTCTTTTTCTTGAGCTGCGGCCTGCTCTGAGTGATTTTAACTTAATACGTTTTACATTGCAAAAGGTCATTGGTTGTTTTTTTTCACTTCCTTTTAATAGTATTAAGAGATTAAAAATATTACTCTTTGTTCATTGATTAAATTTCTGTTTTTTCTCGTTCCTTTTTAATAACAAAAATGCGAAGTATCGCGAATCTTCAGCCCTCGATCGAATGTTTTTTGTATAGGTATTTAATTTATTCAAAAAAAAAAAAATGAAATTGTCAATGAAAGAATTTTTAGCTGAACTTTTTTCTTTATCAAAAAATTGTATTTACCTTTTTTTTTTCATTTTGGTAGGTACCTTCTTTCTTCCTCATTAAAAACCTCATGCAGTGAAGAATATATCTACGTAAATTACTAGAAGGAACACGAGCATGCAGATGTGGGTAAACATATCCGAACAAAAAATTTCTCTGAGATAAAAACCTTATATTCATGTCAAGTACCTTATAATCTTAATGTCGGAAGGCTTCATATGTCCTAAACATCATTTTTCATTTCCATTTTCTGAAAATTAAAAATTGATATCAGAAATAGATGAGGAAAATAGGCTGTTCTAGGAGTACTTGGCGTAAAAGCAAAAGTTTGATAGGCCAGTAATTCAAATTACGAAATCGTCTGAATTTTCTTTAATAACTTTTCTTATAAAGAAAATGAAAATTATTTCTTATTCTCAAACTAAATAAATTACTTCCATAAGAAATGGATAATTTGGTGGTTAAAAAAAAGAAGATTGAAGGAAAATTTGAATGTTGTTGAAATTAACATGAAATTTTATTTTTATTTTTCTAATTTTCTTGAAACATACCGAAGAAAATAGTAATAATGCTTCCACACAAAAAAAGTACTAGCAAGAGGTTCTCTTACAAATGTCCTTTTAGCTCTGTTTTAGTATGCAGATAACATTACTCCACAAATTTCAGTCATGTGTTGTTACTAAAAAATTTTCTATGTCACGTGATAGAGAAGTACAGTAAAACTCGGTTTCCAAGGCCAAAGCGCCCAAATTATATAGTTTTTGGGCTGAGAGGGGAAGGGAAAAGTTTTAACCGATCTGTACTCTATCAAAAAATAAAAGAGTATTTCTAACGCTAAAATCGAGACGGTAATTTAAAAACTGAAAAGAGAATCTTAAAATTGTGTTTCGAATTTTTTGGCGGAATTATGAGCGTATAAGCGCCATTTTTTATATTTTCACTCACAAAAAAAATCAAAATGTATTTCCGCTTTTCGAATCAAAAATTACTACGCCACCGAATAGAACATGAAATTATGCAGATTTTGTCCCTCCCCTCTCATCATAGAAATGACACTTAAGGTGGTTTAAGCACAGAACCCTGGTTTTCTAAAACCTCTCTATCGCATAATACAGGAAACTTTTCAGAAAAAAAGCACGACCTGAAATTTAACGAGTAACGTAATCGATGACTGATAGTTGGAGAATTGTAAGGTATGTAGTTTGATTTGATGAGATAGCTTTGATGTCAGACCATAATCCTACACTGGTTTTGGTTCCTTGCCTTGATTTTTTGTATTCCTCAACCTACGGAATTCACTTTTTCAAACCAATTGAAAGTATAACTATGAGGTAAACTGTCTAAAGACATCTTTATCGATATATTATTCGCAAAATTTTCAATCCTTTCAACACGTATCTTTTCTCTTTTTGAGCATACGAATTTAAGTTTCTTAAAGGGAATTCCCATTTTTAACATAATATAATTACAAATAGATTTTGCAACTTTTGAACCCGGAATTTGAAATATTAACAATACTCAGCAATATTCAATTAGGTACCAATGTAACTCAAAGCACTTATTTCATTTCATAAATAGTTTAATTGCATATTACATTGTTTCAATTTCATAACAATTCGCTCCTAAATTATTAGATTAACCCAGCCATAGTGCAGTCTCCATCACTATGGATTTTGATGCGGTTCCCCTGGACTGCTCGAACTCATTGTTTAGAAACAGCACAAATTTCTATCAATATCAAGTGAACGCTCTCAGATCAAAATGCGTCTACGCATGCGCGAGTTCAAAGTTATCAATATCATTTCAAGTTCCGAGTATAACAAGTTCAACTGGTATCAGCTGTTCCAGTTGTCATCTTTAACTCGCGCATGCGCAGACTCATTTTGGTCTGAGAGTGTTCACTCGATATCGACAAAATTTTTCTTTACAGTTCGAGCAGTCCAGGGGTATATTGAAAGAATAGCCATGGAACCAAGCCACGAATCTTTGCTAATTTTGGAAGCCCACGCCATCTCAGTTTTTTGCACACTTAGTCAACCTTCTGATTAACCTTTTTTTTTCATTCAATCGCAAAACTGAGAAAACATCTTTCCGAAAATTTCAATTTTTAAATAGTCATCAAGAACCTACATATTTGAAAAACGTACCATTGTAATGACTGAAAATTCAGCTAAGAATGTTTTATAGAATATCAATGATTTTATCTAAAATAATAACCTACTTCGCTGCGACAACATTTTACGAGACGAGTTTTATTTCACCACTACTTCTTTATTCGAAGCAATATGATGATGTGTTTTGAGAGATTGACTTCAAATACTTCTTTGAGAAAAAGTCAACATTTCGACCTCATAGTAAGGTTTATGGGGAAAATAAATTCGCATCGAGCGTTTCTTGGGTTACTTTAAAAAGGAAAAAAAACTTCATAAGGTGAAATCTTTTTACAAACGTTCTCTGTATAAAAGAAATTGGAAAACCCTACTATGAAAAAATATTCCCGAAAGCAGACCGAAGTGACCAAGAAAATGTTAAGGGTAAAATAAATTTGCGAATTCGTAAAAAACCATTCTTCTATTATTTCTTTTTTCACTATAATGTACGTGTTTTCTGCACAAATAAAATTTTTATAGGAACTATTCGCATTAAAAATGTTAAGGCGCTATAAATAAAATATTATCTACGCAAACGCTTTCCACTCCATCGTATCACATCGCGGTATAAATAATTCTCAAGAATGTTATTAAAAAACTACAGAACGATGATCACTATTCACTTAAAAAAAAAAGGAACTAATTCTATGACAATGACACTACAGCATTGAATAGGATATATATTTCGCTGTGTAGCGTAGAATGAATATATTTTTATTTCCGTATTGAATAGCGATATCGTATTTAATGCCAGTTAAAATTATCAACGAATCGCACGGGAAAACTGAATATCCTTAGTTTTGAATTGCATTGGAAACCAATTCCTTGACTAGCAGCATTACTCTGTTGGCGATGAATTCCTTACGCTTCAATCGAATAACAATACCAAAAAAGTATTATTTTACTGAAACTCGTACATTTTTCTTGGTCGTATAATCGTATTGATGAAACATAAACACACGTTGGTTGGATGCCCAAAGCGACAGACATTACGTGATCGAGTATAAGTTTAGAAGTTCGCCAGACCGTAGAAAAAAAGAGGAAACCCCGAGTAATCATTTCTTTTTCCCTACGTAGCGAAGGTTTAAAGTCGAATTAAACTCCATAAAAAGTATAATTTGCCAACATCTCCGACGACTTGTTTATTAACCGAGGAAAAACGTATTCGCAGAAATAACCAAGATAGGAGAAAATACGCGCCGACTCGAGAGAGAGAAGACGTGCCGCGGCGATTAAACGATTACGACGAAAGCGCTTTTTACACTCACGTAGCTTTTCATCTATCGATGGTACTTTTTATAATACGTATTTCCAAAGTTATGACAGTTGGCGCTGAAAAGCAATTTAGTATTTTTTAAATGCTTTCTCAACTTCGTCGAGTGGATTTTTTAAGCCAACAAAATTACGTATACCATTTTATGCGTCATATAAAAACTTCCGACAAATGATTAATTCGGATGTGATACTCGAATTTCTCGGTGGTTAGAATCGAGGGTGAAGCTTTTTTTCACCAACTGACGACGAAACGAGAATCTGGTTATCATATAAAATACTCACGTTTAGTCGAAATGTTTTATTACCGTTCGCCGCAGCGCAATGTCGCCTTCGTATTATGTAACCGAAGGTAATTTATGCGCGCTCGAATGTTCATTTTTGGCTTTTCGCTTCTTCTCGTATACGATAATGTTACGGTGAAGCGAGGTGGGTATTTTAATAAAGGCTTTAGAAGGTGAACGCACCGAAGTGGGTATCAAATAAATCACCCGAGACGGGTTGAAAATTATATCATACGAAGGGAGGACACCAGTCGCCGAGATTCGCTCCCTAATCGAAACACCGCGTAGCTAAATTTTTTCGTTATGTAATTTTTACCTGGTAAATACAACGAGTCTTCGAGTATTGAAATATAATATACGCGATGAAGTTTCGCATCAAGATGGTCATAAATTAAGGAAAGCATAGCATTTATTAGCTGAGTTTTTAACTTAAAAACGATAGCTATTACAGCCTAAGTGATTTGAGAAGTGAGCGTCGAGGAGGGTGAGGTCTTCAAATGTTTGCGTTTCAAACCATTCTTAATTATCCCGCAAATAATGTCCAACTTTTTGGTATATATATTTCTTTTTCCCAATGGCAGCGTCGGCGAGTATTTATGAAATTCGCTCAAAACTTGGTGAGAGACTCTTCTTAGAAATTTAATGAAACTACTTTTTTATTTTTTCAAAAAAAATTCAAAATGGCGGATCACTAAAATTTTGAGTTAAGCTGCAGAAGAGGCAAATACCTTAAATTTTTTGTTTTTTATCTCATATGAAAGAGTGAGTCACAGACACCAACATATCCTAATTTGAGTCTCCCAAGTGTATTTTGAGGTGAATTAGAGCAAAAAATGGGTTTTTGAGAAAGTTTTGAGAAATGAAATTTTTTTTGAATGTTTCATATTTTCTCACAAAATCGAACTAGAGTTGTCTAAGTTTGTGTGTAAGGTTAGCTGGTGACCAGAATATGAGCTCTTGAATTTGGATCAAAATGGATACAAAATGGCGGACTACCAAAATTTTAGTAGAACTTGAGAAGCCTCAAATTTGTAAAAATGAAATTAATATGAACCCATATAGTTGTTGGTGATATGAAGTATACTATATCCCCAATTCACCTCCATACATGATGTTGGAGGGGAGAAGGAGGAGTTATTGACCTTAAAATGTGTTGAACTGTTGAGAGTACAATTCTATCCCCTTATCTTTTAATAAAATGAGCTTAAATGATTAACTTATTCTGCTTTTAACTTCCCAAGAGATTTTGAAGGGGACTTGGAACAAAGAAGGGCCTTTGGAGGGGAATTCGCTGCAGAAAATTTCATGAATTTTCCATATCTCCTCACCAAATCTACCTAGAAAGGTCAAACTTCGTGTGTAGGTTTAGTTGATGTCCACAATATGACCTCTTCAATTTGGGTAAAAATGGATCCAAAATGGCGGATCATAAAGATTTGAAAATAATTTGAGGAGCTTCAAGTGGTTACAATTTGAGAAGTATTTGTTCATATGATTAATCCATGTCAAGAAATAACCGTTTGTTCCAGATTCTACTTCTTGAGTGGTTTTGGAAGGGATAATGTAGGGGTTTTCAGACTTGGTGGCCTGTAGTCATGAATGGTTTAGGAACGTTATTTCCAAACGTAAACAAGCCCCAGTTGAAAACTCAGCTCCAGTAATGCGGCATGGCTGCTTATGTTTCTTTTTTAGTAATCATCAGCTTATCTACTCGTTTCATTATGAACATTTTAATTTTTTTTTTTTTTGTTATTTTAATTTCATTGATATCTTAATTTCTAAATTAGTGACATATTCTTATCTTAATAAGATAATAACATATCTTCATCTTAGAAGCAATTTAAACTTAATATTTTTCCATAATTATCTATATATATTTTTTTAATTAATTTATTACGTTTATGGTGCATTGTTCTTTAAAGTATTCGTCATAATCACCGGATAAATCTTTTCTTGATGTTTTGAAATTGAATTTCTCAAAAGTAAATGTTTTATTATTATTTGTACGTTGCATATTTCACACTTTTTTTCGGAGATTTATTCAGGAAATGAGCATTAATAACTTTGCAATGTCCTATTCTCAGTTTTGTGATTGCGTATTTCTTCTTAATAATTCTTCCTGTTTCCAAATAAAACTTTCTCTTCTCCTTTTTTCATTCTTCTCTGATTCGTTCATTAAATATAAGATGAAATTTCTAGTTTTAAATCATATCAATTTTTTTTTTGAATCCGTACTTCAACTTGCTTATTTTTCTGCTTTATCTGCTTTTTCATGTCATGATTGCGCAATCAGCTGGGATCCAGAAAGTTTTTTATTGAAATTAATTTCAATTAAGAAAGTTAATTGAATAATATTTTTTCAATAATTTAAAAAAAAACACGAATTTTCTCACTTTAATTAATTTGAAAACGTACATGAAATGCAAAATGCAATTCTATAAAATGAGTTAAAAAATAATTCATTACTTTTCATAAAGAGTCAAATTTAGGGTTTTGGGTTCAGACATCATAGTTGGGTATCTTGCATTTGGGTCATAATTGTTAATTTTTAAACTTGGAAAAAAAAAATTGGGTTAAGAACCCATTCTAACAATGGATAGCAAACTGTTCTGCACTCGTGATCAAATAACCCCAAATATTTTAGCAGAATCATTTCAGACATTAACAGTAATTGGGCAAGAGGTTCCAGCTTGAGTACGTCAATTTCATTATTCAAACAACTGTAAATATGAATTTTCATTTTAACGATATTTACGAATAAATGGTCTAGATCAAATTGAAATTTCTTGGATCTCTCGTATGTTCTCACTAAATGAACCTAGAAAATCAAACTGAACATGTAGAGTTAATTCTCGACGAATGTGATACGTTGAGATGGCAGAAAATGGATGCAAAATGGTACTACACCTTCATACGTGATGTTGAAGAGGTGGAGTGGTTAATTGGCTATTATACTCAAATGCACTGGAGGTAAAGGAAGAGTCGAAATTCTTACTTCGTAGTATCATACGATAAAGTAATATAGCTTCTCCTCTCCTTCCGTTCGCCTCACTTATATCAACGCGCTAACCAGAATTTATCAATGAATGGTATTCGTTGGAGCGTCCAAAGCATGTTAATAAAATTGCATAACCTAAAGCCGTAAATATTTTCCAACTGAATATGCATGCGTAACGAAGAACAAGTAAGAAATAATTAGGCAAGCATTATCGCGACATAATATGCATGATGTCATATAACTTATATTATGAAACATTATCAATAAGTAATATCGGTGTATTAATTTTTTAATAATAATATGTCTTTACAAAGGATCTCTTTCGAGTAGATTTTCGAAATAGATTACTAGTGTACTTTTTTCATCGAAATATTAAAATTTTTATCATTTTTTGACCAGTAACAATTATTATTTTTTGTCTAAATATATATATGCATTAAGAAATGGAATCCCAGTGATAATACTAACAAGGAATGTTTGCCATGAAAACCACCAATTTTGCTGGAATAAATTTTAAATAATAAGTATACCTATCAATACATAAACTCCTACCCAAAATTGTAGCTGTAAATAGGCATTTCTGCTTGAGTTACGACCATTCTTAATGACTTAAAAAAACACTTCATAACCACATAGGCAGTACATAGCAAAAATTCGTATTGCTGATGAATAAATTTACTCGCAACGTTATTTTATACGAAAAAGCAAAATATCGAAGTAAAATGAACACATTTATAGTTCTAAAATCAAAACAATATCACTCCATTACCCTAGCTCCTAGGTTTTCCCTTCTTGTCGCGTAATAAGAACGAGATGTCCTTTTCGGGTAAAAAAACGTTCGGGTTGAATTCTCGACATGTCAAAGGTAACACTTCAAATGCCACCCATGAATAACGCGGAAAGAAAACCCGACGCATGACAAATAATCGACTAGAAGAAATTCGCGACGATTAATGTTCTGCAGACGACATTTTTACCCCTTTTTCCGACTATATGTTCATCCGAGCCTGTAAAAAATGGTTACGTTAAATAAATTAACTCGACTGTGCATACAGATACGGCGAAAAATACGAATAAAAAACCTGCAACCATTTCTTCTTTGGCGGCGAATGCGCGTGAAAGAAAATGACACCTGCGAGCGTTCGCATCGTTTTAGAAATTTAAGCGGAAGAACGAATTTAACCTTATAAAAGAGCGAGAGTAATAAAAGCTGTTACATTTTTTACAAGCGTGTATCAAACGTTAAGGTTAATCTCGTAACAAAAAAAAAAAATGGGGATAAGCCCAAACGCGTAAGTTTATAAAAATAACAATACCTTGATAGGGGAACACATGAAGCAGATTTTATAGCAGGAAAATAATTTTCAAAAAATGATAATCCGCTACATATTTCGAAAGGAAAGCGAATGGACCTGAACTCACAACTTGATGAAGTTGTTAACTGCAGGTTATATTCCATTAGGATGAACACTATACACAGTATGCTTATCGCCATAACATCTTTTATGTCCTTCAAAAACAATGCTAATGGTTTTTTGAAACATGTAAGAATTCTATCGTCATAAAATTTTTAATTTTATGTTAGCTTTACGCCAAATGCAAAATAACTTTCACTTACTAAGAACAAATAATAAAAATTCTAAGAGACAATAAAATTTTTTTCTAATATTCATTAGACTCAAAAGTGGATGGAATAAAATTATTATTCCACATTTTTTTATTTCAAGAAAGTTTTGAATGAGTAACGCCATAGAGAGAGAAAAATAAATGAAGCAAGTTACCGATGCTTTGCCTGGATATTCTAAATGGTTTAGAGATTCATATTTTTGCCTTGGGAAAAAATTGAAATAGCGAAGTCTTTATGTTCAGCAGATGATATTTAAAAAAAAGTCAAAGCTCCTGAGGATTTGGTGACCCTCTTCAAATGACGGACTGGCTATGGACCTTCTCCCTCTTGACCTTTCCTTAAATAATATAGGGCTGGAAGAGGCAGAAATAATCACAAGGCAAAAATAAGTTTCGAATGAGTTCTCAATTTTTTATTAAATCAAGTAATGCTCGTGATTTTAAAAAAATTAATGAAAAATAATTCCAATCGAAATTGTGAAAAATTCTAATATCTAAAATTTGGATCTTTTGTTAAGGCTTGGAAAGAAAAACTGGCTCACTAAAATTTTACTAAAGTACTAAAGAAGTTCAGGTGCAATTACTTTCATTACTCTTATTATTAAATACTTAAAGAAAAATAGATTCACAAAACAATTTCAACTGAAAAGTCCGAAAATCATTCTCAAGCTTGATTCAACTGTGGCTTTAAACAAACACTAAGCGAGCTCAATACTTTCATTGTTAGATATTATACAGTTACACACACAATGCAATCCTTCAATCACATCCTTCAACGCTTTTCCTTTTCAGTTCATTTATTCGAAAAAGTAGATAAAAATTGTTTCGGATCGCAATTGTAAATATCACCATTGGGAACTGGTGCGGCGAGTTTATGAAATATTAAACCTGAAAGGATTCTTAGAAAAGAATAAAAATATAACGACAGCGAGCGGTTTCAAACATACATTTAAATTTATCTGGTTGTTTCACTTGCCTTCGGAGCGGGAAACTGGATACAAATGAATTTTTAATGATATTCGCCCGCTATTTGAAATGACAACCAAGGAGAAAAATAGAAGGCTAAGCCAAACATCAAGTATAGATGTAACTTTTCCAGTCCAATTTCTCTTGCATGCAATGTTCGGCGAGAAAGAAAATTATAGAAATTTTTTATTCGCCTTTGAGCGAGAAATGATATAACCTTGGCGCACAAGTGTAAAGCACATTGGTAATCTGAAGCATGCTTCTATCAGGTATAGTACATAATTATGTACGTTTGTCCGATTGAAATATCTTTCTGGGTTTAATTATCCATAAGACTATAAATTATAAACATGAAATGTTGACAGCTTTATTGATTTCGTATATATCTACAGGGATGTAGTTCACTGGGACTATGAGTGAGATGAAATTTAATTTTTATGATTTTCAGTTTCTTTACGAAACAATCGATCCCATCAGCAACCAGCGACAGCTTCACTCGAAATTTCAATGTTTTTCAATATTTTTCGCGCGTATTTTCACACAATCAATATTGACAATATTTGCCTAACACTCGAGGAGCAAAAGATCAGATTTTCACGAAAGATCATACCGAAAGAATAATTACGCTTCGGTAAAACATTTATAAAAAAGCATCTCGACGTTTATTATACTTGCTAATTTTCTTTTTCGAATCGAGTAAGTACGAAAAATAAACGAAACGCAGCAAGGTTTGTTTTATTAATTTCAACGCGCATTACTTATTTACATTGGAAGACACAAATTTCAGAAGTCACGAGCACGTAAATCGGAGAGAAATAAAAAATTGAATACACCTCGTGAAAACTCCACATTCTTGGCAATTTACAACAGAACTCGACCAAATGATTCGAACTTTGTGATTACTAAAACAGGGCGTAAAATTGGCCACTTCGAAAACGAAATGTTCCTCTTTTATTTGGTGAAAGTTTGGAACGACGGTCATTTCGAATGACTAGTTAACGAAAAGCGAAATTCGAGCCATTTTCTTACCATATAATACGAGAACTCCCCAGAGACAAGGACAATACACGGTTTAATCGTGTCAACGAGATCGTATTCATTTTTACAAATTTTTTCACCTTTTTTTCTTCCGTCATTATTTTTTTCTTTGTCAAATATACGCGCGTCGACGAAGCTTAATGTCGTTTGATTTCTTTTCGTTTGGAATTTGTTAACATTTACACGACAGGGTTTTTTAACAGATGACAGTCGATACGTTCGATTCGGTTTTTAATCATTATTGCGACAGAAATATGCAAAACGTTTCTCGATGGGTTTTCTTTCATATCCTCGAAGGGGAACGATTACTAGATTAAAGAGATGATTGATGATATTTAAATAAAGCCCGTTTACGCTTTTTCTGTTTTTTTTTTTTTATTGTTGATGAAAGACGACTTGAAAATTTGAGTTTTTTTTATTCGGGATTTCTTTTTCTTCGTGTATTTTTATGCGACGTTACCCACGGTTAAGTGAAAAATGGTGAAGTAATTACAGAATGGGCTGTCTAGGTATTAAGGATATATTTCACATACACGGTTTTTTTTTAGTATAACTAAACTTTGCAGACACTCTATGTTATCTATATTGGAACCAAAATTAATAACGCTAAAAAAGTGACATTTTTGAGAGTAAAATTCTTCGTGAGTTTCTCATGAAAACTTTTGAAATTTGAAAATAAAGAAGATAAGACACTTCTCTTTAATTTATTCAGAACGAAAAATTCAAATTTTAATTTATAAGAAAGTTATAAGCTGTGATATATGGCCTCCTCAAAAGCCAATTTATATTTGTGTTTTTCTCGACAAATAATCACTTAATGAAAAAAAAACTTCTGTGAAGTTTCTCAAATTCTTAGTATAGGTGTATATTTCAAATTTCAAGTGAAACAGATGAGTAGTATTTGAGAACCAGTATGCAATCGTGTATATAGAAAAGACCCTTAAACGGGTTGGAAGTTTAGCTGAATATTTCTTTTTATCTCGGAACAAACGTGTAAAAATAAATCTAAATGTTATTCGAACTTTAAAAATGACTAAAATAGATTAATTTTTTTTTTTATCATACGGTTATAATAACTCTTTCGTGATATAACTAAATCAAATCAGAATTTGACCTAAGAAAAATTAGTACTTACTATGCGTAGGAAGATATAAATAACGTCACAACAGAAATTCAGCACAGTAAAGAAATATTCTACATTAAATTTCCTTTCGAGTGGACATTTTATTTTTCCTCTAAAATCAAATTGGAGTTACTCCTTTTTTGATTTCTTAGTTTAATACCCATGTTTCGCATCGTATCTTGATAAAACGTTAGCAAACGAAACGTTTATTACCGTATCGTAAATTACATTCCTATCATATGTGCCCACACATTCACACTGCCAACTTGTAAATCGAAAAAAAACCCAAAATTGGGAAGGTACATTCTTTAAATGATTCTATAATTAAATAACGAATAAAATTATTGTTGGGTATATGACGAACTTTTCCACTATCTAATTCAAACTCTATTTTACTTTATCTAAATTCACAAGGAAGGGGATGTTAAGGGAAATAGTAGATCATCAAGAGGGTTGTAGAATGAACATTACATCGTTGCATTTCAAATATATAGCACATATATAAATAGAGTATACAGTATATGTACATAGACGTACACTACATTTTGTCTACTTTCTGAGATGGATTTCCGGGTATTTTACACACCTATTTTCAGCTGCGTTTTTGACTTAAAAACGATAGCTATTACAGCCAACCTGATTTTAAAAGGAAGGTTGGAGGAGGGTGGGTCTTCAAATCTTTGAGTTTTAGACCAGGGTATACATATTCCCCCCTCGTAACGCCGGCGGGTTATGACTTTTTAGAAATCTAACAAAAGTCTTTTTTTTTTTGAAAAAATTCAAAATGGCGGATCATTCAAATTTTGAGGAAGGCTAGAGAAGAAGCAAATAGCTCAAACTTTTTATTCTTGATCTTATATACGAAATAGAGTCACGGACACCAACACATCTAAATTTGAGCTTCTTAAGCGTACTTTGAGAGGAGTTAGAACAAAAAATGTTCTTTTGGGGAAGTTCTGAGCCATAAAATTTCTTAAATCTTCCATATCTCCTCGCCAACTCGACTTAGAAAGGACAAAATTTGTGTGTAAAGTTAATTGATAACCAAAATATGACCTCATGCGAGTCAAAATGGATACAAAATGGTGGATTACCAAAATTTGAAAAGAACTTGAGGAGCCTCAAATTAGTAAAAATGTAATTAATATGAACCCATGTGATTATTGAGGATGAGAAGTAGGTAATATCTCGAATTCATTTCTATACATGATGTTGGAGGAGTGAAGAAGCGGTTATCGACCTCAAAATGTGGTGGTACACGAGAGGTCGAACTTTTTAATAATGGTCTCATATCTTATTCTGATTTTAGCTTCCTAAGAGATTTTGGATGGAAGTTTGAGCGAGAAACCGCTTTTGAAGAGGAAATTGTTGCAGGAAATTTCACGAATCTTCTATATTTCGTCACCAGTTGAACTTCGTGTGTAGCGGTTAGTCGATGTCCAGAACATGACCTCTTCAATTTGGGTAAAAATGAATTCATAATAGTGGATCATAAAGATTTGAAGATAATTTCAGGAGCCTCAAATAGTTACAATTTGGGAAGTATGTGTTCATATAATTAATTCATGTCAAGAAATACTACGATTGTTCCAGATTCAATTTCTTGAGTGATTTTGGAAGAGATAAGGTAGGGGTTTTAAGACTTGGTGACCTGTAGTCATAAATGGTTTAGGAACGTTATTTCCAAACCTAAGTAAGTCCCAGTTGAAAACTCAGCTCCGGTAATGCGGCAAGGCTGCTTACGTTTTTTTTTTTTTTACAAACAAAATTCCAATTTTTAAATACTTTTAGGCTGTTATGGAAGTCTGTGAATTTTTCATACTGTGTGGAAATGAAATAAAATTTCTCACACAATTTTTATCTCTCAAGTGTTTCCTAATGTATCAAGGAAAGCTACAAAACATTACAATATAAATGAAGAATTAAAATGATATGAAAACTGCGCTCATTTCCTTGTTTTCTTTTTTTGCGATGGAGGAAGTTAATTTGAAAATAAAAGGTGATAAATCACGTGTCAGGTAGCATATAATTTATAATCCATAAATTACAATTTGGCTGCTATTGAGAAAAATATTATAAAATTGAATCCATTTCCTATGGCATTTCTCGTTGAAAGAAAGCATATTTTTTTATATTTCACTTTCAATAAAGTAGAAACAAAAGTTCTGTTTATTATAAGATGTACGTGTACCTCACCATTCTTCAGGTTATGAGGTGGTTGGTTGCAGTATTTTTTTCTAAATAGGCGTAGTTTCTCCCTGCATCCGTTCAACAGAGGGCATAGTAGACTTATCGAATTTAAATTAATACGAATATGTGGTTTCTAAAAGCATTACTTAAATGGCCACAAACATTTGCAGAATATATGATAAATCAAAATAAAACGATAACTGCCAGTTTATTATTTTTTTCAAATTTTCAAATAAAACTATCATTATAATTATATAATTTTCGATGCAAAAGAGTGCATTCGGAAGGATCGATTCAGTAAAAATGTAATACGAAAGAAGGCGCTTAAAAATTCTTGAATTTCAATGCTGAATTCTAATTTACGTCATTGAAACAAAGAACAAAAAACCTGAAAAAAAGGGCGCAGTCGATACTCCGAATAATTCGCTGAAAAAGAGCTAAAAAGTGAAAACCAACGATAACACAGCAAGCACATTACCCTACGAGAGAAGAATGAAAAGCACTTCAGTTCTACCACGAGCTACCAAAATCAAAGTACATCGTTGAAATTTCCACCGTACAATGTGACAAGTAAATTTGTCTATTCTAACAGCTCTCATTTTCTCGTTATCATTTCTCCATCCTGCAGAATGGATTTTATTCGACCAACGAAAGCATAAATAATGTAGCGCTACTACGTAAGATATAGTTGATAAAAAAAAACTCACCGACACGAAAAGTCACCTAAAGTTTTTTGGCATTGTTTTTCACCCTGCTAAAACCAAAAAAGCTTATTTTTTTCATTCTTCAGATACAGCCGGACCGTTGTAAAATTACCTTGTTTTCTTTGTGAGAATTTTTTTCACTAGAATTCCAAATTAAACTTCTTCATTTTTTAGCTGCAGATTAGAGCGTTGTTTTTTTTTTTGCTTGCAGAACATTTCCTTGGAAAAGCTAGACGCTATAATCGGTATCGCAAAAAAAAAAAAACATAACAAGCGTCTAATGAGGAATGTCGTTTGTAATAACTATAAGCTTTTGAAAGTTGTTAGGTTTAAATTCATATATAATTTTATAGAAACCTCTTGAGCTGTCCTTTGTGGATTTGGTCGATAAGTAGTCTAACTCATAGTACGTAGGCGTATTATTTCACCAATCAAAATCGTTGGTGCCTGTTTTGAGTTTAAAGCTTGTGGTAACAGTAGACCCGCATAGAGCTTATTTTACTGTGCAGTTTGGCAAAACTGGATGCGCAGTTTGTGGGAATTGTGCAGTAGTAAAAATGTTTACTTTTGAAATTGAAATGTAGAAAATAAAAAGTCTCTGTAATTGAAATAAGAAATTTAAAAAAAAATTCTACCAAAATATATTAAAAATAAGAATTTAAATTAATTCTAAATGGGCATTTGTCTGAAGAAATGAGAAAAATTTTCTTTTCACAGAAATATAGCCAGAAGTGTCTGGTTGGCTGAGCATAGAGAAAAACTTGTAAAAACCACTCTGTTCTTCTTCTCCAAAATCAAATTTTTGCCATACCACATACATGAAAATTACCTCAATTATAAATTGTTCAGCTGTAAATTGACGATTTTTCCGTGTAGTCAATGTCAACGCCCCAAAATATAGTTGAAGTAGATACCGCATAAATATGTGTTGCTTGAAGTTTAGAATTCTGTAGTATTCAAATATCATGAGTTCATTTTAAAGGTGCCTATTTCAGAGGCGCGGCCATGGCTGACCAAGTAATTATATCTGCCCCCTAAGCACATTTTTTTTGTTTCAATTTTAAATGCTGATAGTATTTTGCTTCAAAAATTGAAAAAAAGAGGAAAAATTATCTTAAAATATAATCTTTCTGTTTTTAGCATTCTCCTTAAAAAAATCCTAGCTACATTACCCGAGCTTTACTTGCAGGTATGTGAAGGTGAAATCTTCCCAATTTGTTCAAGCATTTGGGCTAATTTTACTGTGCTATGAGTTATATTGTTATAGCTAAATTTGAAAAACTGTACTGAAATTATAGTAATTTTGCCATTTTATACAGTTAAAAACTTTTCTCAAAATAAGCCCAGAACCAGCACTAAAGAGTGGTGAACTAGGAGGACCGTAGCTCAGGTTTGCTGTTAGCGGCTCTTTTAGTTCCAACTGTCTTTATGTTCGCAAAGGTAGTCTCCTTCAAGCATGGCTTTGTTTTTCGGAGTTTGGAACGTAAAAAACATATCATACTCAAACTACACGAACTGTAATGGAGTAGTGAAAAAAATACAAAATCATCGAGACAAACTTGAAATTTGAAGAACAATTACGTAAACAAGTAATGTTAATTTAAAATTAATACAATGAAACATTTTTTTATTAAAAAAAAATGTTTAGTCAAATTGTATATTTTTTACTGTTTTTTCATTGTTGTTTTCATTTACCTACATACCTACTATTATTTATAAAATGAAAGATCTTTCAAAGATCATTGAGCTTTTATAAAAAGCCTACCTTGAAGCTCACGTTAAATTTAGTAGACTCTTGAAAGTACAAACTTCCTTATCACCATTTTTCGTCTGAGCAAAACCAGCCATAGAGGAATGTGGCAACTTGATAGATATTCATTTGGTAATATTTACGAACACCACAATGATTCTTTCAATTTAAAATGTAAATTTAAACGAATATCCGCGCTTCAACACTTCCATCAATTTTCGTATAAATTCCAATTTAATAAAGGTTAGGTATTACATTAATTTAAATTTTACTTTTAAAAACCTCACTATATTAAACGTTTAAACCCATCAGCTCCTAAATCGAACAAAATTACCGTCGAGAAGCTGACAATGTAATGTTGGAAAATTACTTCCGTTTCTTAATTTCCATTCTCTCACTCCTTCCTTTTCCTCATTTTGTCACCCGAAAAGAAATTGGTTTTCATATAATGAAACTTTTACGTGATAATACCGAACTTTTTCTCGCTACGATATGTTTTTTGATTACATAGCGGCACTGGAACTAGAGAGAGAAGGCAAGTTATTTTTACAACTCGATGAGAAAATTCCCTCGTTATTAGAAAAAAAGCGCGAAAAAATTAAAACCTTAGATGAACTAGGTTTCCTTAATTAACGACAATTTTATTTTAATTTTATTCTTAATATATAACGTTCTCAAGAACCTTTTATGCATAGCTATGAAGAAAATTCAAAGACTAATTTGTCCTTAAATACTTCGTATACAATTTGGCGTATCTATTGTTTCATTTATACTCATCCGCACCACACTACACATTTTCTTTCCTCCAGACGAATCCTTTTCCGTAGTTTCAGACGGGTTAATTTACTAGATCATTTTTTACTTTGGTCGTCGCGATAGTCGTTGCATGCCGCTACGTCGGAATAAAATTCATTCGTTGTAAAACACAAATAAGATAAAAGGCATCGCTACGATGATAAATCCCTCGAGCGTATCGTATTTTTGAAACAAAAAGCGCGCAAATAAATGATACGAGTACGATGCTCCGCCGAAGCAATTTTAACGAGCGGCAAGAGGAATACAAAGCAAAGAGAGTTAGGTAGTACCACGTTTATTTGTTTAAAAATAATAATATTGTTTCCTCATGTAGATACCTGATCCCGTACAATGCTTACTTTTAAACTAGAGGCGTTGATCGGCGAATTCTTGAACATAATCAAGAATCAAATCTAGATTTAAGCTTATTACCTATATATACATAAGATTGTGGAGAATAAGTACAAATGATATTTCATATAGTTTTTACAAAACCCCTTTGTTATTTACTTATTTTCTTAACATTTTTTAATGACTGGTTTTGAACACTTGATGGGCCAAAAATAACTCAAATTTATAACGCTTACTTTCAAAGCTCTTACGTAGAAAAGCTCTTATTATTTATTCATTTATTTATTTCATTGTTTAATGAGTATATTTAAAGAATGTTAGAGAGGCCTCTAATAATTTAAATTTAACTGGTGCATATAAGATTCATAGTCATAATTATGATTATAATAGAGGCAAGGATATTTCAAATCCAACTTCTGACGTGTTTTTAAGCGGGATAAATTGGAGTTCTCTGCCTTTATACATGATCTGTAATTTTGAACATACCTAAATTTATAACTCGGCTCAACAATGTGTCATCACAGGTTACATTTTTTTTTCCTTTTAGCTTAGCTAATTTGTTAAATAAACATTTTGTATTAGTGTTATACTTTAAACGCATCCTAAGATGGACCAAATTTAGCTTTTTTTCAAAAAGTGAAAGAGCGGGATCACAATCATTGCTAAATGACCTCAACAAGATGTCATAAAAATTTCAGCTTCCCAACTTAATTTTTAAGCCTTCAAAATGAAGGTAATCTTTCAAAAATTTTCATTTTTTGGGTGTTTTCACATTTCAATGTCATATTATCATCCAAACAATGGAAACATTTTAGTCGCTAACTTTGTAAGATAAGTCAGGAGCTACTAAAATCGAAACTTTGAAAAATAATAATTTCCTCTCATATAGATAACAGTAGCTGAAATTTTGGTTACGAGGTACTACAGTGATGGACTTTCGAACAAAATTAGCCTCGTTGAGATTTGTGAGAAAGGGTGCGGGTGGTTCTTGTAAGTTCGAAATCAACTAAATGAAGCCCATACTGTGCATATGATCAACAAATTATCCATTTAGCTTTCATTTTTGATAATACTGAAATTATTGTTGAAATAAAAAAATAAACAAAATATGATGATTTAGACTTCCTAAATTTTTGAAAAAATCAGTGACTAAATTTTTTTCAGTTTTTTTTTTTTTTTTTTTAAATTTAACTGCTCGAAAATAGTTTTTTTTTATAAATTTGAAAATTTCAATTTAAAACTTTAACATAATTTTGAGAAACGCAAAAATCGAGTTAGTGAACTGAAATTTTTATGATATTCTTTTGAGGTCATTAAGCAATTATTGTGAACCTGTCCCCTCACTTTAAGGGAAATCGAAATTTGGCTCAAACCAGCTTCAAAGTAGATATCCTTAGAATTTAATTCTGATTAATTTTTAAGACATTAAAGCAGTTGTATATGACGCATTTTGGTATACTGGGTGTTAACTGACCACTTGATCAGTGATCATTAGAATGCGAATGATATACAAATATCAAAGGAAATAAAAAGTAGGTAATTTAGTCTTTTTTTTTCGCCAATGTTACACAAACTGACAACGAAGACGAAATTTATTTGACGATAATTTAATACAGGGCATGTTTTAATATAAACGATGAGATGATTTACTCATTACTTTCGAGGGTATCGTGACAGTTGGACGCGCAGAAATCCTAATGAGGCTAAGAAATAACGAAAACATCGAGCCAGCGTTGACATCGCCTAAGGTTTATCCAAAGAGCTCTGCCATAAGATGATAAACCCAAGTCGGAAATACTTTGCGTCGTTATTGATGACCTTATGTGTTCCGGTGTATTTCTAAAAATTAATTTTAGTCGCTCCTGAAAATACAAAAACAAAGTCGCCTTTCAACTGGAAACTTTTCCCATCATCATATGAATTTCATATCAGTATTCGGGTAAACGAGTAGGTAATCTTTTTCAACAATTAATAGGGGTAAGTAATAAATTCCCCAATGTTAGTCAATTAATCCCATCGACTATGATTAAGTCCTTACTAGCTGGAAAAATATACGTGAAACTTTACCCATTTTCATCAGACGCGTCGTACAAACGATTAATTAAAAAGCACGCAGATGGTAAACGTTGTAAAAGTATCAGAAGAACTGGCCATCAGCCAAACCAAAGGTTACAAATCAAACGGATACATTTCCAAGGGGTTTACTGTATACGTCAAGCATGCTTAACCGTAACGGAATAGAACGCCGAACAATTTATATCACTACCTTGTAAAACCAATAATACATATTCGGAATCCTAATCCTAAACTAGAAATCAGAAAAATCAGTGTTTTTGAGATAACCTTTAACCATGCTCACGTAGAATATCGTAGTAGGTAAGTCTAATTACAATTAAATGAAATTTTACGTACATAGATTATAGTTACTTTTTTACCCTCATTTATATCATATTAAAAATTCACGATACATTGATACTCTAATATTGTAGAAATTCATTTACTAAATTAAAGAATTAATTTTAATCATTTTTGATTCTCACGATGCGAAAAGAAAAATCCATTTCTCCATTATTATGCTTTTCAGGCTGTTGGAACTTCCTGTCATTTACTCTCGAGGAAAAAAAAATTTATGAGAATCAATTCAATACAGTAGAAATAATACGAGAAATCTTATTATACTAATCATAGTAGAAAGAAGCGCGAAGAGAAACGCACTAAATATAAACCTATCAGGAGTGAAAAAGGAAAACAAACGTGCGCCTATAAAAGTATAACATATTAGATGAAGTGTAAAAAGTTTTACGAGTACACTTACATAAAATGAGATTGAATTAAAAGTCATATTTTTTTTAATAATTGATGTGATTTTTAGAAGCTATTCTCTCTTCTTTCCATCACCTCTCCCTCAATAACAACTCAAACAATTTTAAGCTGTGTCCAAGGTACCTTGCGCCAATATTTAAATATTTCAATAATATTTTTCGGAATTGACCAAGAACATTAATTTCGAAACTTGAAAAAATGTTTGAGATATAATCAAAAAATTTTATTCGAAGTAAATTTAAATTGGGAGAGCTCACTTTTACTTACTTAACAAGTTTTTTTGAAAATGGAAAATTCCATAATTTCCTATTAAAACTGATACAACTTTACTTTTGTTTCCATTTCGAATAAAACAACTACCTACTACTCTACTCTTTTTGGAACAGCAAAAACATCAAAAAAATTTTCAGCATGTATTCCAATATTACTTTAAATTCACATGATTGACTTTTCTTCATTATCACGCACTGATAGATCAGCAATTCAAAATCTAATAATTACTTCGCATTATTAAGATTTCATAAAACAAGGTTATGTAAATTTACCTGATAACGGAATGTTCTCAAATTACAAAATATTTTAAATGTTCACAATTATCGTGCATATAACTCGCCACGGAACAGTGAGTAGCACACAGTTGCACGATAGAAATATCCAAAACTTACTATTCGATGATTCGATGTGCTACATTGAAGTTAAGAGTAGACCACGTGAAATAACGGGGCGCAGAATCTCGATGCAATAACCCCGGCACACTCCAAACCTCAGCTTTGTCTAGCTCGCGTAAAAAAATTTGTGTTCGGAAGCATCACCTCTTTGGCAATAAGAATTTCTCGATGTTTCTATGAAACAAAATATAGAATTTATGTCAAATTCGTATAATATATAAGCATTTTACAAACATCATCTATTACACTCTACACTATAATTATGTATAATTTATAAAAACATCATCGAGACGAAAAAAAAATCTTAAACTGTTACTTCATTTCCGCGTGTTCTCACTTTCATTTCGTTTTTGGTGTCTTTCCGTTTTTCAGAAAACTACACGATTTCTTGCCTTCTGTCCTTTCGCTTTCACATGCAATTATTCGCATGAACGCATTCCTTGCTTCCTGGTTGAAATCTTGTATCTTGAGAACGTTCTTGAGATGCTCATCAACAGGAATTCGAAAACATCAAATACGAGCACATAATTATATTGAACACATTTAATCTTTGATCATAGGTATGTAGATTTTTGCTATTTTTTTTTTAAACTGCTCTACTGAGGTTTAAAATTAATTTCATATGTTTTACCGCGAATCTGTGTTTTTATTAACTTTCATGAGTGCCTAATTAATTTGCTAGTTCTCTCTTCCACAAATGATTAATTTTTTATCCAGTTTTTTCTTTGTAGTTTCTCGTTAATTTGCGCACAAATAATGAATAAGTTTCTTTTGGATCATGCTAGGGTTTTCCAATGCCCCAATGGTTTTCCCTTGGTTTTTCCGTTTTTTCGGAACCTTTTCTATTTTTCAGTAGCGATGTTAACCGTAACAAGTTGTATAACCTAAATTGTAAATTTATAATTAATTAATTATATACCAACTAAATAACAATTAATTTTAATTTTTTACAAATTTTTTACCCATGGTCACATTCTCGAGTATTTCTATTTTTTTGAAAAATCATTTTTATAGAAAAAAGATTTTCATCTTTATTATTTTTTTTTTTTCAAATGAAATCCAATCATTGCTCAGGTATGCTTAATAGTGTGAAACCTACCTTCTTTTTGATACAAAATGTATTCCTATTCTGAGAACGCATTCTACATTCTCGTTCGTGTATTACAGCATTACACACAAATTCTAAGCTTCATTCGTGTAAGCTTTATCTTTCTGTCGTTATGATTAAGTTCCTACATTAATTTTAAATTTCATTATTCATTAATCTTAATATTTATCTTTTTAATCATGTTATCAAGTATCAATTTACCGATGTCTTTATACGTATGTTATTGCTATAAGTTTTAATTCCATGGATTTGAATGTAGTGTAGTCCGAAATCATTTCTCACAAATATGTTCTCCTATTTGGTTGAAAATTTCCTGTAAAATGATCAGTTTTTTGTGGATTCCCGGTTCCTTATTCACCGCATTCTTATGCGGTGTAATTTTTCTTCTAGTAATCGAAGTTACCATATTATATTACTTATTTTTTCGTACCACCAACAATCATCATAGTTTGACAAGCACTCCATCTATAGATGGATACACTTTTCCTCAACAACTGCTTGAAGTAATTATTTTAAATTATTCATATCTAATTTTAACTATGTTTTGGTTTGAAGTTTTATAGATACGGTATTTCATTTACAGTTAATCTCTGAAAAATTGGGCGAAAACACCTCAGAAGGCACGGTCTTATTAAACTTACTTTTGCAATTTTGGTTTCGGAAAACAGATATGATGTCAACACATTAACCTCAATAGCTGACAGGATTAATTCTGAATTGACGGAACTTCTAACCAATACTTCGTTGGGAAGAATTTTCAGCTGTTTAAAAGTATTACTTATCTATCATTTTCTTTTTTTCGAATCTTGAGGTATTTTCTGACCGTATTTGTGTCTTAGATTCATGATATTGAGTTGGGCAGCGAATCTCCCACTATAAGCTGCGTATCGCTACAGAAGGTTGATGTTAATAAAGAATTGAGTACATTGAATAATTTTGTGTTCGAGTTCGATATCAGTTATGTTGGCGGGTTCTACATGGCTATAGACGCTGTAATGAAGTTCAACTCGAATGCAGCTTTCGTATCGGTGAAAGGTAAATGTTACACAATCATATAGAAGTTTTCAAAATTTTGATGTTTAATGGACCATTTTTATGGACAGTTGTTAAATGTGTTGGAAGAGTTCGAGTCGAATTTACTCGTATACCATATACTTATTGGTCTATGAGTTTTATCAATCCACCCGAGCTGGAATTAACGGTAGAATCTAAATTAGAAGGACATAGTGTTCCTCAGCTGAACAGAATTATTGGAATTCAAGTAATAATTAAATGCATTCTTGAAATAAATCGTCTTTCACGTATTTCAACGTCATCTGTTTGACTTCTAGTTACGAAGAAGAATCAACAGAAAATTTGTGCTGCCATATTTTAAAATTCGTACGAAACCGTTTTTGCCTTCTCATAATTCAATCAATATTAAAGAAGAAGATAATGAATCTATACCGAATGGAAAATTACATATTACAATATTCACACTATCCAGAATAGCTAAACAAGAAGGCACTCTTTCATGCACTATTATAATGGGTAAATTTCCGTGCATATTTAATCGACCTAATGCAAATATTTGTTCGAAAAACTAAGTAAATGTCGATATTACCTAGATAATAGTCCATGGATTGAAGACGTACAATCCACCAATAATCAGATGTACATCCTTCAACTTTTTAGACGTCCTAATAAGGTAAAGATTTTGTACTACAAAAAATAATTTATTTTCACCTATTATTAATATTATAATTTTATTTTCAAGGATGTGAATAGTATAGAAAATCGAAAATTATCGACGGGCTCCATTTGGTATGAGAAACATCAAGATGGGTTGAGACAACGTTTGAAATCAATGACTGGATTAGATGATTCCTGTAATATTGGTATGTTGTACAAAATTTTTGATCATTGTGTTGAATGAGAATTCAGTAGCCCTTCATATTCTTATCTGCATCATGAAGGAATTGTTAATATGATTCAAACTAATTTATTTTCTTTTTTCAGATGATATTCTTCGTAGAAAATCATTCGCTGATACAAGCGCCGTTTCACATAAATTGAGTGCTGATAATGTTAGTCAAATAGATAGCGAAGAAATAAATATTCAGCAAACTAAAAGACTTCCCTACTCAGAAGTACGTTTGGATATTTACCCTCAGTGATAAGATAGTGGAATTATTTGCATTGATTGTTTGTTGGAAATATTTGTTTTACACGGAAAATCAATTTTTTTTCAGTTGATTTCGTTCAACGAGCATTTCAATTTTGACATCGGGCCATCCACTAAATATATGAATATATTAGTATGGAATCACATTGATGATGGACAATTATTCGAAAATTTAATCGGTTACGTTAGTGTACCATTGTTTAATTTAATATCACCGGGAATTGGTAAAAAACGAAGAATTTTTTACTTGAGTCCTCCTGGTCATTCTAGGTATTGACATATAGTTATCAAGTTTATTTCATAATATTTATATGTATCGGTGCTGCATTAGTTGCATAATTTGTTTCGAAATCTGTGATAAAAATTGATAATGTTCATGAATAAATAAATGTTGATAAAACGAAATAGGAAATGAATACCTTTGAAAGCTATCGATCGAGATAATAAAGTTCTTCGCGATAAAATTTAGACGTTTTTAATGTGCTTGAAAGAAAAAATTAATTCGTCTAAATACGAATAGCGGAATATGACGTGTAATCGAATGAGGAAAAATTGAACTTTTAAAACGGAATTTGATATGCGTTGATTTTTCTACAATACTCATCGTTGAGCATCATCTTAAAATACATTTTTATTCGTGAAAAAATTAAATTGTAAATTCTAGTTCTAAGTTTATGAATTATTTTTGTTTTAGAAATCATGCATATCAGTCGCTTTCTACTCATCCGGGTTTTAATCCTAATCTCTGCTATGGAGACATTACCATTGGAGTGAAATTTGGTTCTACGAATACTTTGTCGCCTACATTGTCATCCAACGAAAGTACTCCTGTATCCTTATCGCCTACGAAGTCTACCAAACAACCCCCCATATTATTAGAAACAACCGCCAATTTATCAGATATAGATTCTGAGTTGATATTGAGCGTACATGAATTCGAAAAAATAACCACAAATAAGCAAACGAAATGCGAATTTTGTCAGAAAAAAGTATGAACGAATTTTTTATTGTTCATCTCCTTTCTTTCATCGAATAATTCCAAGAAATTATCTTTTATTATAGATATGGTTAAAAGAAGCTTCGCAATGTTTAAAATGTCATTTAATTTGCCACAAAAAGTGCGTTGCGAAATGTGAGAAGAGTTCGGAATGTCGGGTAACTACTACGGAAGCGACGACATTAGACGATGATTGTATTGAAGTAGCATCTCAAGCGATTAACATCAATCCGGAAATTATCACGACAGCTCCAGATAATAATGGGGTATGCTAATTTGCTAAATTAAATGAAAAAAGTATCATACTTATGTTGATTTTTTTTTTTAGCAACCTCCTATGATCAGTAAGAATAAAATAAGCTCATTTTTGGCCAATGTCAAAGGTATTCGTAGATCAGGTTCAGCCTCTAATTTAGCCCCTCCGACTAGTGCAGATGCTTCATCGAATCAAGCTCATAGTTTACCTCAAACTCCAAATCATTCTCCAAGTCCTAGTCGAAAGGTGATTCGTTTTTCTGTAAGGATTACGTTGGTGATTTACTTTATTTTATCTAGGTGTTTTTTTCAGTCTTCTGTTTTTGCCGGTGATGTGAAATTATTTCAAAGTGAAGAAGAGGAAGATGAATTAGAGAAGGCGTTGGATTATTTATTAAACGTGCCAAAGAACGAGCAATTTTTAGAATCGATCAAAAGTAGCGGTAAGAAGTTATGCATGGATTTGACACCGGAAAAAAGGGAAACTAGGATTAATGAAATGGTAAATAAAACACGATGGCATCGAAAAAATTGTAGTCTTTTTACATCTCGTTTTTAATTTTCTATTTTTACAGATAACAAAAATAAAAGCAGCCATAGACGTTGAAAATGAAAAATATAACGAATTGCAGGAGAAAAAGAAAAACAACGATGATATTCACGAAGCTACGAAATTAGTATTATTAATCGCTAAAGCTGAAGATCGTTTACAAGCGTTGACGAACTTATTATTACACTGTTGTTCGGGTCTTCAAGACTCGCAAGATACATCTCGAACACCATCGTAAATTTAATATTTTTTTAGGCAATTTTATTTTACTTTTTTAGAAAAAATTTTGTTAACTTTCTTAGGTCAAGTGAGCAATTGTAACGCGCTTTGTAAGCATTTTTACCAAAGATTTTCCGAAGTATTTGTATACGTGTTAAGCTTAAAAAAAGTAAAAGGCTGTTGAATGTTTTTTAGAAGCAATACTTAATGCTCACTTTTACATCAGTATTCATTCCATTTTGTTGTTTTTAAAAAAAGTCTCGTTTGATAACTATGATAGTCGAATGTCCAAATTGATTCCTTAATTTTACTTCTTACATTAGATAAATTGCAGTTATTATGAATAACTCTAAAAGCACGAATTAGCTACCATTAAAAAAGATGTTATTTGCGTTGTTAATTATGCTTAATTTCCTGTCCATGGTTTCTTTGTTGATTTTTATTTTTAAATATTATAGTTATTGTTTATAATATGGTATATTGCATATCTTCCCTTCGTAAGTATAAATATTTAAATTTTCAATTATTTAATTTAAGTGATATATCGAAGTAAAAACTGGAGATGACAAAGCATTTTTAGAAAATTTAATCAAATCCAAGCATGACAAAAGCATTTTAAGAACATATCTTAATGTGAAATTACTTGTATATCGAAGTAAGGAGATTCATGATTTTTGTATGATTCGTTTTCAAGTGATTATTTGAAGAAATCGAAGTAGTAACATTGTATAATTTTTATGAGAAAAAGCTTCAAATTGCTCCTTCCTCGTGTATTTTTATTTGAAAAAAAAAATAAAATTCAAGAATTTTGTACAATGCATTTAAAGAAAAAAACATGAATATACAATTCACCTTTCGCACGTGATAGATTGCTTCATCGCGTTTTGCATTATGAATTTATGATAGTGTGATAATGTGATTTTTTTTTATATTATGATATTACGAAGAATTATTTTTCTTATATTTACCTCAAAAAATCTCCGAGGAGCGAACAATCTGTAGATTTAATCAGTGGAAAGATTAGTTTATTCTATAACTAGCAGTAGATGCTTCTTAGTATGTTGAAATTTAGCCTAGTTTCCACTGGAAAAAAAATTGACTTAGGTATATCAATTTCTTCCGAATTTTTCTTCCTCTTAATGCAGTTATTTTAATGTTATTGTGTTTGTATTGTTTTTTGTTAGTTAGATGTGCAAAAAAATGTCCGTCTTTTGCTTCACTCAATAGACTTACTCTTATAAGATTTCTTTAACTTGAAATTTTTTCGTGTAAAGCAAAGAGAAAGAGAGATTAATGTAATTGTCAATTAAATAGTAAAAATTGAAAAACTCATTTTGAATCAAGTCATATACGTTTTTTCTTTTTCAAAAGCGTTTTAACTTTTATCCATTTTTTTATTCACTTTTTATCAACTTTTTATTTGTGATATAATTTTATTATAGTAGCTTACTGTGATTGATTTTCATCCATAAATGTAGTGATATTTATTCGTAGTTTTCAAATGTAACTGTTTTAGAATTGTGTTGTTAAAACAACTAATATCGAGTTTACGAATATATTATAGCCTCCGGTTTTTTTTTCGAGTAACTGATCATGATGTATGTCTTCGAATATATAGGTTCCTATTACTTTTTTTTGGTAGTTTTATTTTCATTTATGTTAAATTAAACAATTGATAATGCCTTGAACGTTTCACACGATACCATCAACAACACAGTCGATACTACTCTTCTACGCAATATAGGTAAGATTTTAAAATTTTGGCAGAATAATTTTGTTACTTTTTGTATTTCTTGTGAATATGGAAAATTACAGCTAAATTTAGATTTAATGCGTTGTATTGCCGGTCAAAGTACGTAATAACAAATGCCATTTCTTGCCAAAATTCTGACATGCTTTCTTCCTGAACGCACGTTTCAAACAAAAACATGGACGATTTCCAAAAAACATTAACCTCAAAGATTACACGCTCATATTCTTCCTCGAATATACTACCATTTTGGAAGAAAACTTATATTTTATTTATGGTAACGTATTTCTGGTACTCCCGAGATGACTCGTTTCTAGTGTACATTAACCTCTTGCAACTAAAAATGAAACCAGGAAAAGCACTTTGTTGTTTTGGAGGATATATTACGATATATGTTCTACCGCCTATCTATACAGATTTCAAATGCAATCTACATTGTCAATGTGTCTTTCTACTTGAAATGTAAGTAAAGAAATAAATCAGAATTATGCAGAATAACTATATATTGAAAGCACACATTTGAAAAAAAAATATTCGAGAATTCCGCAATATTTTTTATCTTTAGCTATACACATTATTTAATGAATAGTAATATTCTAAGTTTATTTATTTAGATTTCTCAATCATAACATCAGCAGTCATTGCGATTCTGTGAACTCTACACAAATATTTACAATAAACCAAGTTGTGAAAAATGATTTGTTAAAATTTTATTCATTCATGAGTAAGCAATCGCTTGAATTCTAACCATCCTCTTGAAATAATAGAGGTATCAAAATAAACAACTGCGAAAATTATGTCCGCAGCCAATTTACCGGAAATATCGCGGAGCACTGCACAAAAATAAATGCGACACCGGAAAATTATGCTGCGTAATAATTGCGATGATGACCAATGAGCATAAAACGTTGCTTTCGTATACGTTTGAACGACGCAGGAGGAGAATTTCAGTGCAATAAATTGATGAAAAATTGTGCTTCACCGAGTATTTGTCAAAATAGAGAAATGGCTCATTTTCATTCGCAATGTATCAAACGTTTTTACTTAATTCAAACGGCGTAAATTGCCGAATTCCGCAGTTATTTTAATTGCGTAGTTGGAGAATTTCGCGATTCGGCGAAAAAACATTTTAATGCTAGACTTTGGGGGGAAAAATATAAGCGTACGTCGTGCTTCCCTGGGACATAACAGCTTTCAAACTTTTTCTTTATGTTTCCCCATGACCTCGATCTATTCCGTAACATTGACTAGTGTGCCCAACGCAAGCGCGTTGTCTCTTTCAGGCGTCTTTCTCTGTTGAAGAGTTGGAAGCCCAAATAGTGGGGACAATAAGTACAGCTGATTATATAAACAATAACGCGGTTTTCAAACGTTTTATTCAACTGGTGTTTTCATTCGAGATCGGAGATTTCGCGAATGTTAGCTCTGTTTTGAATTGTTTACGTATTTCACTTTTATTTTTTCGTTTCTCTTATATTCTTTGTAACGATGAGGCCGCCGTCGGAATTCGGTGCGGATATTACAAATCAGGCAAATAATGAAGCCACGGTACCTCCAGCGATGATGATTTGCACAAGATTAGCTGGAAGGGCGATAATTCGAGTAGTTGGCAGATGTAATGATGCTCAAGAAAATTGCAATCTTGGTGAGCACCTATTTCAGTTTTTGAAATGAAATTATTGTGAAGCGTTGTTTAGAATACCTACGTTTATGATGAATGTAGGCAATCTCAATCCATTAACAAGCTCATGCGCCATGGAAGAATGAACTTTACATTTGATAGCCTCTTTTTTGGAATAAAGGACCTTTATTGTATTAGCTTTAGATCGAGTCAAAAACAAACAGTCATTATATGATTGTTTGAATTAATAATAAAAGATCTAGCACATAATTATTAGTACTACATAATACATAAACACTTGGAAATATAGGTACCAATTTAATGAAACCCTGAAATGTAGGTACCCTTGAATATGAATTTTGAAGAATTTATAAATGATCCGGAGGGAAGTTCAGTTTGTAAACTAAAATAAATAGTTCAGATCCCTTATTAGAAGATAGTTCTTTGCAAGATTTACTGACCTAACCCACCCCTCCACATGAGTCAGTTTCATTAAACATGCAGACTGGAGTAATGCGTATTAGCTTTTACATATGAAGTGATAAAAACTTGTTTCCTCGTTAACCAGTTGTAGTTATTTGCGTTCATTATTTTCTACCTAAATAATTATTTGACTTTTTTCTCTAATCATTTTTAAACATTGTTGTTTAGATAGTGCGAGGAATGACGATGTTTTGAATTATTAAATGTTTATCATATAACTAGTGTGTAAATTTTGAAATTTAATTTCGCATTTGTTGAACACTACACCTCTGCCACATTTAAAGCAGTAGTTCAAGCTCGAAGCAAATGTTTAAAGGATGATGAAGGCATGTGGTGCAACTATTATAGGAAGTAATTGAATCCTTGTTATAGTGCAATACTTGGCAATTTTTCCTTTTCTTGTTACACTATTATCATCACTCAAAAGTCGCAATATGTACCCAATTTTCCCCCTTGCTTTTTTTTCTTAAAGAATTTCAAAGCTCTACCTAGATTGATGAATGTAAACTTTTGCATCCCTTTCAAAAAATTAGTGAGATAAATCTCAGTTGTTACACATGTCTAGGGGAGAACGACTACGGATTTTAATATTTTACTTAGGTACCTACTTATTGTTATTTACATTTTAAAATGAATACGCTGAAGTGTACACTTCACCCCATTATCATACCGCACTTCGAATAACTAGTTAAATATATGGAACTCACACAACCTATTAAATGCTATAATCGATTTTCCGTTACGTATCGCAAATTTTCACTTTCTTTTAAAAAGTTCATGAGATTTTATAAAGATTAGAAGATTGAGATGAGAACATTTTGAACAAATTTTCATAATCGACTCATTATTCAAAGTGAAGACCACGTAGCAGTATTAAGAAACAGTTACATTTATAAACGTTATCATTTCATATTCAAATTATCTTCAGTACAATCGTTTAGTGCTTACTTTAATAAAGAGCGTTGTTTTTCACGAAAAATTGCTTTTGCCTTTCTTCGATATAATGAGAATTAATTTTATTAATTGGCATTATTTTCGTAAAAATATTTCATCATTTTTAACAACCTAGAAGATTATTTCCGGATTTAGGAATGCTTGTTTGATAATGTGGTTATTGAAGATTAATGGATATAATAGTTGGGCTGGGTATAAATCGAGCTTCGAATTATCAGAGAGGCTGATTCTAATTGGGCAAGATGCTTAATGATCAATTTTGACTTTATGCAAAACATAGGTAATAGAAGAGAATGGTCAATTTTTAGATGATTGTTTATTACGATTCGCGGATGATCTTCATAAATCATTGTAGATTTCATTGCCAATTCATTTTGCGTGTTAGTCGAACAGCTGTTCGCTTTATTACCTAAATCGTAGTAACTCCGGTGTCGAGTATTTATAGATTCTTTATGAATATAAAAGGGATTTTTTACATCATGTGTTGAAATAGGAAATATCTGTAGAAATTTGTAAGATAATTGCATTCATACAAAAACAAATAATTTGTAATACCTACTTTCGAGTTTGAATGTCTCTAGGTAACTAGGTACCTATCCGGTTATTTTATTTGTTCGATAAATTACAAATTACTTTGTTTTTTGTTAATGTTTTTATCTCTCCACTTTTCTTACTTAGACAAAATTTACATTTGAATATACTTTAAAATTGGCAACACTGTCTTCATTGTTCCAACTTTTATAAAAGAATTATAAACAAATGTACGCGGTCATTAGAGCTTTACACTTTTTTCTGAAACAATGTTTCACAACTTCAAATTAACGCGCGTTGTTCCGGCCATCGAATGTCATAGCATGAGCTTGGTGTCATCGTTTCTATTTTTTTTTTTTTTTTTTTTTTTTGTTATCGAGTAATATTTGATGACTAGCGTTTAATATTGTGTTTACTGATCGTAACAAAGAAATATGTATTTATCTAAAAGAAATTTTATTGGTGCACTGCGTGTATACCTACAAATGCATTTCACCTTCACATTTCGATGAATTTTCAAATTATGATTCGAAAATCTTCATTATTAAACAAATCGATGAATTAAAAATAATAGCCTGATTAATGAATAAATGATTTTTTCCTTTGTTTAAACGTTGCTTGAAACTGAATACTAAAATAGACCAAATTTCTGAAATTGTTGGTGTCACATGACACAGAATAGATATACAAAAGCATATGGGACGCTTATGAGTCGTCCGTTCGTCCACAGTTCTTCCTTATTTTCGTTATTGATCCGTATATGGAAGTTGATTTAAGGTCGTTCGAAAGCGTTGTGCGAACTGCTATAAAAGCGGAATTACCTTGAAAATCGCGCTATGTAAAACTTTTTAAATTGCAGTTTTAAAAATCACAAAAATGGGTTCTCGTTGATTACGAGCGAATAAAGTATAGTCCGATACTTTACGAGTAGGTTTACGTTTGATGATCTGTCGAGATATAAAATTTGTGGTCTGAAAATTAAAAATCTAATGATTTTTACAGACATTAAAGTCAAAGAATCATTGCTATATTCACGCATTTATTCGATGAAATTTGGGTGAAAGTAGGAACATATCGTAGGCCTATGTGCTACATATAATTATCACATAAGTAGATAATGGTCACATGCTATTCTCGTTTTGTTTCACCTGTTATCTAACCTCCTATACGCGTATCTATACGTTATAGCTCGTTATTTCGTATTATTTAGTGTTACCATTAAAAATAGAAGATCGCAATCAAGTAAGGTACCTACCTATAATAGCAAGTTCTGTATTTATTCACGGGCTTTATTAAAAACAAAAACTATACTCAACATAATTATTCCAATTTCAACTTCTAAAATGTATTTTAAAGGCACTGGGTGGGAAGTGCATTGATTAACAACAATAATGAGTCCAAACGTCCATGATTGAAAAATTCAGTTCCACTGATATGACATAGTTGCTTACTTCTTCCCAGAAATGCTTTTACAAACTTCATTATCTCCCCTTCTTTGACTTTAATTTTTTCCTATCATACTTGTTTGTTGAATTTTAATTTTTTTTTCAATTATATTGGTTTATTTTTAATAGATATAGACTTGGTATACCAAATATCTATTTTTCAAACAACTCAATTTTGAATTCCATAATATAAATTGTGAATTACAACTTTTATTTGTAAATTTCTATCATAGACTTCAATAAATCGAATCATTTTGATACCTAGATATACAAAACGAAAAATATTACCCTTTAATTACTCAAAACCTTCCATTATAAAATGTCTCGAAGATAAAAGTATACCTATCACCATTCAACGTTACATTTATTGTTTTCCGTCAACTGCTTCCTACCTGAAGGAGAAACAATGCGACAGTTTTATTTACTATGTGTAGTTAAATCATAGATTAGTAATTATTGATGAAAGATGATAATTATTATTGCAAGTGCCGATAAGGACAATTACCTTAGGATGATATTGGCCAGGTCTTGAGAGCTTATTTGTGTGTCTATTATTACACCTATTTTCTCCCATATGTCAATTTTCTTTACGAGATTAAATGAGAAGTACTAGATACCGTAACGAATGAAATATGATTAATTATAAATAGATACAATGTAAATTTATATTCGATTGAATTAAATGTAAATATTATGGACTGCCTCGAGTCATCATTTTTTCTTTTCATTACAATTTTATTCATAAATTGATCGAAGTTGAAGGGCGAAATTGTAGTTATGAAAAGAATTGTATGCAAGGTGTCTTGAAATTCCATGTGTATAAAATGATCTGTGTGTAAATGTTAAATATAAGTTCCTACTTCGTTGTCCATTACCTAATTGGCTGCATAAGAGATAAAGAAGCCCGAGCTTACCTACTCACATTTTCTTACTAAACACGCACGAGAGTTCAGCTCTAATTCTTCTTAGTATTTTAGAATAAACTATAAGTAGCGATGGATGCAGATTCATGATCAATGATGCAGTGTGTAGTTTCAAAGAAATCTCATTTCGTTTCATAACAATTAGGTACTAGTCTTTTAAAGATATGGTACTGGTAATAGCTCATTGATTATTATTTTCGTCATCTATCATGTTTTTCTCTTTCGTGATAAATGGGTAATAACAGATGAGTTGTAATATTTACAAATAAACTAGAAATAGAATTCGTCTCGAAGTATAGTAAAATATTCTAAGACATATTTATATCACCTTTCACACTACGCACCAATCTTGCAACATTATACGCTACTGTAGTGGAAATTAGGTCACATACGCGGTTAAAATCAGTGCACCCACGTTTAATGGTGGAATCTTCCTGGAAATTACGCAATATAATCGTTATTAATTAATGGAATTGATGATATTTTATAAATTAGTCTGTATCTAAACTGGACCACGTTTCGCGCTATCTGCGAAAAAAATCTGCGAGATGTTTCATGCTTTATAGAATCCGCGAAGATGGTTTTCTGGGCTAAATTACAATTGAACAGATATTAATCAATACGTGTTTTCGCTTCCTGATGAGGAAAATCATTTCACTGATTATACAACTTGAGTCGTTCGTTTTTTAGAGACATTGTACAGAGAGCTGGTACATATATCTATTACCTGTATTATGTATGTATATAATTGTAGGTAAAGGGTGTATGCTGTAAGTAGCTCAGTACATACAATTAATCCATATTTACAATAATTGTAATTGAAAAGATCATACAGCCTTATAAATGAATAACATGATGCAAATTAAAAGAACAAACAAATTTGTATTTTGATAAAAAAAAAATCAATATGTATATTTATTGTAATTATGTACATAGGTATGCTATAAATTATAATGTACATAATTACGTATATTAAACCTAAATTGACTTGCAGTTTAAAAATGAAAGTACCTATTAATCATGCCTCTATGAAATCAACGGACTCACTCAGTTACTCATCGTTATGTGGTTAAAAAGAAGAAAAAAAAACGTTTAGACGTGATTGAAGACGTTCTATTTATAAACTCGAACATGTGTTCAAATAGACATGATACTCGTAGCATTGTGAAGCTACGTAGATACAGAAATAGTGCTTGCATCGCAATAGATTTTCATTTTCGATTATGATTTAGTTTTTTATTCATTTTTTGAAACGTTAATTGTGTCTAATGTAATTATCGCGCAATTTTACGATGGCACACGCTGTCACTCGTGTTGTGCATCGTTGCGAAGACGCAATGGAATCTGAACATTTAGGTTTGAATAGATTTTATAGCGCGTGTATTCTTATAACCTATTTCACTTTATTTTCGAATCTTTGGCGTTTATTACATCCGGGGGCTTATAATAATTCCATAATGCTGTTTATAATTATGTGTTATGTTTACTTTGTGGTGTGAATGTGCGTGTAACATTTTTTACTTTCTTTGTGTAGATCTATCCGAATGTCAGTTGATGCAGGTACCCGATGCAGTCTATCATTTAATGAGGCATACTGAATTGAAACGATGCAATTTGTCCAGCAACTCTATCACTAAAATACCGCCGAAATTCGCGGTCAACTTTTCGTTGATTTCAGGTAAATAAATAGTTAGTTAATGCATATATCTACCTAATACACTGTGTCTAACTGATTTTTACACCCCCGAGCGCAAAATTTTCTTTTATGAAAAAAATATCATCTATCTTTTTCATTTTGTTTAACTTCGTTATGGCATAATGAATAATTTAAGACTTTAGTAACTCAAATTCTATGATTTGAATAATTTGTTACTGATGATTATTTGATTGATTTAAATTCATTTCTTCGAAAATCAGTGTTGCGAAATTACATAATCTTGTAAAATATGAATTGAAATCATAGAGGAACAATTATTCAAGTGTTGATTTTTTTAATCCCACAAAAAGAAATGAAAAGAAATGAAATAACGAATACTTTTTTGTGGATGAAGAGAATAAAGGCTATCAAAAAAAAAAGTGCTCACCGACATACGCAGTCAAAGCAAGTGTTTGAATATGAATGAATTTTTTTTGTTTTTGTTTGTTTTTATCATAATTTTCGCAGTTTCAATGTAATTTATTCAATGAATAAAAATTAAAAATTAAAAAAAATATCGGTATTATACTACATTTATTTTCTTGAAACATCACAGTTTTTTATCATAAAAAAAATGTCTTATCAGAAAAAACAAAGATAAACTTTCGGCCTCGACCAATCCGAGCAATCACCGATACTTGAGTTTACTCTGCATACCTTCTAGTAGAGCCCTTCTAGTATGTGTAGGAGGGTATTTTATTTATAATTAAGTGAATTATCTTATTTTATTATTAATACTATGATTATAAAAATTTTAATTATAATTAACTTTATCATTATCCTCAAAGTGTGGTGGTGGTATCTAAAAAGTTATTAATTTATGATTACGGCACTTTATATGATAGAGTGAGATTCTACCAACATATTCAAATTTTTGCTTCCTAACAATAAGTAAGTTTTGAGGAGAGTTGAAGCAAATGTACACCTTTTAGGGGAAATCGAACTGGATTTTTTTTCATGTTTTCCCAAATTTTCATTTCTTTCCTACCCCTGCTCAAATTTACTTCAAGATGTTGAAATGATTCTCATGTACTCTTTGTTTTTATCCATTCACAAATCCATGAAAACATTTTTAAATTCGAATGGCTCTTGTTTACACATTTATACAGTTGTACCAAATGAAATTACAACACTCATGATAATTATTATGGGCCCTGATTATGACATATTTCTCCATTATCCATACTTACATATGTACCTATATATTTAGTAGTAGTTGCTATCGATCATGTTGTTATATGTATATATAAAAAATCGGCTATATTTATATTTACTTACTTTTTGTTTCATATTAGAGTTAAATCTGTCACATAATCAAATGAGCAAATTACCAGATGAATTGGAAGATTTATCGAACCTGGAAACTTTGGACATATCCCATAATTCGTTCATTAGTCTTCCACAGCCAGTTTATAATATGCCAAAATTAATTAATTTAAACGCAAGTCACAATTACATTGTCGGTAAGTTGCTGATCGCTGGTTTCATTAGTGTTGGGATCGATTTCCATTGTGTATTGCTACGTTTATTAATTTTCCTTTTATTACAGAGGTAGATGTTGACAGATTGGAATGTTGTCCTTCGATGGAAAATGTTGATCTCGAAGATAATCCTCTCACCACTCCTATTCGTTCAGCTTTAGAGAAAGTTTCTTCAATTAAAATTACTTTCAGTTTACCAGAAGCTGATGATTGGGATGACAATTTATAAACCAACTTAATATTTTTGTAAAGTTACCATGTAATGTTTTAGTATCTAATGATGAGTATGACTATTTGTTTTTTTAATATCAAGTCAAAAAAATTAGTTCCTAATTTATTTTAAAAGATAGGAATGATTTTCTACTTTGCTGGATAATTTCTATTCTGATGTATTGCATGTAGAGGTAAAACTTTTAATTAGGGATGTAACTATTTGAGAATGTGATAGAGTTTCCTTCGTTTACATAGCTAATTTTCGAAGCTTTAAATGTTTTTTTTTCTGTGATGTCATCATTCACTTATTTGTCCCTTTTACTCTCGAGATCCTGTATTTTATGATTCTTGAAAAAATTGTTTTTAAATTTATGTATGTTACCTATCTTTTTAATGATCATCATACTCTCAGATTTATTGCTCATATTTTAAATGCTTTGTTGAAGAGGAACAAAATTTTTTTTAGTGTGACAGTGATTTTGGAAGTTACTGCCTACCTAATTATTTTTGCATTACGCGTAGTCTAATGTTGATTGCATTTATGAGAACAATTTCGGACAATGGTTCAACTTTACAACTATAATGAGTACTTGTATTTAAATAGTGTAGATCTGTTTCATTAACTTCGTTTGTAAATTTTGTATCTAGGTATGATACCTATTTAATAACAATCTATTGAATATTTTTTATTTTTATACGCGTGTTGGTAACTTTAAAGCTTACTTTATCCTTTTGGAACAAATGTGTGAACAAAGTTGTATGCCAAATAAATCAAAAAATTGTATTATTTTTTTTTATCATCTACGTTCAACTGAAAATGTACCTTCTTTATAACCATGTGCTAGTCAAAATCTGTGGAATATCTTTTGGTTATAATATGAGTGGAAATAAATGTTTGAAACATACATATACTTTTCTATTTATTTTTATTGACATACTTGTATGATAGACGCAAAAGGTTAAAAGAAGAAAGCCACGATGTGGAGCAAATTGAAACATTCCAACCTCCTAAGAATTTTGATTTTTGGTAGCTAATGGACTACCTATTAGATTGAATAATAGTCTGTACTTAGAGTTAAAAACGACATCTGTTGGTATTATTTCTGTTTAAATGCGACGGTAGGTATAGGAAACAATTTCTAAAAAGTAAGTTATATTTGTGGGTAAGAGGTATATTTTATTAGAACTATTGGTGAACTTACGATACATTATATCTTCAATTTTCAGATGTACTAGGGGGCTCCGCCCCCTAGCCGCTTCGCGGCCCAACCCCCGCTACATTCCTCGCTTTGCTCGGATTGCCTACTCGCCCCTTTGGGGTTCGCAATAAAAATTAAATACTGCATAACCCAATTTATTCTTATTGTTAACTCATTAAGAATTCTTCCTTTTAGGATGAGCTCGTCCCTTTATACCTACCTTTGTATACCTACCATTCTTAAAAATTTTACGATTTTACTCTTGCCCATGTACAAAGCTTTTATTAAAATTTATCACATTTTTTCCCTTTGTATACCTTCTATCCTTTATACCTTTTATACCCGTTATTCAAAACAATTTTATGACTTTACCCTAGCACATATACAAGGCTTTTATTAAAATTTACAACCTTCTTTCTCCTTTGTATACCTTCTATCCCTTATATACCTTTTATACCTGCTACTCAAAACAAGGATGCGCGCGCATCTCAAAACTGATTCCATTTTGATTTTAATATATAGAGAGATACACTTATCACCCGTCTTCAACGATATACTGCTGTTGAACTGATTATGAAGATATCATCCATAAATATTTCAATCTATCCACGGTATATTTCCATTATCATTGGTCAGCAAAATGAACGTTCTTGCAAATTTCTAAATTTCTTATTTTTCGGATTGTGCGACAGTTAAAAAGACTATACGTGAAGAATTGTGCTTTTACAAATCATAATCTCTCAAAAATCTCGCATATGATTGAGGTGAATGTGAATATGCAACTACATTTCGCATCATAGATAGAAACTGCGGTTTTTTTATTTACGAAAATCATTCATTTTTTTTTATTTTTACATTTTAAAATTTCAAAATAAATTGCACGAATTGATAACCATTATGTTCCTAATGGCTTTACAGAGTACGATGTTGGGACAAGCGATAATGAATGGAATTCTAGAAACGAAAAGAGCGTGAGAATGAGAATACCTACCTACTGATAAGGTAGACTTGGCATCTATCTCGTTTGAAATTTCAAAATGATTTAAGCGCGAGATGAACAGAACTGCTAATATTAAATAAATATACCTGTACCTAGTATTGCTATATTGATCAAGAGGAGTTTTAATCCTGAACATCAGCCATCCGTCATCTTTATGAACTTATTTGAAATTCAGATACACACTTATATGAGCCGTTTCATATTTTCACTTCGATCAAAGCAAACAGTACGCGAATAATGGAAAATCAATTTTTAAATAATTTGATGTAGATTAGCAACTGATGGCTAAATGTTGAAAACGACGAAAAAATTTTAGATGATTATCAAAGAAACGATGGAAGAATAAAATTAATAAGTTTAGGGCTCGCAAATGTAGAAATCGATCACTGTCTAGTATAGAAAAAGATGATCATCAAATATCTTAAAAAAATAAAAAAATAAAAAACATTTGAATAAGCGAAAGTCTCAACATTTTAGTAACTTCAGAATACCTACTTATCATTTCTAATTGCGTTGACATAATCTTTCCAAATGTAAATTCTCGCAAAACAGAATTCCATAAATTTTCAATATTATATTGTACATAAGAGTAATGCTTGAGAAATAAAATCGAGTAGACATTTTTCTTTATTTTTTCATTTGTAATTCCCATATAAACTATTGGAATTACATGTAAAATGTTATTATGCTTCTGCATACATAATCTTCACCATTATAATTCACTAATTTCTTTGGTTTTGAATTAAAAAATCAAAAAAAGAATTTCAACGTAATAGAATCTTGAGAACAACATAAATCAAAAATATGATGGAATTCTGTAGGCTGTTTGGCCCTGTTGAAGAATTCACGTTTGAAAGATATCCACATGCGCTTAGATGTACTTCTCTATACATATACATCGTAATTTTATTAATTTCAAAAAAATGATTTCCTCATCAGTAAAAATGTTTTTTTAATTTTTTTATACCGTACCACATATGAGGTATTAAGTGAATTGAATAAATTTGGTCAGTTTTCTTATTTAAAAAACCTGTAATTTACAATTCGTACCTGATCATTTGGCATGCAACTCTACTACAATACTTGAAATGTCCCCATCCCACTTACCTGAAATATTCTCGTACTCAAGGAGAAACATACTGTTTACTCATTTGTTCAGTCGCATTACTCAGTTTTAATTTTTTAATTAATATTTACTTAATAAGATTTTAAAAGCTGCAATGGACTAATAAATCGCATAGTGGTTTGGGTACAGTTTCTCAAGTCATGAAGAAAATAAAATCACCTATGTAATATATATATTGTAACTACTATAGCTGATTATTTCCTAAGAAGGATTATTAATTATGACATTTGTAGCAGCGTAGACTTCCTGAATTTCTATTGTTTTAAGGATTTCTGTTTTTGGATTTTTCTCATAAAAAATAACAATGATAACAATTTTTTCCATACTTAAAAATGAAAGCAATATTATTACTAATGATCATCATTTTTGTTTTGTTTATCAGGTATAAATAGTTTCGAAAAATTCACGGCTTGAAAATTCATTTATTCATACTCGCTGTTCGCTATCATTATAATTATTTTAGTAAATATTTATGCGTTCATGCGTTTTATTTCATCTAGCATTGTAACGCTTATTTTGCGAAATTTACGATGCATAGATTTACGTTAATTGCTGATAGGTTAATTGCTGTCTTAATTAAAATTTAACGTAATTAGCGAATTTTTCTCATTTCATTCATCATTTTCATATTATCTTATAATAGTTTTTTCTTTGTGAATAAAAAATAAAAATTTGCGCCTGTATTTCCAATGTTTTCAACACTTTCAACGTCATACCAGAGAATTCGAATCACAACAGAATCGTGGAATGTATGTTCTATATCGTTCTTTTTAACAACTCTTTTCGTATGATTACAATGATGTAATAATTCACTATAATTGAACAAATCAGTTTCAGTCTTTCGTTTCAGCAGATGACAACTTTTGATAAGCAATAAAAATATAAACTTCGGTAACTTCGGTTGAAATTTGAAATTTATACGATGTGATAACAATAAGAATGCTTCTAAATGACTTTTCGATTATTATTTATTAATTCAACAAGTTAATTATTATTGTTATAAATTATTGTAGAAAATTCACGAAACATCTGAACAACATATCTGTTTTTTAACGAAGATGATTAAGATAAAGGTAAGGTATTTCGCAAACAAAAACTATTTCTGAATCGTTACATATCTCAAGTATTAATTTATACGTTATCATCGTGAAGTACGTAATACACCCAATGTATGAACCGACAAATTGTTTTCTTCAAATTTAAATTTTTTAAATGTTCGTGTAAGTTACGAAGTATTGTACGCTCAAATGATTGTGATTTATATGGTAATCTTACATAGAAATATGTTTCTGCTTTCTTGTACGGTTTTGAGGATAACAAACGAAGAACTCATCGTGTTTGTTACCGTGGCAACCATTGCATTGTTTCCGACGCGGTATGTCAGATGTTCTTTTATACTTATGGTTAAGATCTAAATTTATAATCCTTCGATGGAAATGTAAATCTCGCAGCGCGTGTTGTGATAAGATCTTGAATAGTATCGATATGTTTGAACACTCGAACAGGAATATAAAGAGCATTCACATTGTGACATTGAACTTTATTAAATTCGTAAAGCTTGAGAGATTTTACAATAAAGAATTGTTTTCGTTATGCGTACCTTCGAGCGACGTAGTATTCGTCAATGCCAACTTGACCTCAACTAATGGTTTATTCCTTTTCGTGGCAGTGTCGTTCATAGGTGTCTTCGTACTAAATCGTGTTTCACGTTTCATATAATACGTTTATTTTTAGGCGTGATACCACTTTCGTAAATTACACGAGAGGGGAGCATATGCTCTTTATCATTAATGTGTAATTGCAAACTGTAATTAATAGCTCGTTGTATACAGCTACAGTATATGGAGATAACTTGCTCGATACGTCGATAATGAGCAAATGAGTGATGTGAGAATTCTAATCGTATTTTATACAAAGTATCTCTGCAGCTTGAACTGCATTCACGGTGACCTAATTAATCGAATAAGGAAAATCATTCGTTTTTATTCAACTTGAGCCGATATGCGTTGTCGCGCACCTTCTAATCATATCTTTCAAATACTGTATAATTGTACGTACTATATTCGATAAGGCCTCTCCAAATTTTTTGGTTATTTGGGAGGAAAGATATTATCTATACAACACTGCTCCTTACAAATTTCATCAAGAAAGTCTGCGAATTTCTTATGTTGAGTTAGTTGGAAGTTGACCTGTTGAATTTGAGTTGAAATAAATCCAAAATTGGGCATGATCAACATTTGAGTGAGGCTTGGGCACCATGAAACCGCTCAGACTTTATAAAAATATGGATTCATATGAAAACTGAAGCCAGGAAGTTTAATTTTATATCCCCAATCCAACTTCACTAGAATTGTCAAATAAGATGAGGAGTGGTAATCGTTCTAAAATGTAATGATAATGAATGAAATCCAAATGTTTTGATCTTGATTTAATACGAAATTAGCTTAAATAACCAGTTATAAAAATTTCATCTTTCTTGGAACAGTTGTGAAGATGTGGTACAAATTTGGTCATAATTTCTTGAATTATCTATATCTTCCCAATAGAATTTCCTAAGATGAATATCAGTTGGGTCGACAATATTATTGCTCAAATTTATGTCGACACGACAACCAAAACTTGACGAATGTTCGGCACTCTAAATAGCTTAAATTTAATTCGTGTGGTTCGAATTTAAGACAAATAACCAGCAGAAAATGAGAAAAAAGTTTCACTTCTCGAAGGAGGTCAAAGTTATCGAAATTTATTTTTTGGGGAATACGAAATTTTTTGTTGTTCAAATGACTATCTCATCGATGAGAAACAATTTGTAGACAAGTTTTTTCAGAACTTTTTTTTGATAAAACATCAAATTTTATACGTGGACTACTTTTTCCTCCTACTAATTCTTTAAAAAATTTAGCCTATCCTTAAAATGTGCAACATATTTCAATCCAACTTCTAAGGGCTTCTACCCTATATCATGCGTATGAGTGTTAAGAGATTACTAGCATTATCTGCAAGTCTATAAACATGCTGCTCCCCTTCCCTCCTCTCTATAAGGTGAGCCCAATGGACTAATGTATTTCAATTTGAGTTTGCTATATGAATATGGAGAAAACAACTTTTGGAAGGGAAATCTCAGAAAGAACTTCTTGAAGTTTCCATATCTCCTCTTCAAATTGACCTTTAAAGGTAAAACCTTGTATGTGAGGTAAGTTGGGGGGAGAATATGACGCCTGGAATTTGGTTCAAAATCGATCAAAAGTGCATCCAAAATGGCGAATGGCTAAAATCTGAGGTTGACTTGAAAACCTACAAAGGACTAAAATTTGAAAAATATGGGCTTTTGTAATTTTTGAGGGCAAAAAGTACTGCGTATTTCAAATTGAACTTTTTGGGCGTTTTTGGGACGAATAAAATGGGAGTTTTGCATTCTACAAAGTATGGGGCCCGGCTTGAAAATTTTATTTAATTATATTACCTGCTAATGTAAAAAAGCTCCAATTAAAAACTCAGCTCTAGATGTGGCATGGCTGCTTACGGTGCTTTTAAAAAATTTGCTATTCGATTTCGCAATTAATTTATTTTTTCACAATTATATCGTACAAAGGAGTGCACTACCACTTAATAAGGTGATTAGTGAAATTTTATCAAAAACGAGATTGGGAAAGTTGATTCAGAGTCTAAAATAGCTTCAATATCACATGTTGTTGCAAATGATCAATTAAGTAATAATTTACGTATCAACACAGAATTAAAACCATTTTTGATCGTAAAGTTGACATTTCAACTCGTTTTTAAAAGGTTGGAAATATATTATGTGTGTTTCTGCCGCGTGCTACAGTATGAAAGATGCCAGAGCATTTTAATTTTATGATCATCATTGTAATTAAATTTTAATCACTTGGACGTGCGAAAAAAAACCACGAGGTGGTTACAATAATAACGATGATGTCATAGACTCTCTCGCATTTTATAGGCATTAACTTCTCATGTTCTCTACCAAAACCGGCGTTATGACGCCTCGTCGCAAAGTCCTAAGGCAAACCAGTTTTGCAACGTTATTACACCCTGTTCAATAATTAATTCATTTCGTTGTGTCGATAAAAATTAGAATAAAAATTTAAATTTCCCAAAATACGCATTGATTTTTTTTTTTGATGTTATCGCTTCATCGGCAGTATTAATTTTACACGAAATTAATTTTCTATTATTTCCCTTCATTGGACGTGATCGATTTATCAAACAGAATATTATAATCATGGTATTAAAATTCCTTACGCGTGACTTTTATTTATGTTCGTTAAAACCGCGTGAATGGTTGAAGAATGAACGAAATTAGTTGAGAAATTACGTACAAAAAATTTTGTACTGCGTGGAATAAATTGTTCTCTCGATACATTGTTTTTTTCTATCGATTATCGTATTTATTCTATTAAATGTATTTACCTCTCGTTGTGCATTTCACTTAAACACGTATGAAATAATTTAGCACTAAAAAATTACTCCCTAAATAGAATAAAAATAATACGTCTATACTTTGACATGATGAATTATAAGAAAATAGATAATAACTATTGCTCGTAGTCATTCTTTAGTAATAGTAATAATCGATGCATCACCCTGTACATAATTACAAAATTTACAGCCACTCGACTGCCAACGTCGAACAAATGAACAGGTCATTCACATTGTATCGCTCGCCCTGAGTAAAATTTAAATGCATAAAAATGCAGCACCGAATCTTCATCGTAGGAATTATATGGTGGAACAATTTTTACTTTTTTTTTTTTGAAAAATCTGTAACTATAATGGAAACAATTACTGTAATTTTAATATGCTTTCTGGTCGATATGTTGTATTGCTCTCTGTTGCCTTGGTAATTTCACGCACGAGTATTTTTAGAAAACGGTGAATTAGTATTGAAAATATTTGTTAACTTTTTTGAAGTTGAAAGTACGAAATGTGACCGTAGAACAAAAAAAACTTATAAATTACTCAAATATAATTATCTGAGTCTTTGATAAAAACGATAACTATTACAGCCTACCCGATTTAAGAGAGGGAGGGGTTAGGGGGGGTGGAGGTCTCCAAATCTTCGCATTTCAGATCATTTTTAATCATCTGGCAAATGTCCAACTTTTTGGCGTGATGTTTAGCGACGGCGGGTATTTGTGAAAATCGCTCAAAATTTGGCGAAAAACTCTTTTTGAAAATGCAAAAAAGTATGCTTTTGTTTTTTCGATACACCTCAAAATGGTGCATCACTCAAATTTTAAGGGTGGCTGGAGAAGAGGCAAATAGCTCAATTTTTCTGTTTTTAATCACATATGAAAGAGTGAGTCACGGACACCAACATATCCAAATTTGGGCTTCCTAAGTGTATTTTGAGGGAAGTTAGAGTGAAAAACGTTTTTTGGGGAAGTTTTGAGCCATAGAATTTCTTGAATCTTCCCTATCTCCTCACCAAGTCGATTAAAAAGGACAAAGTTTGTGTGTAAGGTTAGTTGGTAATCAAAATATGACCTCTTATGCGAGTCAAAATGGATACAAAATGGCGGATTACCAAAATTTGAATAGAACTTGAAGAACCTTCAATTTGTAAGATTGTAATTAATATGAACTCATATGATTATTGGGGATTAAAAGCATACAAGGAGAAAATATTCTAGCAATCGTTACTAAATTTACAGGAAAAATGTGATATGTAATCATTTTTGGGGTTGATTCCAGCTTTCGCTGAAATGATGAGTAAAAATTCAGGAATTGTTCCCATTCATGAATCTTTAATAATTATTATTACAGAAGTTGGAATTAATAAACATGATTACCGATCACACTTCTCCTATAAATGTAGTGATGATTTCTAGAACATTTTTTTCAGTCTACTATATCCCAAATTCACTTTCATAATGATGTTGGAGGGGAGAACGATGAGTTATTGGAGTTATTGACCTCAGAGTGGGTGAGAGTACGCAAGAGTTCAAAAATTGTTTATTGTATTGTCACATGATATTAATGAGCCCAAGTGACTAACTTATTCTGATTTTAGCTTCCCAAGTGAATTTGAAGTTGATTTAGAAAAAACGGCTGTTGGAGGGGAAATTACTACAGGAAACTTATTGTATGGCAAGAAATACTGCATTTATTCTAAATTTAACTTATTAATTGGTTGTAGAAGGGATAGGGTTGCAATGTGTGGGATAGATGACCTAAATGTGACTCGAAAACTGATAAGCTTCTGGAGTAAATACATACCGGGTGACTATTTGATTCGAGCACCCCAAGCGCAAAAATCTTTCCCTCGTAGAAATAAATTACATATTTCTATGATATTAGCAAGGATTAATGGCATAAATAAAATTTATTTAATGCTTAAAAGCGTCTATCAATGAAATGCAAAATTTTAATTCATACTTTGATCGTCAAAAATACACATATATATTTAATTTATTCACCTTTTAGCTAATTTTTTCGCTTGGGTGCTCGAATCAAGTAGTCACGCGGTATATTTAGTCGTTAACGAGCTTTAAAGTTCAAAGTTTTGAAGGAGTGATTTTTTAAAGAAAATACATGCCTGTTTTGTATTGACTGCTTATCTCGAAAAATTTAGTCAATATTCGCTTTAAGAGGTATGTAATATATGATGGAAGTGAGGCTCGATTTTGTATGTATAATGGGTATCTTCAATCACTCTTTGGCAGTACTTTTATTACTACGACACGATTTGTGATCTGTGTCCATATTCCTAAATATAATTTTTTACGATTAACATTTTAAATATTTTATAGCATACATTTGTAAATTTTATGGATTATATTCCTTTGAAAAATTTAGTTTTAGTCCATTTTTTTATTTTTTTTTATTTTTTACAAACAAAATATGAGTAAATTTATGATTTCATGAAACATGAAAGAGGCTAATTTTGTAACAACACAACAATTCCTCAGAGTAACTCTACAAATATCTAGGAATGCATCTCGATAAAAAGTTAACCTGGCGAGTACATATTGAGAAAAAACGCAATGAAATGAAATTGAAACTTGAAAAAGCCCATTATCAAAACTGTATGTAAGTATGGATACCAGCTATAGGACACCACTGAACGTTCGAATGTAGAAATTATCCAGCGCATGCAAAATAAATATCTTCGTCGAGTCGCAAATGCGCCCTTGTACATAAGGAATAAAGACCTCCATGGGGACTTGAAAATGCCAACTGTTGTAGAAGAAATACAACCATTTGCAAAGAGACACGTCATCTCGAAACTCGCACAAACAGTGAAATTGAACCTCTCTGTGCAACTGATACCACGAGATATTTAAAATGGAAAAAATTCTTTGAATTAGTTTAAAATACCTTTACGTCAATTTTATGCTTCAGATTTTTTACAGTACAAGCAGTAAAGGCTTAAAGAACAATAGCAACAAAATTCGAAAAATAAATTTTCTGTTACTTTTTCTGTCTTACAAAATTAACCCTGATGTTACGCGGTCGTGGCTCTTTCATTTACAAACTTTTGGTCGATTCTAAAAAATTAAGTTTTATTGTAATGAAAATTAGAATGTGCGATTTGTTTTATTTAACGTAACGTAATCGATGTACCTTAGTGAGTTACATGAGCTTTAATACTTTATTCAATTAATTATCGTTCAGTTTATCTATTTTTAATTTACTATTTAGTTATATCATAAGCACTACTCGCGCATGTTGAAATGTGCTAGATATAGTACCTATATAAGCCTTTCCCGGAGCCAACTCGGGAGCTCGTTCTTTTCTGTTATGTCATATTCTTACTTTTTTTTTGTTTTCAATTTATATGAAGGGAATTAAAGTAGTACACGAGCTTATCTTTTTCATCATTTTCTTCGTTGTTTCTGGCTAAACCAAAACCTGCGTGACTGCAGGCGTGGGATCTGGTGCTGTCTCTATCAGGGGAATAGGGTCGTTAGAGCTTCCCTAAAGTGTCCCCAATAAGTCTTCGTTACACAAATTGATAGAAAGACATACTGAATTTTAATAAAATTGGCAGTCATTTTTTTTGCTTTTGGAGCGTCATAATTTTATCTTTCAACCTCTAAAAAAATTCAAACTTTTAAAAATTATTATTTTTTTTTTTAATTTTGAGAAAAACTTATTACTCTTGGTTCCTAATTTCCTTGTATCACTGCATTAGAAAATACTGAAAAATTGTTATTTGCGCAGTATTCAATTGTATATTAATTTTATAAAATTAGAATCCACTTCTGGGGTAAACTAGACCGCTTTTGGTGTAATTAAATTGTAGTAGATACTTGGTATTTTACAAACAAAAAAATTTACTATCGTCATGCATACGTTTAAAATTGAAAAAATGTTGTTTTCTCTGTGGGAAAATTATGTGCAGGACGTGACTCTCAGATTCATCTCAAAGACTTTTCTCCATAAAACACCCTCTTAGAAAAATTCCTGGCTACGCCACTGCTAAGCAACGAGCCGATTTTTATAAGTTTATTGATAACCGCATTATATCTTCATCACCTTTTTGGCTTGCGTTAGAAATTAAGATTATTTGGTTATTTATTTCCTTAAAATCTATCGAAGATGTGAAAGCTTGCGTAAAAAATGTTTAAAATACCTCCACTCCTTTGATCGATTAATTAATTCATCCTCGATTTAAAAAATATTTCATTACTGTCCAAAAATTCTACAACTTGAAAAAGTAGATATAAAGTATTTACCATAGCTCAACACTCTAAAAATAAAGTACAATATCAATTAACCTCTTTCATTTAATCTCCCCCATTACAAAGGTATGCGAGGTTGTGATTAAGTCATCGTTAAAATTGATTTCTCGTTAGTTATATCGACGAAATGAACACCTCTCTTTGTGAACATGAGCTTTTAAATCGTGTCATTATTTTTAATTTTTCGTCGAGTTATTTTAAATTCAGCACGCTGGTGGAAAATAGCGATGATACGATGTACGACTAGCGAATAATTATTTTATGTTAATTATAAGCTCTTCGAGGGCATAAAATAAATTCTTCAAGTTTTAGATAATTTAGAGATGTAAAGTCGACTTTGTGCATTTTCACGTCCGACTAAGCGCCGCTGATTCTATTTTTAAAATTTGGAACGCGCAACAATCGCCCAAATATGTTATATTAATTTTCTTGGCTTTTGCGATGACTTCGCTCCATTGCCGCATGGTTTATTTGTATTGAAATTTGAAAAAAAATTTCACCTTCATTGTGGGATAAAATAAAGCTTAAATTGTCGAATCGTAAGAATTTCTGTCTAAATTAAGGGGCGTATTTTAATGATACAAATGCACGTGGGAATAATATCAATAATTTTTTTCTCTCATATAGCGCAGACGAAAGTACAGTGATTATGGTATAAATTATCGAAAGAATGGTCAGTAATTTATTTTCCGCTGATAAATTAAATTATGTGGTCGTGTTAACGCGTTATTATCACGAGTTTATTGCTATTTTTCAATTCGTGATTTTAGAATTAGTTAATGAGAGATTTTCGATTTGTTATCCTGAATACGTGGTGCTCCCTAATACGATGGCTGTTTGGCTTACATTCGCAGTGATTTATCTAGGATTCTTGTGAGTAATTGATTCGAAATTTTAGTCCATTAAAACAATTTTTACCTATGCCAAATTTTCTGATCAGAAAGCCCAAACAGCTGTTTACTTTCGAAGTGTCGTTATTTTTATATTTCACCTGTATACTTGGACTGTATCGGGTACACCTACGTTTTTTTTTCAATCGCGTACCTTCTATTCTGGTGTATAAAAGAAACACCCAAATAATTGATAATTTCAATTTCTTTGAATTGTATTATGTAGTGATAAAAGAATAGGAGTATTATCGTTTAGATAACTCGAGACATATTCAACTTTACTTTTTGAAACACTTTGTGCCGTTTAACGGTATGATCTAAGTTCTTAAAATAATGATGATCGCCATCACCCAACAATACTACGTACATTATTTGGGACAAGTTTGATAAGTGATTGTAACGTCGATTGTACATAGGTATACATGTACCTCTAAGTGTATGTATCATGTTTTTTCGATATCAGGATGAGATCACGAGTATTGTTAAATTTTTTTATGCTTATATCATCCTACATTGCCTTCATACAAAATTTTAGAATTCAACTTAAAAGTAAAACGTCATCTAATTTAATTAGAGTTGTAAGATACTCGAAAAAATAAGTTTAATGATTTTCCCTTCCTCCTCTTCATGCTCTTAATAAAATCTCCGTAAATTATATTTCTACAACTAGGTATGTGCTTATGGCATTTTTTGTCTCAAGTTACGAAAATTTTGGCTTCTGCATAAATGCCTTTAAACGAAACGGAAATTAATTAACATAATCTTTGCATATGGGACACAATAAAATATAAACTCGGTTATTATAATCTCTAGGTCAATTTCATTATCTTAGAATCTAAACAATCTGAGGTCAGTAAGATAATAAACAGCAGCGGTGTGCAACAAACGCTTAAGAAATTGACGACGCGTTTATTTTTAATCGCTCGATATCTCACTGGTATTTAATACAATCATATTGGTATAGGTATAGGAAAATAACAGTTTATTTATAAATACTTTCTAATGGCTATTTTTCTTCGATAAATCTCAATTTGTACCAGGTAGACGGTTGAATTTAGTTAATCTCTCTATAATGAGAACAACTACCCTGCAGTTATTTCTCTTCGTCTAAATGAAATAAGGACATAATGACTTCTCAGGTTTATATAAAAATAAGGACTAATTGCCAAATACAAAGGGTAAACATTTAAAAGTTTAATTGATTAATTTCGTAATTGGCTCGGTTAGTAGATACAAAATTTTATTTTTATTGTTATAAATGTGGACGGATATTTCAGATTAATTAGAAACGTTGGCATTGACATACTTCTAAATAATGATTCTGTTCCAAACGTTTATGTACCGCGTGTTGAAAAATATGTGAAAAAATTGTAACATTGGTTATAATTTTGCTGGTTTGAGATTGTTTTTTTTTTTTTTCTATTTGTTGACTATTTTCGAATGGTGTTTTTATTTGTGATTGTAGTTTTGTAGACGTAATTTTACAAATGAAAGCTTAATGTTGGGTGGACGACCTCGTCGAAAGCCTTTTATGGTGAAGTGTGGAAGATGAACATGTTGAATACGTTCTTCCTGAAGTTTAATTTGATTTTTTCAATAGCAAGATATGGAAGTAAAGATTCTTATTTTCTGTTCAAGTGTTTCGCACATTTCATCAATATCATTACTATAGTACTAAGAAAAACGATGTAGTGAAATATTTGCTTATTTCAAAATTACAAAAAATAAAAAAAATAGGATAAAAAAATGTTTATAGTTACTTTTTGATGATTTATAACCCAAGCTAGGTGTTGAGGAGGTGTTCCAAGTTTTTTTTTTTTTTTTTTTTTTTTTTTTTTTTTTTTTTTAAGCATTGTTTTGACATAGCATAGCCAAAACTTTGAATGCATTAAATCTGAAATTTCATTTTTTGAGCGAATAATAAAATTTCACGAAATTTTAATCACATAATTGTAGCAATCTCTTGATAACAAATTACAAATCTCGATGAGATTATCTATTAATTATTATCATTTTTTTCAAATGAAGATAGCTCCTTCTTAGGTAATAAGTTGAGTCAACGTCTAGGAATTGACTTAAAATAATGAGTATAGGTAGAATGAGTATTGAAATGAAACAATTTTTGCTTTTTTTCAAAAAGGTTTGATTCATGTTAACGTACAATGTTCCTAACTTAGCTATTCTTTAGTTTTTTTTTTAGCTATTTTAGATTCCTTTTGCGTTGGAGAAGATTTGAGAATGCATTTTTTCAAATTGATATCATTTTTCCTAATTAATTTCTCTGTCTGCTTTTTTTTTGATTATGGCGTTTTTAGCTTCCAGGGCTAATACGCAGTCGACTGAACTTTGTATTTTAGGAAACAAGGGTGTTTTACGTAGAAATGTATTAAGGGTTTTTCCGATAATTTTAGGATCATCTAGGATATTTGGGCAGGATATATATAATGATTGGTGACTTTGGAAAGCTGGGCAATAATATATTATTTACTAGGGGGCTTCGCCCCCTGGCCGCTTCGCGGCCCGGCCCCGCGGCATACCTCGCTTCGCTCAGATTTCCAACTTGATGTGACTCCTTCGAACAACATAACATGAATGACGATATGTGCGTGTTACAGACGAACTAACGCGGCACGGCAGACGCCACGCCCACAACCAAGCAAGTGGAGTGGAATACGGCAACGCGTAACGAATGCATTAATTTTTATGTAATAAAAAAAGAGAAAATTTGGTTTTTTCAACTCTCTGATTAAACTTTTCAATTTTTTTTGCTTGATGACTTACCTGCATAATTTTTGCGATTTAAAAAAAAAAATTTATCGAAATCCGTCCATTAGGAGAGACTGGGCGATTGGAACAACATATTTTTGGCCCTATTTTTGTTGTTATTTTTTTCTTGTAGCTTTATATATATGATAGCTTTATATTTATGATGATGATGATGATGATGATGATGATGATCAATTCTCAATTTAAAGGATTTCATGATATTGGCAACACTGTATTTTATTTCAATAAATATTTATTTTTACTGTATTTATCTAGATTCTGGGTAGATTTCCTCGTATTTTTCTTGTAATTTTTATGGGGGTTATTTTTCATCATTGAGTCGTAATGCAGTATTAATACGTATTATATGATTTTTTTTTTCAATTTTTTATATTAAAATGAAATGTTGCAGATTTTTCATCATTCATGTTTTGAATGTTTGTGGAGTAGGTATAAGTATTTAAAATTCGAACCAGATTTATTTTGATAGTAATTGAGTTGATTTACATAAAAATTCATTCAGTTAGTTTTGGAGGAAAAATCGTTTCTAAAGCATATAATCTCCAACCCATCCACACTGGCGTAAAAGACGTAGCAATTATTATGCACGCCCCAGTATAGTAAAGTAATAATAATGAATAAAAAGTGCTGTCTGATTTCGAGAGTTGGAAAATCCTAGTCAACAATACGTGTATAGGTAACTTTAGAGAAAGACACAAAATCCCTTCATCGAGGTTCGAACTTGTTAGGAACCTGCTTTTTTGGTTTAAAGGTTATAATCTGTCGTCTTAACCTTCAAAACGATTTTTTCCGTAAAATTTTGTCAATTTTGATTTTTCAAATGCTAACTTTTGCGAATTTTTGTATTATATCGAATTAGAACAATAATTGATAATTTGTGATTAAAATGTATAATATTTCAGCTCCGTGAAATTCAAATGAAAATTATTCTAATTTTTATCTCTCACGGTATTCCTTGGCTACAAAACTATAAAAAAATTAAGGATAAATTAAAATAAAGTATTTTTTTTTACACGTAAAGAAGGAAGTTAATTTGAAAATAAAAGATGTTAGGTGAAGTGTCAAAGCATGTGTAATTAAAAATCAATAAAATTTATTCAAGTTTCCGCTACCACTTTAAAAGAATGTTGAAAGTTTACATTTTTCCTAAAACATTTTGATTTTTTAATGGGAAATGATTCTTGGCACTTTACTTGATATTTTTTCCCTTTTTTTGAGGTCATTTCATAACTATTGTTGCTAATATTGAACCCACAAAATATCCACAAAATTTTGACTCTTCTACAACGATGCGATCTCCTCTTCGTAATCTAACCATCCTAGAGGTGGCGTAATAACCAAAACAGTTGAAACCGCCACCAAAAAAAAAAAAAAGAGTTTGCCCATCACGTTTTTTCGAAAGCTCAGCAAAATGAATCGTTCATTATCATTAACAAATTTAATGGGAAAAAAAAACCAAAGATTTTTTTTGTAATAATTTAACGCGGGAACAATTCAATAACGTCAAAGAATAAGTCATTCACTAATGATTCAGTGAAAAAGAGTTTTGATGAGTAACAGAAAAGATGATGCTTGTTCATTAAAATGTAATATAATTACCCGAGTACTTCCAATGAATAATTATTAACTGTAATACCTACTAAAATTCACTCATTAAATGTAACAGCACCCAGTTTGAATTTTAGTTTGCTCTACTTAAATACTCTAAAATAGCTGAAATACAATTTGACAGAAATTCATTTGATTAATATCACGAGTTTTTCATTTAATGTGATAAATCGTAAAATATGAAATTTTATTGGTGTGTTGTGTTTATTTTACTGACATATTGACGATGTTACAATATTTCCAAAGTTTGATGGTGTTTAAAGGTGAGATTTCGGTAATCGTTTGCGTACATAGAACAACTTCAATTAGTTACTGCCCTTGCATTTATATAAAATGCTCAAGAAGTGAACGATATGAACAAGACAGCATTTGGTAAGATTTTACTTCAATTAAAAGTAATTAATTTCCTAATGAGTTTTTATTATTCGAAGAAAACAATGTGTAACTTTTTGTCCATTTGGAAAGAAACATAAATATTTTACTTTCATTTTCTATACGATAAAATGAACTAATTATTCAGGTTTATAACAACATGAAGTCTAAATCACAAAAACAAAAATAAAATAAATGTGTAAACATCCATGCTTCATCACTCAAGCTGAGTTTTTTAATTGGGCTTGTTCACATTTACCAACCTTATCTTTCCTAAAAACGCTCAAAAAGTTAAATTTGATATACATATGTATGATAATTTATGTCCACAAGAATAAGGTAAACCCATATTTTTCAAATTTTAGGTCTTTGAGGCTTCTCAATCCTGCCTCTACTGTTGTGTATCTGCCATTTTAGATTCATTTTTAATCCATTTTGAGCCAAATTCAAAGCATCATATTTCAACCTCTTAAGTAATCCCTTATACAAAATTTGACTTCTCTAGATCGACTGGTTAAGGAGATACGAGAGATTCAAAGAGTTTCTTGCTGTGATTTCCCCTCCAATAGGCGTTTTTTGTTGTAATTCCCCTTCATATTGAATTGGAAGGTTAAAATGGTAATATTTTAGTAATTTAGGTTCACTCTATCATCTAACGCGGTAATACAAAATTTTCGATTTGTTGTTAACCCCATTGGATTTTGAGGACAACAACCCTTCTCCTCTCCTTCAAAATCACGTGTGGAAGTGAAAGTTTCATACAGCGTACTTCTAATTATTGGTAATCCTATGAGTCCATATTTCTTTATTAAATCTGAGCCATTTGAAACTCCTTGATTAAACTTACCAAATACTCCAATCAAAACCAACTCAAGGACAAAATAGGTATATACTAGGGTGGGTCGATTTTCACTTTTTTTGGAAAATTGAGTATGCACCTAGTTCAGTAGTTGCAAAATGATCCCAAAAGAATGTGAAAAAAATTTCAGACCTCCAAGTTAATATTTACCCCTCCCATAATTGAGTCAAAGTTTGCAAATAAGCAAAATTTTTTCAAAAAATTTGAAAAAATCATGTTGGAGGTATTTAAATTTTTTGGGGGTTTAAGCATCATGTTTTGCCTTCCCAACTTCGAAAAAAAAAAATTGAATGCCAATTTTTCCTCTATGCAGGGGTTCCAAAAATACCTATTCTATGTGCTAAAATACCCTATTTTACCTGTTTTTCCATTTTATTTAGTATCATTTATTTGCTAATAATTAATTAAATATTGTGTAAGAGGTAAGTAGCTGAGTACAATCATAAGGTATTCTTTAGTCTTTATGCTCAAACAATATAAATGTAGTGGTGCATTTTCATTATTAGGGGGTCCCAAAAATAGTCATTATATGAGTATAATTACAATTTACTATTTCAAGCTACCTAAGAATTATTCATACTTACAATATTCAATGATTCAATTTTCAAATAATTCCACAACTCTTTGCTTTATACCAGAACTCACCAAGCGTAGGTGGCTGTGCATCGAGGGCCTCCGGCCAGTCGGGTAGTAGGCAAGAATTTGTTGAATAATTCAAATTTTAAAATTGTTTTAAATGCGACATATGGCATCGCGTAGCGAAACACTTTTCTTGCGGAATGAGTATTTAATCGGAAAATGCTTTCGGACACTCCATTTATTGGTTCATTTATTCACTCACCTAAATCAACTGCTCCCACGACATCTCGTTGTAGATTTAGACTGTAAAACGATTGGAAAGCTCCTTTCCATATGCCAAAATTTATCGGTCGTTCAATTTAAAACCATCGCAAGTTCGATAGAAATCAAAAATTTCCCTATTTCCGATCTCAGCACGCACTAAATATATTTATTGGAAATGGCATTGTCCGTAACTTTTAAAATTTGAATTATTCAACAAATTCTTGCCTACTACCCGACTGGCCGGAGGCCCTCGATGCACAGCCACCTACGCTTGGTGAGTTCTGGTATAAAGCAAAGAGTTGTGGAATTATTTAAAAATTGAATCATTGAATATTGTAAGTATGAATAATTCTTAGGTAGCTTGAAATAGTAAATTGTAATTATACTCATATAATGACTATTTTTGGGACCCCCTAATAATGAAAATGCACCACTACATTTATATTGTTTGAGCATAAAGACTAAAGAATACCTTATGATTGTACTCAGCTACTTACCTCTTACACAATATTTAATTAATTATTAGCAAATAAATGATACTAAATAAAATGGAAAAACAGGTAAAATAGGGTATTTTAGCACATAGCATAGGTATTTTTGGAACCCCTGGATAGAGGAAAAATTGGCATTCAATTTTTTTTTTCGAAGTTGGGAAAGCAAAACATGATGCTTAAACCCCCAAAAAATTTAAATACCTCCAACATGATTTTTTCAAATTTTTTGAAAAAATTTTGCTTATTTGCAAACTTTGACTCAATTATGAGACGGGTAAATATTAACCTAGAGGTCTGAAATTTTTTTCACATTCTTTTGGGATCATTTTGCAACTGCTGAACTAGGTGCATACTCAATTTTCCAAAAAAAGTGAAAATCGGCCCACCGTAGTACATATATACGTTAGTTATACCAAGTATGTATTATAAATGAATCAACATCTTGAAAATAGTACCAAAGGCGATACGTAAAGATAATATAGCGTTAGTCAGTTAGTCACAATGACTTACCCACGATGGAAATCATTTTTATCTCTTATAAGAGGTGGATGTTTTATGCCTGATGGAATGAAATTTAACACTCCTCAGACCGTTCTCAGATTCTGACTATTCGCCATTTTGAGTATTTAGGGGTTCATATTCTGGTCCCAAACAACTCCGCATACGAAGTTTGGTATGGGAAATTCAAGAAATTTCATAACTCAAAACTTCTTTTAAAAGCAGTATTTTGCTCTAATTCTCTTTCCAAATGCATTTGAGAAGCTGAAATTTGGATATGTTGGTGTTGGTGACTCGCTCTTTCGTATGAAACCAAAAACAACATTTTGAGCTATTTGCCTTCTCTCCATTTCTTCTCAGAGTTTGAGTAAACCATCATTTTGAGGAGAATGAAGAAAAAAGAAAAAGTGTTATTGCGGAATTCCACATAGAGTCTCTTACCCAATGTTCAGTAATTTTCATCCATACCCTCCTTGGTGTTAGGGGGAAAGCGAGAATGTACATAAAAAAGTTGGGCATTTGCAGTATAATTACAAATGATGAAAAACTCAAATATATGAAATTTCCCCTCCCACAACCTCTCTTGCCCAAATTAAGTAGGCTATAATAGCTCTCATTTTAATTTGAAAACCCGTCTGAAAAAAAATGAAATAATTTTGAGAATAATACAGCGAAGTGAAATTCTAACGAACAGACCAGCAGAAATATTCGTATCATTTCCGAGTTTATTTATGCCCCTGAAATTAAGAAAAAAATAATGCATTCGTCTAGTAAATATAATAAATTATCTATTTTCGAAGCTTTCGCGGCCTCCAAATCGGTGATTTTCATTAAAACGGTACGATTTGGTGGGGACGATGAGGTGAAATGTTGAAACGCTAGTTTATTTTTCTCCTAGTCGAAGTTACGTATATGTGTGTACACTCGGCCGTTCTATGTTAGTAATAGATAACTCATAGACCTGTGGACAACGTGCCAGTATATGAGGACTGAGGAAAGTGAGAATTGTGCGCTCTTTTTTACGTTTAAATTCATAACGCTTCGGCACGCGAATATAGTGTGGTCTCGTTTGTTTTGTATAAGCGTGTGTTGTGTGGAGAATTTGCGTAGTCGAAAAGAAATTACGAAAACGGCGACCTCGATCGTTCGTAGGCCGGTAAAATATCCATTATGGTACCTACGTACTCGAAAAATTATAGACGTTGTATTTCCACTCCGTATGCCCCCCTGGGTACCGGTGCTAGAATTGGTACACCTTCGAAAAACTCGAGTTTGTTCGAATCTGCGTTTGCTGATAGTTGCCCATTAGTTTGGAGACCGCGACATTCGCTTACCAGACGTACAGCCAAAATTACCAGGTATTTATTTTTTTCGGTTATCTTCACGTTCGCGAATTATTCGTAAGGTGTGTTTCAGCGAGTGAAGTCTTTTGATGATTTTTTTTTTCGGCTGAATTTTCCACATGAATGATGCCATGTCGTGTTGATGTTTTGAAAAATCGTTTTGAAATTAAAACGTATTTTTATTCGTTCTCTGAGCAAAAACGCGAACGCCGGTGATGCCAAAAAATTATTTACGCTTCGATTCCTTAACATCTTTCGTATTTATCAACGGTTTTGCGGAATTCGGGTTCTCGAATTAGATATTTATCATATCGAAGTTGGAAAATGATTCGAAGCTTGAAGGCCAGTCGTGATTTGCGTTCAATCGTTGATCGCGAAAAAAATATTTCAGTGTAAGTCTCTTTCGTTTAATTAATGAAGCAGTTCAATAGTTTTGAAAGAAGAAATGTTAAAGAGACAGGCTACTCCTGTACATCGTGCCTCTGACCGCTCAGCAACAGTACACGTCACGTAAAAAAAATCTTATACTTACACTTAGATGTTCCGCTGCATAATTTCGTGATAAAATAGGCAATAGAATAAATAAAAAAAAAAAATTAAACTCGAATAAAGATCCATAATATATACGTAAATTCATATTGAAAAAAATTCCAATTCACCATCGATGGAGCTGGAATCATCATTCGATTTAGATCAACTTCCAAAATATACTCGACGATTATGGTCTTTAATTATTCATCATGTCTTCATGAATTAATTGACTTCTCTTTGTTTCATACGAGTACATGCATTTAATGTTCACTTGTCATAACAACGCAACCGGTATTACGAATTTCTTTCTCTACCACTCAAGGTATTCAGCGGTCAATAAATACCGCTAAATGATAATTCTTGTACCAATTTTTTTGCGATGAATCCAACAAATAATACCGTCATAATTAGAGCTTGAATAACTGTTTGTGTTTTCCTACTACTATACTCCAAGCCTAAGGCAACAATACGTTAAGTGCTTACAATGCCTGTTTGCACGAAAACACTTTTAATTGGCTGACGACGTATTACATTCGGCAGCGATGAGTAATATGTTTTTGAAGGGTTATCTTTTTGACGCAGTGGAAATGATGTTTTTGTGACTGAAAAATGTATCATTTTTGTTTTGATTAAATTTAAAAGGTGAAAATTAATAAGTTAGAAATCGGCTTATCGCTTTCTCAGGTGACGCAGCTATGAGAGTGTCTTATCATAGTGAACTGAATCAGAATAGAATGATTGATACGGTGAAAACCTTTAGTATGACATGAATCAAATCTATATGCAATTCCGTGTAATGATTGAAGTCTATTATGTGTCTAGGGAATAATGACTCATAAAAAGTACTTGGGTGATTGAATGAAGTTTTAATCAGCAAATATCACCTTTCCCGTAATTTATCAAAACGTTTATAATCGAATTATTCACAAATGATGTCACTATTGGAAATTCTCATTGTTCTTGAAAGACTAATTCTTGGATTTTGAAAACCCTCCTGTCAATAACGAATGGTTCGCTAATAAAATCACTCTATCTAGATGTTAGAATCATCAACACATTCACCAATTCACCATTCTCACCTTAGCATTGTTTGTAATTAAAGTGCTGTATACCTAAGTATAGTCATACGCCATAATATCCGCCATATTGACCCCCCTCCCCATTTTGTTTTCAAACGATTTTCATTTTAAATTTATTTCATAGAGTGCCTTTGATATGTAAAGGTTAATGATAATCATAGATAAGTTTATCATTTAGAAAACAATATGGCGAACATTATGGCGTTTGAATGCACTCGGGTGCGAAGCATATTAATGTAGAAAATTGCGATGTAAAATTAAAAAATTTCGAAAGGTTGGGAAACGAAATATTGAATACAGATGTATGAAAGCATGAAGAACTCTAAATGTTTTTTTTTTTTTTTTATCGAGTTGTTCGTGAATGACTCATTTTTCGAACTTTGAAAGTTCACCTTAGTATCAGAAAAAAATCGCTTTTATTTGAAGAATTTCAATACGCTTAATTATTAATTTTTTCTCCAATTAAGAAAATATAAATTTAATTATTATTTTATAAATATTATAAGAGTGAAGTACATGAAGCGAACATTTTTTTATCAAAGAGAAAGCCAGGTTTTCTAAATATTTAACATATTATTATTCTGATCTATTTCGAAAAAACCTTGGGAAAATTTTCCATAAATGAAAGAATCCCGCAAAAAATCCATATTTTTTGTTGGAAAAAATCTCGATATCTTGGCAGAAGTCTACAGTTCTGATAGCCTAGAGAAATGACTCCTCTATTCATAAAATTCAACAGCAAGTTTTTAGTTGACTTCGCTTTTAAGTAAAATCCACTTATGCGTTCGCTAAGGTTTTTTTTTAATTTCTATTCTGCGACGATAACTCGAGTAAAAATTGAAAAATTGACTTTAAATTTCGGGGATAGGTAGAAGTGGAGCTATAGAGTGTTGTTGTTTTTGAAGTCGATCCGTTCGCTGAAAGTCAAGCTTTTGAATTTTGAAGCTTTTTAAATTTTTTTGTAAATATCTCGGGAATGAAGGGTTGTAAAAAAAAATGTACAGAAACAAAGTTGTAGAAAATTTTATTCTCTACAACTTTGATTCTATTCATTTTTCATGAAAGTTCGACGAAAGTTGAGCTTTTGAACTTTGAAGCTTTATTTATTTTTATTTTTTTTAATATCTCGAGAACAAGGCGTCGGAGAGAAAAATGAATAGGAATTAGGTGGTTGCAAATTTCATACTCTACAACTTTGGTACTCATTCAATTTCCACGAAAGCTCATAGTTTTCCAGAAAAACGAACACAAAGTAAAGAGTTCGATAATTGATTCGTTTTGTTTGCTGAAAGTTCGATGTTTTCTTTCTCCGACGATAAGTGGAATAAAACATGATGGATTCACTCTAAATTTGGGATATAGCTAGATGGTATGAAGAGTAAGAGTCCTATTGTTTTTGAAGTCGATCCCTTCGCTGAAAGTTAAGCTAATTTTTAGTTTTTTGCAAATATCTCGATAATGAAGGGTCGTAAAGAAAAAATGTATAGGAACAAAGTTGTAAGAAATTTTATTCTCTACAACTTCGATTCTTATACGTTTTCCATAAAAGCTCATAGAGAACTGAGCTTTTGAACTTTGAATTTCTTTGTTTATTTATTTTGTTCAATTTCCATTATCCGATGATAACTCGAGTAAAAGTTGACAAATTGATTCCATATTTGGAGGATGCGTTAAAAGAGTGGGTCTCGTTTTAAAGTACTCGGCGAGGTGAATCTCATTGTAACAATAAAAATTAAAAAAAAAATGAACGTAGAAAAACTTTATTGTCTAAAATTTAATCTTTTATAAGAAGGGTTTATCGATGAAAATTGTTAAAAAACGATAGTATCAAATATGCTTGAAGACTTTCTATTTTATTCAAGAGTAAAATATCAAAAAATTACGAAAATATACGTTAAAAATCGAAAAAAATAGAGAAATATGCGCTAACAAATGCAGCTCCTTTTGCTCAGAATAACTTGAACTTACAAGACGGACAAATACAAATCTGCTCCTGATTATAATATTGACTTCAACAACACCGGCAGGGATGCATTCTTTATCCACATATAGATATGTCGATAATTTCTGGAATAATAATTGAAAAGGGAAATTACTCCTTTTTTTTCTCGTTAAAACATGTTCATCATTATGTTTTGCTTTTGATATTGAATCACAGCGGATAGGCTGAAAACAATCATCATTCTCGGAATCCCTTTATTCATTTATGACTCATACTTTCACCAGTATTTGCTGCAGATTTCAGTTGTCGGAAACGTACACAAACGAAAGGAATTTTTACGTTTGTGTCTGTTGGTGTATAGTATCCATTTAATAGCGATTTAGAACATGAATAATTTGTGCCTAGCTAAAATTTTATTTGTAGTATCTACTGAAAATGTCTACTCGTGGCGAGCTGAGCTCGAAGTTTCCTCATAATACTTGATAACACGTAAATTCATATGGTAAAAATAAGGTGGATGCAGAACTTCGGGCAAAATTCACTCCTCGCTGAAAAATTTATTAGAAAAATTTTGTCTTTACCTAGCACTTCCTCCACCCCATGTAAGTGTGGTTAGAAAGAATTTTTCACTCAGTGCATGCTATTTCTTCGATATGTCGACCTAAATGAAGTTGAATCCGGTTGAATTGGGCAGAATGATGAAAATATGTTTGAAAATCTTATTATTTAAAAAATAATAATTTGAAAAAATAGTTTTTCATCGTTAATTGTGATTCAACTCTATTTAACTCTATTCTGGTCGTCATATCATATACCCATAAATACGCGATACAGCGCTTGTGAAAAATGTTACCTCGCCCACCCCTCCACTTATAAGTGAGCGCAAATTCGAAAACCTTTTCTTCGATTATTTTTCAACGAAGAATTCGATTTAAGTTTTGTTTCGTAAAAATTTATATTTTTCCAGTAGTTCTGCATAATTATACATAATTTTCCACACGTGAATTTTCTCGCAATTCTTATGGCGCTACTCCAAGCTTAAGTAGCCGAGGGAAAACATTTTTTTTGGAAAGGTGGAACTTTTTGAGGAATTATTTAGAGGTGCAATGTGAATTTGAGAGGTTGTGAGCGAAAAATTAGGAACCCTACTTTTTAAGTGCTATCCTAATGAGCAAAGTTGCAAGGAAAATGATTTAAAATTTTTGTGGGTGCAACTAGTATTAGTGGTGAAGATGATTTGGGCTTGATAAGTGGTAGATATAGTTGTATGTACTACGATCTTCTGAAAATGGTTCGAAGTTTATCTCTCATTTTTTCAAAAGTCAGAAGAAAATAACAGATTTATACATTTTGCTTTTCATATGAAGGCTCAGTCAGCTTTTTTCAGCATATTAAAGATGCATTATTTTTTGCAATGATAGTTTTAGGTGCTTCGCAAATAAAAATTCAAAATCTGAAACTCTTATTTCCGCCTTCCGGAACATTATAAAATTTTACTACTAATACATCAAGTTCCACGAATTTGGATTGAAACCACGTATTTTTTTTAGTATTCGCAAGAATTTTAAAATTCCAACTTGGGAAAAGAATTAAAATGAAGCATTTCATTTCATTTCGCTGCAGTATATAGGTGGTTAAGGTCTTTGAAAGAAATTAGGAATACTCTGTACCTTCGGTATAATTATGATGTATGATTCATTAGCAATAGTAGTTAATCTTTTAATTACAAAAATTACAAAGATATTAAATTGGTTCGCAAAATAATTTATTGATATACTGTTATTTGGTTTTTTTTTGTTTTACTGTGGAAGTACGCGTATATCCTTCACTCAACTATTTTATAAACTAAATGTGCCGTTTTATTTATTCATTGTACTCTATGTTAGTCAAATTATTAATTTGTGAAATACGATAAAAATTTTTCATGTAAAACGAAATATTTGAAAAATGTAGCATATTTCTATTCGTTTCTGGCTTTTGAGATGCCCACATTAAAAAAAAATGTTTTTTGTGCGAGATTTTACCAGTGTACTTCTGTGCGATTTATGTGTGTACTTGACGATTTGAAGGTATAATAACGGATCTTTTCGTCCTTTGATCCACATCTGGATTACGTAAGGCAAAGATAGTTGAGGATTTTTTAGCTCGGACTGAAAATCGTGTCTGGATGTTATACACTAGATGTAGCTGGATAGCAATTATTTCGATTTACTCGCCACTTCAGGCCTTCATTGACAGGACTAAGTAACCTTTATAATTTAAATATAAGTACATTCAGCCTTCTCTATCGTACACTAATAGGTTAATTCGACCATATATTTATCGTAGTTTTATCACACATATTCGATCATCGATATTAAAAGTTATAGGTGAGCTTATTTGTTATAAAAATACTAATGATGTAATTGGTTTCGATTATATATGCGCACAGAGGAAATAATATTTCTCGAAAATGGTTCAACATTTGACGCTTAACTAATTGAGGGATTTCCATTCACGTACGTTTAGGATGAAATACGTATATAGAAATTTTCATTGCGTCAATTTTGCAAAAAAATTTAATTAAAAGAGAACATTGGTTCAGGAAAAAACGTTATTAAAGATAAAAACGTAATTTTTATGTTAATCGGTATTTTTAACTTTCTGATGTATCAATATAAAGTAATATTTTACTCCAAGGATCAGATTTTTTGTTTTTATTGTCCTGCTGTAATAAGTATGAGTTGTACTATGTGTAGGTATGTGTATTAGTCGTCCAGCGTGCGACCTATGACGTTGAATAACGATCAATTTTAATTCTTGAAATTAGCAATACAAACCAGTTAATACGTGTAATTTCTTTTCCTCGCTTCGTAATCGTGTCATAATGATAAAAGTTCAGTCGTGTTTGGTTTTAGTGACAACATTGTGTAATTGACATGTTCGCTCGAGTGTAAAATTAATTTGCAGTCCGGCGAGTTTTCAAATTGATAAATTGTATTTCTTCATAATTCGTTCATCGTTGAAATTTATTTCGTGAGAATGAAAGAAGTTCTTATGCTGTGGAGTAATTTTAAAATTTAAAGATAAATGTTTTATTCTTTTCAAAACTATTCTGAGGTTGCAAAATTTTTTTTTGATTTTTTCAAAAGTGAGTGTTGAAATATTAATGAAAAAATTTTTAATTTCTATGCGATACCGAAGTCTTAAATTTTACCACTAATGGTCACGAAACTTAGAAATCTCATTTTTAACTCGATTTTTTTTACGATATCCTTACAGAGCTTAATAAAATGCTGAAGAGTGGCATACCTGAATTACTGGAAGTTTTTTAGTTGAAATGCAAAAAAAAATGAAAAATTTGAACCTTCCTACTAATTTACAAAGTGAAGAAAAAATTTTTTAATTTTCTAATAAAAATATCTTTTGCGATGAAATTTCTTTTCGTTATAGTTTTTGGTCATTTTTGATGATTAATAACATTCACTTCACATCTTGTATAGGGACTGGTACCTCAGTGACCAAATTCGGAGTTAGGGCTTTTCATAATTTTCATCTCTGGGATAATTTGTACTAAAAAAAAAGTATGCTCACTGCCTGCGCAAAGTATTCGCACTACTCATAGAACGAAATTTTGACCCTATAAGAACCTCAACTACCGCATATGAAGTTGGAACATCGCATATTTTAGTGTGAGGCTTTCATGAGTTTTTTTTTTGCTTTGCATTTCAGTCTACAACTTATGATTATGATGAACGGAAATCGTTATACGAAGTAGACTATAATCTTTGGGTATTGCATGTGGTAGTGCATTATCATTGTTTTTTTTTTTTTTTAAATAATCTAATAACTAATATTTTTTAACCGTCATACCGCAACATTTGCCAAAAAAGACATTAAATGTAAAAATTTGACTTTTTTTCGCAACATAATGTCGGAAACGACATATTCGGATGTTTTAAATCATTATACTCCTGTCGTTTTTGACATTATGTTGTCAACTTTTTTTTTTTTGAACTGAGTATGTCCTTTTTGACATCATGTTGTGTGTAATGTGATGCTTTAGGAGAGAAAATTAAATGTTTAGATGCTTTTCATTTGTTTCTCTTCTATTCCCTTTTGTATTTTTTATGTCTTCTTCATAGAAATTTAACATAATTAATTTTTATTTTAATTATTTTTCATCTTGAATGAAATTTTATGTATAAATCTTATTACAATCATTGAATATGAAATTCAGGATTTATTATAATATTATTAATTTTTACGATATTTTTTTCATTATTTTAATTTGTCAACAAAGTTTAAGGGCTTGTATTGGGCAGCACTGGTGTAAACATGCAAGTGGGGGTTTAGGTTTGAACGCTCTAGAGTTTTTTCTTATACTAATGAGGTTACCAAAATAGATATCTGCATAAAAATTCCCAAATCAGGTAGGCTATAATAGCCTTCATATGATTCAGAAATTGAGCTAAAAAGTAATTTATTTATCGGTAATTGGGTAATTGTTGTTTAATTAGTTCAGTTTTTTTTTTTTTTTTTTTTTTTTTTTTTTTTTGGCAAAGAGCATTTGAGAATTAAGAGGAGTGTAAAAAGGCACTAAGGCGCCAACATTAGAACGCTGCCTCCCCTGAAAAACTGTTTACGTGTATCGAGGAAACAACTGAATGAAATAATGGAATAAACGATGACAGTAAATTTTTACATACATTATTCGCGGAAAAACCTTAGAACAAACGCCCGGTGGCGTGATAAAAGCTCAGCTGATTTTTTCTTGTAGTATTTGCTACGTACAAAGCGCTTTAAGCGTATTAGCCGTAATTTTTCGTAGTCATCTAATATTTGTACCTGTGAATCATTGGTTCGTCATTTATACGAAATTCGCTCGATTAGCGATTTCCTAATTTCTATTTTTACCTGGAAGGGTAACACGGCGTATTCGAATGGTCTAATTTATTTTACGAGTTTGTAAATATTTCATCGGATCGTTGTGTTTAGCGGCTCTAAATCTGCCTTAAACGATCGAATCCATTTAACCTCGCGTTAACCTTAAATAATAAATTATTAACCAGATCGCCCATTTATACGGCAATTGTACCTACGCCCGATCGTGATTTGGTATACATTGCCGATTGCGGAGTATTCGTGTAATACATAAACAACCGAGATGGACTCAACAGTGGGAAGGTTGCGTCGTCCATTGAAAAAGTACCAGGTTTACTCGTCTGTCCTTCGAGTACTGTGAATCTACCGGTAACTGCGGACTCCTGGTTAGATGGAATTATTACAGATAACGTGGGTGGAATTTTTTTGCTTCGTCCATTGAGTGTGAAATTATACGATAATTTTGAGTAAATGAATTGAAAAAATGTGCATGTAGGACGATGCGTTGTTGATTTTTTCATTTTAATCGGTTTCACGGAATTCCCTGATGTGCGAGGTGCGAATAAGAAAATAGTTGTTTACGTTACGTCAGCGGTTTCGTCTGTGGTTTAGTTGAATGAAAAGCAGTTGTGGTTTTTTTTAAGGTTTAAAAAATATTTTTGTTGTGCTGTTTTGTTTTTGTTTGTTTGTTTTTTTTTTTTTAATAAATAAATACGAGTCTTTTGGTATTCATCTTAATTTTTTTTTTCTTTTGTTCGATGCAGGGAAGTGCAATGTTCATGGAATGCAATACTGGGACCTGCGGCCAGTGTGGTGCCGGCGGAAAAGATCACACAGCTTTTTAACGAGTTGGAAATTTATCCAACAAATAACCAAGGTAATTATATAACGAATAAATATATCCGATTTTCATGCATTTCTCGAATTAATCTTGCGTTGGCAATGAAGTTTTTGTATATTTATTTTTCATTATTTAAACTGCACCTAATACGAATTTATACTTTAACATTGAATTTTATCATCATGAATTCGACTGAATGAATTTTATGTTTTGCTACATACTTTTACATTGAATTTGAAATTATCCTATTTTTTTTTAAATTCCTTTTTGCTTCACATCTGTATTAATGAAATAAAAAAAAATAATAATAATTTTTTTAAAATTATTTTTTCAAGTGTATTATAGGTACTGTCACTTAAGTAATATATAGGAAATCACAAAGTGTTTCATTATTATTGTGTTTATTTTTGTTAAAATGAAAAAATTAATAATGAAAAATAATGATATATAAAACAAGTGAAATTGGAAAGAAAAAAAAAATTACTGGTCTTACTGTCTTAGTAAATTAAAATAAAAAAGTTGAAAAATTAGATGAAAAATTGTAATAAAATGAATAGACCATTATGGTTACTCTCTATTTTCTCTCAAACTCTGTGTGTGTCTGTTTGGTTGTTGTGCTTTGTTTTTGTTTCATTTACCTATAGTCCAGTAAATCTAGACTTTTTTACAGGAAAAATTCACAACAAAGATTTCTTTCATAAATAGAGATTAGCTCCACAAAGTAAAATATCAGGGAAGGTTGCGACCCCAAAAGAACTGGTTTTTCGCTATATCTCTTTAGAGATTCATGGTAATAAAAGATAACTCAATGCAATTTGTTTACGCTCAATTTTCTAAAATTTTATATGAAAATTTTACAGTTATACCGAAGCAGAGATGATTACATAAAATATTAAAATTGTATATTAGAACTATTTCTTGTAGTATTTTTCTTCGTAGATGAAGAAAATACGGCAAGAAAATACCTCAAATTCTGAACCTTTTTTTTTTTTTTTTTAATATTTTACTCGAATTAGTGTACGTACTTCCTAATTCTCGATTTCCTTTGAATCTGCGAATGTACGTATGTAGATTCTAATACAGAATTTAATATATTTATATATTTACATATGTAATGGGTCATCATTGGTCTATTGTACTGTATATGTGAGTGGAGGTGGCTCTAATGAAAATGGTATTTAGTTGTAAGGTGTTATACATAAATATATAGTATATTAAACGCAGTTTACTCTCATGAAGTATAATATGTATTTAGGGTGAAGGGAGGGGACTAAGACCTCCATATGGTGACGACTGGGTTGGTATGTAGTCCTAGTCACTAGTCATCGTATATTGCACATATGATGTCACATAGCATAGATGAATTAATTGTAATCGAGCCCCTGAAGTACAAAATTTCAAACACCCGTAATTCCCACCTATGTGAGGCAGCAAAAATATTTTTGTATGAAAGTTGTAAAAAATTTAATCTGGAACGAAATTGCTCTGAACTATTTTTACTTTACGATCTAACTTTGAGGAGATATAGCGAATAATTTATTCATAGGGGTTCCAATACCCCGTGGGTTATGCTCACCATCTAGGAATGAGACTATTAGTATGTTGTTAGAGGAGATACTCTCTACACATTAATGAAAAAAAAAATCGTTGTTGGAAATTTTTCGCTTAAACATTGCTAATATGGTCTAGATTTACAGAATTACTAATGGTTATTTACCTATTTATTTATTTACTTACTTGAATAAGTACTTCATAGTGGTAATGATTATCCACCCTGCACACGCTTAGCTCATTGGTTGAGTCACTAGTTTAATACACGATGCTGTGTTTTCATTAAATATTCTCCATATTTATTTTCTCTTGTCTTTTTGCTTCCTTAGAAGAAAGATTCTGCATTAAAAAAGTTCCGAGAATGCTATCATGGGTCCATTTTCCTCACTTCCTTTCAATTCCAGCCTCATACTCGACGAAAGAGGCTGGAATTAATTATAAATTTTCATCTCTTTGGATTGCTGATTTTTTCGCTTCAAAAGCAAAATTAACAAAATAAAAACCTCTCGAAGCGAATGATAATAATTTTACTATCGATTTTTCTCGCATAAAGTACGTTCACGGTCGTGGAACGTACATGGTTTGATTAATGTCACGCATGTACACTGTTCAGCCTTAGAACTTGAGCGGTGCCAAAGCTCGTGGAGTCGATGACAAAGTGTCGGTGATTAAACGTCATATTGTTTGTCGTTGGTGGCGTGATTAAGTAGGCAACGAAAAACAGGGTTGCTAATGTATAATTTTTTATGGAATTTTTGTTGGTAAAAAATGTAATTCTTACGATTTTTATTTTGTTATTCAGTGCATGAAATGTTGCTATGTGCTCAAAAATGCGCCGGTCGAAATTCGCGCAAGTATTTGACGTTCAAAGAATTTTGCATATTCGCGACTGAACTGAAAAAGACACTCAATTGCAGGTACGCTAGAGTTATTAATTGTCATATATTTGCCGGGGAAACCCTACAGATAATGTTGCTGTCGATAAAAATAGTATTGCATTGGTTAAACAGTGAATAGGATGAGGTTACCGATAAGGTTTCGAATAGGATAACAAAATACGAAACTCGTTGAGTTATCATTTTATAGCGGCGAAATTTGATTTTTGAGATAGATAAGCCTGTAGTGGCCAGTGGCCACTAGAATGAGCTAAATTCAGGTTTTTCCATAAGTGGAAAAGTGAGAGAAAAGTAGGCGCCAAATGATGGAAAGAAAACGTGAAAATGTTTTAGTCTTCAAAGGTGACAGGAACAGTTTTCAATTTTTTTGAAGTGACTAGGTCTCTGATTTGATAATGGCGAAATGACCATAAAAAACGTACAAAAGCTTCCATCCCTCAAACTCACAGAAACATCCTCCAAAATGTTGTCAATTTTTTTCCAAAATATAAAAATTTAAATTTAAAGCAATTTGGAATTTTTTTACATTCAGAAGTTTTATTTTACAGTGTAAAGAGTAATTTTTTTTTTAATTTAAGACCCCTAAAGTTTATTTCATTATTATTGAAAAAAGGCCAATTCTGGGTGTTCCTAAAAATAAATGAAAGTACGAGAAAATGAAAAAACACCTAAAATGTTTCATTTTTAAAGCTCCATTTCGATTTCACACTCCATATCAAGGTTAGGAGATGAAATTAAATGAGACGTTTGTGCTTTATTTGTGCTGTTTTATGTCACAAAAATTTTCATTAGAGATATGACATGAGATAATATGGAAATGCAAGCCCTCCACTCCCCCAATTCAAGTGATGGAAGCTGAAACTATGTCCTCATTTTATAGCAAAGTTGTGATATTTATAGACAACATCTGCAAGGTGAAAATCGTTCGAATCATATTATGTTTGCGAAGTCCTGAAGAGCTGAAACCAACTCCACACCATGTATGTGACCATAAATTGTTAATTTTTGAAAATACTCAAAATTGCCGCCTTAAAAAAAAAAGTGAAAATGATTTGCATTCTCTAAATTTTGAAGAAATTTATTACTAAAAATGTGTTTGTTTTTTATGCGACAAAATAAAATTTCTGGTGCAAAAAAAAATCAAATTACCCAAAAATCAATAGTTTCTCATCTTAACTGAAGTCCTCAAACAGATCTAAATCCTTAAGCAAGAGCCTCTAACCTCAGTGACTGCACACGACAATAATAAATAAATGAAAATTTTTTAATTTTTAACAAATTCATGTTGTAGGACTGAAATTTTTTTTTTTTTTTTTGAGGTGATTCGACGTCCATTATGTTAGGGGCCTCGACATTTTTCCAAAAAAAAAAAATGATTGACTCTCTTTGAAAAGCATCTTCCAAAATAAGTTCGCAGTTCTCAGAGATTTGAAAAGCTTTTAACTCATGTACCATAAGAAAATGCTCATGGCTGGATTTTTCATTTTTACGATATTTTTCGATTCGTATTTGCCAAGTATGATTTTTAAGCCAATGATTGATTTTCTATCACATCCACGGACACTAGCACTTATAAAATCGTGATTTATGCGCTAAGAATTCTATCTTTGGCTAATTCGAATCGAATGACTTGAAATTTGGTATATAAATGGAGGTACTCGATGAGTATTCCATCGAATTTTTTCACTTTTTTTAACCAAAAATTTGACCTTGAAAATTATTTTGAAAATTTTGAATCATAGTGTAAGTAGTCATTTTGAGAGAGAAAAGATTTTGAGGAAACTAATTTAGCATACAAAAGATGCTATTTGGTACGCCAAATCAGACTGTGTTAATTTTATTTAATTCCTAGACCACTTGAAGGTTCCCACGAATGCGTGGAAAAGTCGAAGATCGTGAAACTTGGCAAATGGCGCCACAGAAAATCATGTAACTCCGACCATGTGATTCACTTTCGCCAGTAAAACCTGATGAGAAATGTCGTCGTTGTTGTTGTTGTTGTTGTTGTTGTTTAAGCCTTTATTTTTTATGCTGTAAAAAACATCTGAAGCATAGAATTAGCATATGGATATTTTAAACTAATTCAAAGAATCAAATATTTTTCAAAATCATTTTCAAGGTCAAATTTTTGGTAAAAAATCTGAAAAAATCGTTTATCGGGTACCTCTATCTACGTACGAAATTTCAAGTCATTCGATTCAAATTTGCTCAAAATTAAGTTTTTATTGCGTAAATCACACCCATAGGTGTGATAAAAAATCATTCATTGACCTAAAAATCATGTTTGCCAAATACTAGTCGGAAAATGTCGCGATAATAAAAAATCTAGTCAACGGCATTTTTACCATGCTTAAATGCTTAATAGGCTAGAGCCTTTAGGAAAAAATTGATTTTTGGGTAGTTAAAATTTTTCTTGGGTCTAAAAGTTACATTTTGTTGTCTCAAGTCTGAATAATATTAAAGAATTCTAAATAATTTTTTTAATTTCTATAAAAACCCTACGAATTTTATCTGTTATAAAAATGAATAATAAATGGGTAATAAATGCGTTGCGTTCGTGATGTAAGCTCGATTCGATTTCATTAAAACTCGAAAGATGAAATTAGCACAATTTTTACTTAACAGGATTTCCTGAATTTTGAAGTATTCTGTGGTAAAACATTTCAACAGTGTTATTTTAAAGCAGAGTTGTGATGCTTTGTGGAACTACTGTAATGTGAAAATATAATGTATCTTATTTATGGTGCCTTATGAAGATCTTATGAAGTCCATATTATTCACACTATCCTTAAATCATTCATTTACCCATTATATTATTCTTTTTTTTTTTTTTTCAAATGAAAACAAATTTAGAGACCATGAATTTTGAAAAAAAAAAATGCTGATTGAAAATGTTTTTTGTCATCAGACGAACAAAATTATTTTTAAATGGAAAAAAATTTCAAATTGATTTCAAATAATTTATTTCAGTAATTTTGGAAAACTTAACTTCATTTTGGAAAGTTTTTCTGTCAACTTTGAAGAGTGAAATGTTTTTCATATTTTCTGTTTGTCGTTTCGCTACCACCATGCTAGATGCCTCCAATTTTCTCATAACTTCTCCACTCTTTGAAAAAACCTGCCCACTCTGGTAAATACTCGCGATATACGTCGATGGCTTATTTGTTACGACGCTAGAACGATATTTGAACAAACCTTGACCTAGTATATGCTTTAGAAAATATACGATCGAGTTGACAAACGGATGAAAGTGTAATGAAAAATCCAACGTACGCATTCATTAACCGAAAGTGATATCTGTGATTGTTCGATTGTTGACAAATATATAGGCGCGATTTCGCACGAGGGACACGCGTTCGATATTCTCCATAGTAATGCACTCGTATTGTTTTCATTCGTCGTGCGACGATGTGTTTACAAACACGGTCGCGTATTATTAAAATGGAACGAGGCGCTGGTTCGAATCATCTTGGGCGATATTCTCGTTGGATATGATCTGCTGTGCAATTGAATAATTGCCAAATTAATTACTCAATTACGTTCGCGCTGCTCGTTTGTCGGTTGCTGTTTCGGTGAATTGGCCGCGTACTCGCGTCGTTCGTAACGAGTTGACGATAAGTCACGATTAATTGTTTCCGAACTGGTGACGACTCGGTGCGAAATTCTACTTTTGTTTACCCAGTCACTACCGCGAGTTTGTTGAGATTATCTATTATGCTAAAATTAAAATCGTCGGAAGGCTTTTGTCGAAGGGCGAATCCTATAAATGGACGGCGTTGAAGTCAAAAAAACAAGTGACTCAGTACCATCGGTGCGGTAAATTTATCTTTTCTATCTTTTCTTTCGCGTATTTTCAACACGGTCGTTGTCTTTGTGATGCACGAAGTTGGAATTTGCAAAGGTGTTTTGTATGCGTTTGCACGACGAAAGATCTTGTAAAACGTTTCCGCAGATATGCCTTCCACCACTGTTCGCGGTTTTATTGTTGGATTTATTAGAAGGTTAAATATATTTATTTTTACCATTTTAACTGATCGAAGTTTTCAACTAGTTGGTTCTTTGTTTGAGATTTATCTTGGGGTAATATTTATTCCTTTCTATTCTCTGATCGCGAAGAATAGGATATCTAAATCTATGTATTATGAATCGAGACCAAATGACTATGTAGTTTTTCGTATTGGTCTTTATTCAACCTAATGATGTCTGAAATTTATCCGAATATAAATCTTATTGAGGTCTATACATCATTTACGTAAAGTTATATATACGTACATTTACATATGTAAGTCCAAGTAAAATTTCATATCCACAAAAAGTGCTTCTAAAAAGAAATTTTATTGTCTTCAAAAACTCACCGAGTGTGAGAGCCTTAGCATAAAACATTAAAAAATAAATACAACCACATCGAATTGCTTCTCATTCACCTAAAACCTTAAGATCATATTTATCATTATCATTATTGTTATTACTTAACTTTTTCCCATTAACATGCCCTATACTGCGTACGTCTAGGACAGAGGCACGGAAAGAAGAATTTAAATTAAAGAAAGGCGGCGAGATTCACGCAAGAATTTAAACAGTTTGATGAGAGCGTTCTCATCATGCTATAGGATATCTGGAAGAGAGGAGGGAAAGAGGTATCTAGAGCGAATGTGACAGTTCAGAAGGATATGTTGGACCGAAATTGGGGTGGAGCAAGAATCCCAGAAAGGAGGAAGATTTTTAGTCAAGCGATATAAAATTATGAATGAGAGATCTGTGCGTGACCTATATGTAGACGGCACAAGGCAACTTCTTTTCTGCCGGCTCGAGAGGAAAAGGTTCAAAGTGAGGTGTCTGACTGTTTGAGCGAATGAAACGAAGTAAATAAGGTTCTCAGACATAGTATATTCATATAAGGAAATTTCTTCGAAGAAAAAGGTTGTATGTTCGTATAAATGTTTTTTATTACTTTAACTCTGAATTTTAGATGCAGTTTTTATTTTGCAATGAATTTAACGAAGAATTTTAAAAGTAAACATTCACAGAAATAAGAATTTATTTTGCTTATGAAAACATCCTTGTATTATAATAGTCATGAGGGTATATATATATTTTTTTCAAAGTGAAGAGTACGTAAAAAAAACTTAAGCAGTCATGCCGCATTACTGGAGCTGAGTTTTTAACTGGAGCATTGCAAACCCCTTCATGTCTACAGACCACACCCAATACAAAGTCTGAGACTCCGTACCCTATCCTTTACAAAACCACTTGAAAAAATGAATTTAGAACAAATTTGGGGATGCAGTAATCATATGAACCCATATTTCTCAAATTATGACTACTTGAGGCTCCTCAAAGCATGCTCAAATTTTTACGATCCACCATTTTGGAACCATTTTGACCTACATGTAAAAGATCATATTCCCTCAAAATTTGAGGGTCCCGCCATTTTGAGATTTATCGAAAAAACAAAAGAAGTACTTTTGCGCATTTTTATGAAGAGTCCCTCATCAAATTTTTGGCGAATTTTATGAATACCCGCCGGCACTACGCGTGGCAGAAAAATATACCCCCCCATCTTCCCTTCCCAAATCAGTTAGTCTGTAATAGCTACCATTTTTAAGTTGAAAACTCAGCTAAAAAGAGTTGGCTGTAATGACCCTCAGAAAAGTTGAGAAATTTTAGTTCTCAAAAGTGATATTCTATGTCTTCTTATTCATCATGAATTTATTTATAATGCGCCGAGCGCAAAATAAAATTTTTACAGTTGTTTTAATCAAAGCTCGGAATTTAAATATTAAGAAATGTTTAGCTCTGACATTTTTTTTGAATTGATTGAATAAATAATCAGAAAAAAATTACATTTTAGACCCTGAGAAGATATAGCAAAAACCAGGTTTTTGAAGGTTCCGATTCGGCCTCTGTCGCGATCTAGTGTTACTTATGGGTATTTGTCTAATTTTCACTTTCACATAAAATAATGGTTATCAACTTTTTATTGATTTACAACCAGGAATGAACTAATTCGTTTGTAAATCGAATCATTTCACGATTTCGATTCATCTGAACGAGTAGACAAATCAATTCGCAATTACTTTTTCTTTTTTTTCTTTTCTTTTGGTATCGAATAAATAAATAAATAAATAAGAATATTTAACAATGACCGTTGTCCGTTGATACTTCATTAATTAAAATTTACAACAAAACATTCAACACTGTTTGAATGTGGTTTAAACTCTAAAGACGGAACACAAAAAACATAAAATGAAGCTGGCTGATTGGTTGGTTCAGTTTCAGTTTCAGCAAGAGTAAAGACGACAGGCGAGCGCTTAGAGTTTTGAATTTTATGATTCATTGAAAGAAATCGATTCACCATTAGCGATTTGTCAAAATCGAATCGATTCGCTGCCCATCCCTGTTTACGACAGAATATCAGTTCTATTTAGTTGTAAGTTAATCATTGTTGTGAGAGACACAAATTAAAAAACTTCTAAACAACTTTTAGTTTTAGTTTCACTGTTTGTGATAACCCCCTCCTGGGCTACGCGTACTGCTTATGCTTAAGAATGGAACTTTTAATGTGTTCTTAGTGGAGCTAATCCTGATATATTTTGAGAAAATATTGGCTTAGAAATTTCCCAGTAAATGATCCTTAATATACTCGTTTGTTCTACATTCACTGTACTATAGGTATGAGGTGAAGAAAATGATTTCAATACTTCCTTCAAATTACAATATATTTAAATGACATTGAAGATCAAGTATAAAACGTTTATGACTTGTGAATAAAAAATACCACTTCGTGTACTTCGCTACGAACTACGTACGTCGAGTTTGAAATATAAATGTATACAGCTGTTGTCAATAAACGGCCAGCAATGTGATTCACAATGAGGCTTAAATTCATCCACAGATGTGGATTTACGAGTTGCGTGATTTTTCTTCAGTGAATAAAAATATACGTATACTTGTTGATATTTTAAACCTCCTATGATGTGCGTATGTTGAAATCTGTGTTTTAAAAAATAAGTCTCACTCATTCTATAGGGAGGCATTTTTTGAGAAATTACTTTCGAATAGATTTTTTCTGAAATGAAATGAAGTTGTAATAAGAATGAATGTGTTTTTGGTAAATTTAACGCATTGAAAATTGCGTTGGAAGAAAACACGTTTATGACAATTCGACGATCACTGCCAACAGATACATTGAGAAAAAAAAGTGCAACAAGTAATTACGCGCAATACGGATGATTATTAAAAAAATCGTGTAGTCAGCATGTGGAAAGGAGGCGAAAACACGACGGTACTAAAAATAAAGAATAGGGAAGCTGAATTAATTTCGATGTTTTTGTAAAGATCGTAAACACGACGCGTAATTGGGTACTTCGGCGTGATGTGAGATACGATTAGTAATGGTGAAAACATCAATGGGTATCGTCGTGTAAATATCTTTGGTATGTATCAGGTAAATATTTATGATAACAGAAATTTGTATTCGGGTATTACGTAATTTTTTTCCCCCCTCGAACGATACACGAAGTACGTATTGTGTACACGCGGACGAAAGTTTAAACGGGCCCCCTACAGGCTAGATTATATTTGTAGAGTGAAGTCACCGCTTATTTCGAACGCTACCGTTTTAACAAATGTTCGGTTCTTTATTTATAGTAAGCATACACGGTCGGCTAAGATCATCCAGATGCCAACACCGTTCCGTATCCTTTTTGGCCAAATGGTCTCTATTCGGCCTTTAGATTTCGACATTATCGCGTTCGATTGGCCCGCGAACGATCGTATATTTTATTTCGATGGTACGATATTTAAAAATCTAAATTTTCTTAAACCTGTTTGATCATACTGGAAACTCGAACTCGTCTCGAGCGCGTCGTGAACTATGGTTGCTCGGTGCGGCTACGATTCGATCGATGAATTTTAATTTCGTGTTAGTACTGAAATACACGGTGACGTTATCGGCGATAAATGTATAGTACAAGCGTTCACCTTTACTTTCAATAACGACTAACTCATTTGAATTCGTTCGATAAATATTCAAAGCACGTTTCGAGTGATATAGATTTCCATTTCCTAATGGCGTACGATTTTTCATTCCTTCCGAGAGTTCGAACAATGTCAAGATCGCGAAGTCTTCGTAATCGTACTTCCATTCTCAGTATTGATCGAACGAATTGATGAAAATATTCGCCAGTAGTACGTAATCGTGATTAACGAAATACTTCGTAAGAGTAAATTATCTAAATTGTCGTGAGTGGTTGGAAGCTGATGCTCAAGGTTATATTTGAGTACAGCTGTCTACTCTCGTAATATCCGACGTAATACCTCTTCAGGCTATAAAGCTAGGTTTTGTTCCCCTTATCAAGTGGAAAAAATATTTAACTGATAAATCGAAATGATATTATGACATCGCCCTCCAACTTTGACACGTGAGCGAATTGATAAATTAACGAAAATTTTTTGTTCGTAGGAAATATTCGAAAAATGGTTCTCATGTTATGATGTTACAATGAATAATATATTGAAAACCTAATTACGTTCTTATTTTACGCTATTAACCACTCAGCCTTGCAATCCATATACGTACTTCGCAGCCAAACGTAATTTTGAATTTAATTTTCATGTTTTTGTTTTACACGACAGAATAAACAGAGGCGAATACTTCTCGAAACTTTTGCAAAAGGATGAACAAATTAAAAATAAAACCATCAGAAAAATGTCCGATTCGGCATCCAGAGATATTTTTCTAGGCGGTTCGTGCAATCCGACAACCTGGAGACGCGATGAAGCTATTCCAGTGCTCGAGAAACTCGGCATCTCGTATTTCAATCCGGTTAGAAGAATTAATATTTTAATACTTCACAGTAAATCAATACAGTAGCGTAGGTACTGATTTATCATGGGAGAATAAGCCTAGTTGATATGAAAATCTTAATTTTTTCACAAAATTTGAGTTACGATATAGATGTTTATTTGCACTATTCTATTTTATAGAATCAGATGTACGTTTCTCTTCTTTATTGTAGTTTCATCACTAATCTCTTCTGCGTTTATGTTAATGATAGTACTAGTACATATGCATAGATAGCACTACTCGACAAATTTCAGGATGAATCTTATTTCTGAACAGTTATCTATATGATGTGGAGGAAGGATACGAGAAATTTGCTGATTTACTCTGCTTCATACTCTACTCTCTGCTGTGATTGCCATTAAAAAATTTGAATTCGGTTTTTTCGTAAAATTAAAAAAAAAAGAAAAAAGAAAAAACGTAAGCAGCCATGCAGCGTTACTGGAGCTGAGTTTTTAATTGGAGCTTGTGGCGGGGGGGGGGGGTCAGTTCCATAAAGTCAAGTGCAAAAGATAGTAAATTGTTTAAATTACCAAAAAGTTTGTTTAAACACCTAAAAAAAAGAAAAAAAGAAGCTCTTGGGGGGAGTGGGGTTAGACACTCAAACCGTCCCCCTTGAAATGGGCTATGTAAAATGCCATACAATAATTATATAAACGCATATTTTTTAAATTATAACTACTTGAGGCTCGTTAAATTATCTTCCAAATTTTTACGATTCGCCATTCGGGATCCATTTTGACCCAAGTCAAAGAGGTCGTATTTTGGTCATCATCTAACCCCACACACGAAGCTTAACCTTGCTAGCTCGATTTGGTGATGAGATATGGAAGACTCGTGAAATTTGTTGTAGCGGTTTTCTACCCAAAAGCGGTTTTTTGCTCCAACTCCTCTTCAAATTTACTTGGAAAGCTGAAATCAGAGTGGATTAGTCACTTAAGTTCATTTTATCATATGACACCGCAATAAAAATTTTTCGACCATCTTGTGTACCCCCACCACATTTTCAGATCGATAACCCTCCCTTCTCCCCTCCAACGACATGTATGGAAGATTGGAAGTGGATATGAGTAATTGTTTACTTCTCATCCACAATAATCATATGAGTTCGTATTAATTACATTTTTACTAATTTTAGGCTCCTCAAGCTCTACTCAAATTTTAATAATCCCCCATTTTGAAACCATTTTGGTCCAAATTTAAGAGCTTATATTCTGGTCAGTAACTAACCCCACACACAAAGTTTGATTTTTCTAGCTTGATTTGGAGATTCATTAAATTTCATCACTCAAAACTTCCTTAAAAAGCTATTTTTTACTCTAACTCCCATACCAAATGCACTTGAAAGGCTGAAATTTGGATATGTTAGTGTCAGTGACTCACTCTTTCATATGACATCAAAAACTAAAAATTAGAGCTTTTTGCCCCTTCTCCAGCCCTCCTCAAAATTTGAGTGATACGCCATTTTGAATTTGTTCGAATAAACAAAAAAATGCCTTCGTTAGATTTCTTAGAAAAGTCTCTCACCAAGTTTTGAGTGAATTTCACGAATACCCCTCGGCGCTATGCGTTGGGAAAAATATACCAATAAGTTGAACATTCGCCAGATGATTACAAATAGTCTGAAACGCAAAGATGCAATCGCCATTTTGATTTGACAAGAGTACCTTTCGAGCTGTGAATCATCGATTTCGACAGAACAAAGCTTGATGGGTAGCATATCGCTTGGGAACCTGTTGTGTCTTTTCTTCAATAACTCAATAATAAAGCATAAATTACACATTTATAAAGCTGTATTCATATTTTAATCATTATAATCAGAGTAGTAGAATAGTAACGGTAAAAAAGACGGCACACGCAGTCTCGAGTGCGTCGATACTTATATAACAGAACCTTACCACAGAACTTTCAGCTGCCAAAGTTGGTATGGTGGGGAGGTAGGGGAGGAGATTTAAAATTTCTAAAACTGGGTAAAAACATAAAAATTATGAAAAAAAAAGGAATGTAATACAAAATGAAAGGAAAGAATATGTTTTTATTAGGAAATACTCTACAACCAAAAGATGCCGTGAAAACGAGCCCCCTTGGAAGGATTCAGTTCCAGGGAAAAATGCCAAAAATGAATAAATATTAAATTTAGCGTCTAAAATTTGGCACATCCATTAACCTTGCGATACTTATTTAAAGTAACGTATTTTCGATGCATTTTGAAAATATCACTCCGCATGGGTATGAAGAATATTTTCGTAATAGCTGTAATTTGCGTGGACACCAAATTCAACACCTGAAACTAGATAGAATCTTTATTGTGAAGATGGTTGACTGGCTGTACTATTATTCATCGATTACGGAATTCAAGCGTCGCACCATATATTTTGTTAGTGATGAAGGGGGTATTAATTTTTTGAGAAATGTTGTAATTTGTTTGAATATAAACTTGGTAGGATGGTAGCTATAAGTTACTAGACCCTTTATTGAGATTCGTGGTTGGAAAGGTTCGTAATCCTTTTTCATTCGTTATTTCTGATCTTTTTCGTGAAAAAATGGAAAAAAAACGCGTATACTCTCTTAAATCCACCATGAATTTTCAAAAAAAAATTTGAACAACTCTGACCGTCCCCTTTACTCCGAGAACGAGGAAAGGACAGAAAAAAACTGACCATGGAACCAGTGGTTTCTTGCGCCCCTCTTTCACGTCATATAGCTAACATAAGATTTCTATCTGAAATTTACCAAGTAGTATAACGTGGTATGGTATTCACTTGTTAATAACTACTTATTAACTGTTCAAAAAAATCTAAGGCTTAGGAATGATCCTCCTGATTGTCCCTACACCTACGCCACTGAATCAGCACGATCAATCGGAGTCCCAGAATTAATAATTCGGAATTGAATTAAAAGTTTAATTTTCTCATCTAATATAAAGGAATTTTATTAGCAAGTATCGGATTGGAGTCCGGATCTTATTGAAACCGAACATCAGGCCAAGCAAAACGCCGCCGTATTGTTGTACGTGATCGATAATCAAACCAGAAACATAGTCAGTTTAATCGAAACCGCAAATTTTTTGGGCACTCGAAGAAACATGGTGATCGTTATTAATTTGTACGAAGGTCCGGGCCAAGTAATAGCCTCCGAAAGAATTACCGCTGAGTGAGTTCCTTGCGTCAAATACAATATCATCGATGTGCACAGCTTTATTTAAATGCACTGATATCGGTTACAGGGAATTTAATGAATTAAATGGTACCGTGCATCTATTAAAACAGCTAATTGAAGGAAGAAAAATACCAGTTTTTTCGGATATCTCAAAAGCGATTAAATATGCAGCAGAGGTGAGTAATTTGATGATGAGTTTAGATTTCAGGATGGGCGTAAAGATTAATTTTGAAATATTTTTACAGTCTATAAATGGCACTAATAAATGGATAGAAGACGTGAAAAAAACGTAAGTGTGAAGTTAAATTTTTGATTTTTTATCTGGTGATTTGAATAATTTCTGTGGTTTGAATATCTTCGATGTAAAATAATCGTAAAATTTACCCGTTGACTAATAAGCTAAAAATACTTCGAAAATGTCGAACGTGACCTATTCAGCGTATGAAAAAAAGGTTGATGAAGTTTCAATCCAACAATGCTTTCTTCCTAAATCAGGGGTGCGTGAAGTACTTGCTAGTACTGGTAATAGGGTTTTTATGAATATTTCGCAAAGGGAAGCTTCTGCGACGGAAATAATTCAGTGCAGAAATGTTATACTTGCGAATCCGTATAAATTACCTGTAAACATTTTTTTACAGAGTGGGTAGAAAACTCTAGAAATTCCTACCAAAAGCACTAGCCATCGAGCATTGATTAAAAATAAAAGGGTAAATCTTGGTAGTGTGGAATAAATTCTGCCAGAAATTTAGTACTTATATGTATCCACTGCTAAAGTTTTAACGAAGGACTGAACGAAAAAACCATTATGAATGCTTCCTAACTGAAAGCATGTTTTTCTTCTATTAATTGTAGTAGCGTAGGTATGGAGCGAAATCAGATGGATTAATCCCTCCTTCCCCACATCTCTCATAGTTTTTTTTTCAAAAGTCATTCAGAAATTATTTACGGTTTTCAGTTTTTTTTTTGTTCGAATATAAGATCCTAAATTTAGCCCATCATTTTGTAGCCCATTTCTGGTCATTTTTTTACTTCATCCATCATTCTAGAAGTGATTTTTACCGGTTAAATCTGATATCTTTGAGTTGAAAAAAATCTAAAAAATTCTAAAAACTCTGAAATGCTTTGAAATTTGTGTATAATTTTTTTCAACGTTTTTTCCCAAAAATGGTGCCGTATAGAACAGTTTGGAATGTTAAAAATAAATTTCAAGGTTTTATTTGTTGTAAAAAAATCTGAAGTAATCATCCTAGGAGCTTTAAAATGTACAAATAACGTTTTTCGAGGCACTACGCCCTCCGCTCCTAGCGGTAACATAAAGAAAACTTGGAAATTATATTGTGCTGGTAGCTCTTGAAATTTACCCCTAGAAATGAAGACTCCAACCAAAAGCATTTTTATGATGCTTACGTTAATGAGGTAGAGACAGAGACGGGGGAAGCTGAAAAAACCAGTAACCACCCATCTCCGCCCAAAAATTAAAGGAGTACAAAGTCTTTCTACACTCCCACCCCTACCCCCTCAACCAAATTTTTTCAAAATCTAGTTTAATTTCTAAAAGTTTTGAACTGATAAATTGCTCATCCTTGTTATTGTTTTTAAAATAATTTTGTGTTCATTTCAAAACGTTTTTCGGTTCTTATTTTAAGATTATTTTTGATTATTATTATTTTTTCTTTTTTTAGAACACAATAATTATGATCATGGAGATTTAAATTTTTTAAATATAATGTGAATTAGTAACATTTTTAATCAATCCCTCTTCTCTCTCCTCTCTCTCCCCCCCTCCCTTCATATGCTAGATATCACTGATTTCTCATTTCCCATTCATATTCTCCTCCCCCACTCAGAAAGTTTTCACTGCCATTGCCTATACCCCTTCATCTTTTTCCATGTAATTTGGAATCAGATTTACTTACTCGATCATTTTGCACATCATCTGTGAGGTTCATGAAAGAAATGTGGTCTATAAACTTTATAATGCCTTCCGAGAAGAACTTATCCATGTATTCGATTTCCTCGCCCTCCGCTTTAAAAATTGTATAATCGACTTTAAAAGTAAAAAGAACATTTTTTCGAGAAAAAATGTGCTATTCACCAATATACCTACTATGGGGTATTTTGGAAGAGGATTGTTTTAAAATTTGACTCGACCTTTCCATTTTTTTTTTCATTTTGCCATCAATTCGTTGCTTATGCATATTATAAAAATTTGATTTTTTGGCGCAATAACTCCAGTAAAACTCGAAAGATCTGCTCGAAATTTTGAAGATGATGAGTACCGTTTTAAGTATCCTCCATAACTAATTAATTTTTGAATGAAGTCGAATATGATAAAAGGTCACCTCATGTAATTTTGTGTTTTTTAGCTTTGACTTGATAATATAGTTTAATTAATGATAATTATATTGCATAAATTTTGTAATCGAATAGTACTAAGAGATCACGTGTTGTATTGTAATCTCATTTGTAAAATTGGAAATTACGGGTTTTTTGCGATTATATGACGTAATTAATTTTTTCTTTTTTGTAGGAGAATGAAAGAAGTATTTGAATCTTTAGACACGGAAAAACGCGGATTAATTAGTACAGCCGACGTAAGTTCATCTGCGCATTTCATTTAGAATAATTTATTACGTAATCGCGGCGTCGAAAAATCGCAGACATTCTGCGTCAGCGTTTGACTGTGAATGTTGACGAAGCGTATTATTTTCTCGATGATTTTAACGTGGCTTTATTTCTACTACTCTGGATTCAATCCGATTTCTATACTTGCAGATTTGTATAGCACTCCGTCTGTTGACGCAAAAAAGAAGCCAATCAGCTGAACTGTGTAATTATAACATTCTTCAAAAAATCGGTACGTACAGCATCGAGCCATCGAGTACCACGTGAATCTAATGGTTGGTTAAAACGAAGTTATTTATATTTTAGATGCAAATACAACCGCAAACAATCACGTGATGGTGAATTTCGAGCAATTTTGTAAAATAATGTCCGAATTGAACCTGAGCGGCGATAAAAAGTACTTGAACGGAAGTATCAACAGTAAGTTTACGAATGAATGTAGAATTTTACAGTAGATGGAATAATATTTACCCGGATACTCGATTTTTATTGTACTAATCGATCGGATGTTAAGCACTAATCTTTGTTTAAACATACTCGATTGTGGGTGATTCATCGAATTTCGCGAGCGTGATTTTTGTGGTGAACAAGATGTACGAGTATATGACTCGAGACTTGTTGAAAATGTTAAAGAAAGAGGTCCTTCCGAGAAACGTCGATGTGCTAATGCTATAGACTATTAAGATTTTTCGATACTTTATTATATTAACCACAAATTATCCTTTCTCTTTTTTCTTCCAGGGAAATCAAATTGTTCGAATTTTTTACGATCACTATCAACACCTGATGACAAACCGACGTTTACTAATGACAGTGGAATACATTTAACTGACATCTATTTAGGAGGTGATTGTCATCAGTATTTGAACTGGAGGAAGAAAATAGCCATTCCTATGATCAAGTTGGTAGTGCTGTTAAATTGGTAAAATTGTTTTTGTTTAGAAGTAATTTCATATTTTCGAACATCTGCGTAGGAATTCGTGCTTGACGTTTTTCAATCCTGAAAATGAACGCAAAAATAATGAGAAATTGTCTCCGTCCGAATTTGCTATCATTAATAATTCCAGCGTGTTATTATTCGTAATCACAAACACATCACGCGCTTTATTTAGTATGGTTTTGGTAGGTATTGTTTGACGCGGATGGATTGATATTTACTATATTGTTATCGAGAGTTCTAATTTCCGTTCGAATATTTTTAGGCTTCCTATTATTTAGGAGTTGGCGGCGCTAACATGGTACTTTGTATTCAACAGTTACCAGAGCATTGTATAATTGATTCAGAAAAGGTATGTATGATCGAATAACAGTTGACGAAGTGAATCAAATGACAAAATAATAGAGCTATTGGAAATATAATACGTAATTGAAAATGAATAAATTTCTACTTAATTTTCTTTGTTTTTCGTAGTTATCTCAACAAGCTATAAAAGACTATAACAGAGGACGTCTATATTTAGCTGATATTGCTAGACGTGAAAATGTTCCTATTTATGAATCTATTCCCGAAGCCGTGGAAGCAGCAATTAATAAATGTATTAACTAGAGTTACGTTAAGATCTGAGACCTGTGATATTTGAAATAAGCTAATATATAATTTTTTTTACTTCCTTTTTATGTAAGGAGAAAAGAAAGAATTAAGAAAATTAATATTATTAACGCTATTGGCTAATATAAGTTAGCTTTATGAAGGATGAATTTTCATTAATTATTTATTCGTATAACATCACCGTTCGAAAGACGGCATCACATGTGCTAAGTCAAATGTATGTTTATTGCTAGCAGTATTATAAATATTAATCTAATTGAGATATGCGGGCATGATGATGCTGATTTGCTTTTCTATCTCGTAATTAATAAATTTGCTGGAATCGCATCACTATTTTTTATTGTTAAAAAGCAACTGTTTTCGTACGAAAGTATTAATTGTTCCAAATTCAAGATTAGATTTTTTTTCTCTGTTTTCATTTTTTCTTTTATGTTGTACATAATACTAATCGTTTAATGTATTTGATTAGTTCTTTTTTTTTACTTTTACAAAATTATGTATTAGGATAATAATTTATTGTAACGAACGTGAACGATAACGATTTATTAATTTATTGTCAATTGAGAACATTCCATGAGTTGTTGCATTGTGAATTATTATGTGAATTTTTTTTGTTTGTGAGCATGAGTTAACCTAATATTATTGTTTGCAATGCTGAAATGTAAAAGAAAAATAAATTCTACTAAATATTTATTATGTAATTTTTTAAAGTGAAAACAACATGATTATTTTGGAATATCTAGTGATTTCTTTGTAGGTACTGTAAAATGAAGTGTAGATGTACACACAGTTTGTTGTATCGTATAAAGCAATCTTATTTACATTTTCCAGCAGAAACTATTTGTATTTAGTTTTCATAATAACTTTAAGGCCGGTTTATGTTGGCTTTAATCGGTAACTTACGCAACTTATTCTAGTAACTTAAAAGTTAAAACATTGGTTTTGTATTTATGCGTTTATGTTCGTGTAAGAATCCTAAAAGATTATGCTGGTTATCTAGAAGTAGCCATTCATTATGAAGATTTGAGGCGAAGTTCATATAATCGTTCATAATAATAATTTTAAACAAAATTTATTCAACTTCACGAAAAAGAAAATTAAGAATTTTTATTTTTGAAAGATATATAATCTCTATAGCATTCTATTAAATTTTTTTTTATAAAAACATAATTTCTTTCTAATAACGATCATGCAAAAATATTAATAAATTTATAGAATGAAAGCGGATCCTATTTCTTCAATAAAAATGGCCAGTATTGAAAAAAGAGCAGAAGTGAATGCTAAGAAATTAATACAATATTTGGAATCAGCGATGTAGCTAGACATATACCGTACGTTCAAGTGATTCGGATACAATCAGCGAAAAAATTTCTTTTCCAATTATTTAAAATTGATTTTCTCAAATGCATAGAAATTGTAATGCAGTCTTAAAATTCATTAAAGTAATTTTAAAAATAATTTCTGATTTAGGAATTATTGTTTAATTCTTATTATGTTATCAACAAACTAAGATTTTTGCACTGATTGTACCCAAATCACTTGGACGCACGGTATATTTCTCTTATTGTTTGAAGCAACTTTATGGTGTTAGTGTAATTGTTCCCGAGCTATTATTTACGTATAACAAGGTTTTCAAACCTTTTTGTTTGTCTATCATTCAAGTACACAAAGAAAATGAAAAAGAATTGGCGTTCATAAATTTAATGACTTTTTTGTTGATCTAGCCCCCATAACGTAAAATACCTTAATGCTACATTAGGGAGATTTGAAAATGGAACAATTGATATATATTATTAAGAGGTCGATCATATGTATTATGTAGGCTTAATTAAAATTAAGTAAGTTGAAATGTAGCATCAACACAAAACTACATCAGATTTTTATAGGCTATTTTTCTCACATTCAGTTCAATGAGTAGCTTTTCATCTACTGGCATCACATCCACTAAAAACAGCACTAGCTAGTTTTATCCTTGGTTTCATGAAGGAGTGGAAAATGCCAAAAAAAATATCATCAGTTCGGAATCAGTCGTTATTAATCAGTCAAGAATGATGCTTACTTCAATTTTTTGGAACCGTCGAAATTTTAAAAAAGTTGATAGATTTTTTTTTAAATATAAAATATTAACTTTTTTTCAAAATATTATTATTCAATTGTTCATTAGTCGAAAAAATATTTTGCCCAATTTTTATGTGCAAAGTATCTCTATTCGAATTCTAAAAACCGAAGAAATTTCATTTCTGTGATTAGTTTCCATCGAAGATATATATCCCAGTGGCGTAAACAAGACCATCGAGCAAGGGTAGCACTTTGGCACGCAACTCGCAAAGGGCGCGAATAACAAGATAAGAATCATTTTTAATAATCATGCATTTATCTAATTTGCTGCAAAAATGCATATTCAACGCAGTGGCAACATTTATGTTCTTTGGTTTCACTTCCTCAACAGTATTATCAATATAATTTTTTAACTTCCTCAATTTTTGAAAAAAAAATAATAATAATAATAACTATAGTTATTTATTATTTGCATTATTTCGATGAGGGGAAAAGGGAGAAACTGATTTGGTAAAAGTTGATAAGAAAGCGTTTAAGAAATTCTTGCTTTCGGTTGTTCATTCTTATTTACATAAATGAGGTTCTTCTTCAAAAATCGGTCTTTTGATTTCGGGACGGGTGGAGGAAGTAATTCGCAAATATATAATGACATATTTGTAATCACCAATCAATAACATGCTAAAAAATGCCTTTAAAATTGGCTAAAAGAGCAAATTGTCGACTGAGATTAATGAGGAGGTCGTTGATATCGAAGTTGAACTTAATTTGCGTAGAAAATTCAATATATCAGATAATTCAGAATTCTACACTTTTGAAATAGAAACCTTCTTAAATAAGAAACTCAACGCTTGATGAAATTCATTTCGACCAATACTGATTTAGGAGGTTTATAGTACTATGTAATTTTATGAATCTAGCATAAGATAACAAAACGACGTAAAAATGTGAGTCAAAAAATCATAGTGAATTTCGGTATATAAAAAAATGATCAAATACAAATAATAAAATAAATTTATTAGTTCACCACATACAACATTATATCGTTCCCAGCGTTTTTAAATAATCTTTCAAGATATCGTGACTTTGAGTCTCTTCACCCCAATCCTGAAAGAAAAAAAAATTGGAATGTACAGTAAAATAGAAGAATTTTTTCAAAGAATTGATGAAAGATGAACACTTACCCTGATAACGACACAAGAACAGCCCACTACTTTCCTAGCTTTGCCGCTGTTATCGATTTTACATAAACCAGCCCATTCTCCAAGTTTTTTGTTATCGTCTACGGTAATTAAAGGGATTTGATGTTCGTTACATAATCCTTGAACTAATTTTTTGTACATAGCTTCACTGCAGTTTTCAGCCAGTACACAGAGTAAAGCTTGACGTCTGTAAATATGAAGTAGTTATTCTCGGATTCCAAAAATTATAAACAATTTCATCAATTGAAAATGTCGTACTTGTCGAGAGCCTTTGTGGCTTCATGTAACCCCCTGACAACTCCATCATGGGCTAACGATTTCTTCATAACTTCTTGGAGAGCGGAATTGATATCAGCTACACCTCCTAACGCCGTCGGGGTATCATCACTAACACATAGATATAAAAATTAATCACTCGTAATATAAATTTACTAGAAGGTGCACGTTTTACCACGATGAGAGCACTATTTTTCAATGTATTGTTATCTAACTAAATGTGTTCAACAAGCATTTGATCATAATTGTGCCACGATGGGTTGAAAATAAAAATGATATAGTGATAATAAATGAATGAAGTTTTAACTTGGTACTCACATTTCTGTGTCCGACATTTTGATGGTTGATTAACGAATGAATAAAGTAATTAATACAAATTACCAAATTTTTAACTTATTGACGTATTCAATAAATTTTTCATTCGGAACGAAAAGAAAGCATGGTACAGAAAACACACACCGCATTCATTGGTGAGCGCAAGGTTACCATCTACTTATGAAAATAAACAAAAATACTTCTTACTACATAATTCGAATCTTCGAAAATGCCTAATTATCAGATAAATTGAATTCTAATTTATTTACATTAAGAAATTTTAATAATAATTGACGATTTTGGAGTAATACTTGCGGAAAATAAGAATAAAATGAATAATATGACATTGAATTCAATTTCTGGTAATTTTGTTAATTTGAAAATCATCTCCCTGCGCAAAATTTTCCCATCATCCAATCAAATTTTAGTATTCAACGATAGGACAATTTAATTACCTACTTACTTTTATAATTCGGCCCGAAATCTTCAAACGCGACGCCTCAAAAAGCAACGTGTTTATTCTAGTAAGAGTAAAATTTTTATTAAAAAAAAATTATGAAACTGCTACAAGGCTTCTGAATACCGAAGAATGTCCTAATTAATTACTAAAACTTAACGACCTGATAAGGAATTTTATTTCCAATTGCAGATTACTTAGGAGAGCAATATGTAACACAAAAGAAGTAGAAAAAGTAGCCAATTCTATTGTATTTACATCCAACATTGCGTTATAACACGCAGTTCCAATTCCAAATCAGTAAGCATCGGTGTGTTATTCTAGTTATATCTAGTGAATACTTAGCATTAAAATAATGACTTTTGAGTCAGTTCAATTTATTATTCATAAATTTCATTTTCACGATAATTACTCGAATCCTAGTCTATCTAACATCGACTGTATTTCAGATCCTCGAATATCAATTCAATGAAGGATAAAAGAACTGTGAAAGTATTCTCGCTGATTGCATTAACAATCCAAAATGCCGTGCTATCGCTTAGTATGCGTTACGTGGAAACTCAATACGGTAACAAGTTCGTATCCGCAACAGCAGTTGTTATGGCTGAAGTAGTGAAATGTATCATAAGTTTATTTTTAGTGTATTACTACGAATGCTTTAGTGTAGGACATTTCGTAAAAACTCTACACGCCACCGTAGTTAAACAGCCTATTGATACTTTAAAAGTGAGCGTTCCGGCCGTAATTTACATCGTCCAAAATAATTTACTGTATGTATCCGCTTCTCATCTGGACGCCGCAACGAATCAAGTTACCTATCAATTAAAAATCCTCACCACAGCTTTATTTGCTGTATTCATACTGAAGCGTTCCTTAGCTCTTCATCAGTGGGTATCCTTGATTTTCTTACTCAGCGGTGTTGCATTGGTGCAATTATCCGATGTGAAGGATCATTCAGCTGCCACCAGCGTGGGTCAAAATCGTTTGGTAGGATTAACGGCCGTAGTTGCTGCTTGCTTTTTATCCGGATTTGCGGGTATCTATTTTGAAAAAATTCTCAAAGGGTCTGATGTTTCTATTTGGATGCGAAATGTTCAATTAAGCGTTATCGCCATACCAGCCGGTCTCGTTCATGGTTATTTGAACTATTGGGATAAACTCACCACCAATGGTTTCTTTTACGGGTATAATTATTTCGTCGTGTATGTGATCTTATTACAAGCTATTGGTGGATTAATCGTTGCCGTTGTCGTCAAATACGCCGATAACATTGTAAAAGGATTCGTCACATCTTTAGCCATTATTTTATCTTGTGTATTTTCGATATACTTATTCAATTTCACCATTAATTACTCGTTCGTGATTGGCACAGTTTTCGTCATCTTCTCTGTGTTTCTCTACAGCAATGCCACCTTGGTTCCTCATAAAACTTTCCAAAATCAGGTGGTTGATAAAGCTTGAACCCTTTTTTTGTGGGTTCAAACTAGGACTGCTATTTGTATATTCGTTGAATGATTTATGATATTGCATTTAACGGAGGACTGATTTATTCTATGTGTGTGTACTCTATACTCTGTACTTAAAAATGCTACTCTCACTTTAGATTCTGCAGATTGTAATGTATCGAAGAATTTTCTTCGTACCTACAATTTAAATGTTACCAGATGAACAAAATCGCGATCCAATTTTTTGAACTTGTTGGTTTTCATTTTTATTTCTATTTTTTTGTACGAACTAATTGTATGATAACAAATCTTATCGATGTTCCATTTACATTTTTGTAATGTTCATCATTTCAATAAACAATGCCTAATTTACCAATATTAGTATATTCTTTTAGAATTTTTATTATCCTATGTGACTTGTAAAGTATTTATTTAATTTTTTTATTTTGAAAATTTGAAAGATAAAATATATCAAATATAATTATACATTTCTAAGTTCTTATTTATGTTTTAAGGATATTACTCTAAAACGATCAACGAAATGAGATTTTTTCCAATATTCTAACTTGTACGATTTTATAACTTAGCTTCGTCCAGATCAGTTGATATGAAGTAAAAATACACGCCTGAAATAAAATCGTTACAAAAACCAGGAATAAGACCCGAGCCTATTAAAAAGGAACAGAGACCAGAAAAGAAAAGTGTAGTTCTCTATCTTCCAAAATTTTCTCATAATCATCGATTTTTTGACTACATTTGAATAAAAACTTGCACTCCATGTCAAAATTTCAATTCTGTTTTATTTACTGATGTTATTTTTATTTTTTTATGATTTTAACGTGCCACGTACTTCTGTTATGCCAAAGGTACTGAGTAAATGTAGGAAGTGAATTTTTGAGAAGTCGTGTTCTTCAAGAAATTGTGCTTTGTTGAAATCAGCGGATAAGAGCATCGATATTGAGGGTTTACGTAAATAGACTGTTCGATTTTATTTCAAGTGAAGGCAGTGAAGAATGATTTTATTAAATTAGCAATGTTCGATGTAACTCCATCAACTAAATATTTACCCATTCTCATATAATTTGTACACAAAAAGAATATTTTATTTTTTTTTAAAGAATTATTTTATAAATTTTAATTCATAAAAATAAAAAATGAAAAATTTTATTTGAATGAAAATAAAATTTTGATTTTCATAAAATGTCGACCTACAAAAATTATCGTCAAATTGGGCGAAATAATAGCTGAAGTGGCTAAGTAGTCAAACTTAAGGCACCTATAGGTACTCTAGCCAAACTGTTCAAAAATCAATTATTGCGCATGCGTCATTTTTCTAGTCCTAAAACTGCATGTAAAATAACCCATTTTCTTTCATTCACATTCAAAACATTGCAATTCATATAAGCAAGCCATATACATACCCTGCGTACCATAGAACCCCATACAAGCAAAGCGTCAAATTCCCTTTTGAAAAAAGAAATTTCTCATGAGCGATAGGAATTAGGTTTAAAATTTTCATTCCTTAATTTTGTAATGTTTATAATGAAAAAAAATCAATCATTAATTTCGTTCATAATCGAATGAATTAAAATAAAATATTAATCTTTTTTTAATGAACAATTATTTTGCATCATTGCTCAGTTTGTGAAAATTTTTTGCTGAATCAATTTTTATTTAAATTTTTGGAAATCAAACAGCACTGCTATTATATTTCATTTTACTCTTTATTTTAGAGCAGGGAATTTGGCGCTTTGCTTGTGTGGGGTTTAGACGGTTGCACGGTATATGGTCGACGTAAAGACGAATGATATTATGTATCTGGCCATTTCTACCCGCGATATCTCAATAAAATTCCGTTAATACTAGGGTTCAGCCTTGGCGGCACCTTATTGGGCCAGCCGCTGGTATTCCTTTTAGGGGGCCGCGAGACCAAAAATATAAGAATTCTAAAAATATTGAAAAATCTCACAAAATACACCTAGAATTCTTACTTACAGAGAAATATCTATAATATTATAATGATTTTGAACGAGTACCGAAGGCCGGCACAAATAGCTGTTGTATTATAAATACTTGAAAAATAAACAGCTGATCAAATTCGCTTATTTACTACTCGGGTATAATGCACCCAACAACTACGTATAACTCAACGTATCGTATTGTGTAAAGAAAAAGTATAAGTGCATTTCCCCTACGGAAATTAAATTTAGTGCATTTATTTGCGCATTCCAATCATTTTTAGTGAAAAATTTACTTGTAATATTTCTGCCTAAGCCTTGTGAGAAATGCTAAAATTTTCATCAGTTATAGGTACTACATAGATGTTTTTATTAAAATTTTCATAACTATTGGTACCTACATTTTTCTATGCTTTTTTGTGTTTCATAAAATTGAAAAGAAATAAGTTCGAAGATGACATGTTTGTTATTTATTCAAAAAACAAGTTGGGTACAGTAGAGATGAAATTTGCAAAGGTTTACAAAAGCACTGAAAATGATTTGATTGCTTTGAATTTGGGGGCAACCTGATTCATTAATTTCTCTCTCTCTATCTCCCCCTTCTTTCTCATTCTCCACCATTTCAGGTTAAGCACTTTGGGGGAGAACTCAAGTATAATTTTCAGGAAACATTTTATTGCCAAATACAATGGAAAAGACCATATCCAAAACAATAAATATTATTAGTTGTTCGGAATGGTCTTTCTTATACATTTTAGAATTACCAACATTTGGAGAAATTCACATAGACTATCCACCTATTTTTACTTTAAGAAATTTATTTTTTGTTTGCATTAAAAAAATAATATCCTCAAAGTCATGTAGTTATATTTTATTACCTAGAAGTATCAACTATAGAATCGTCAATTTAACAATTTTTCACTTATCATTATTATTATTATTTTTTTGTGGGGGGGGGAGGAGGGGGGTTGTTACAGTTACCTCATGGGGGCAGCTACACATGGTTTTCCCAGGGTCGATCTCGAAAGTTCCGCCAACCCTGTTAGGGTTGAAAATTCCATCGACATACGAAGTAATCAATAATTTATATTTTCTTTAAAATAAATAATACAAAAAGCATGTACACTGAAAATTACATAATACTTATTTACATAACATACAAACTATGCCAAACACATGAACGCGAGGAATAGAAATAATCAATTCTACCAGTATAATTCAACGAAAAACTAAACTAGATCAATGAAATTTCTTCATTTTAAAATATCAACATTAAATATAATCATTGGAACATACTCCATCTACCAACAATATACGTTTCACATGGGTAAAAAAAATTAAAAAGTCAAGAAAAAATAAAGTAGAAAGAAAAAATCTCCACCTCAACGCGGTATTTATTTCCTCTATTAAAACATGGGAGAAAAATCTCGTTTCATTTAGATTAAAATCAACCTATTACGTTTGATGCTGCGCTTGCAACAAATTAATCCATTGCTTCTGTTCTTCGCTATTCTCTGGTAACTGGATTTGAACGATTTGAAATAGAGCCTCCGTCTGTCTTAATCGTAGCCGGTTCTTGATGATAGGTGATCGTACTGTTTTCAGAATGCGGCACGACGACAGCGTTACCAGCCGTAGTAATCTGTATATCTTCCGGTACTATAGCGTTTGTTGTCTGCACATGGTGTACGGTGCCCAATTCATGCGAAGATGCATACTGTACCTAAATTAATTCCCATTTACTCACATGTTCGCTCAAATGATAACCTTAAATATGTGTGTATTAAGTACTTACCTCCACTTGTCCATCCATCACAATATGCAGATTATGCTGCTGATTGGCGTTTTGGTCGTCGGGTATTAATATATGCTCCTTCATTTCGTGAATAAACAATTTCTGATCGGCGCCTACTTCTTGAGTCTGAAAATACGTATTTGATTATTAATAAAATTTCGTAACTTTTCGCTAGAGCACGAGACTAGCAGAAAATTACTCTACCAGAGTATTCGTCGGTACGAGTTTTTGATTTCCTTCTTCGTCCGTAATAATGGTCATTTCTAACTGCGGCTGCAAAGGAGTAGCCGTCGTAGTGGTGCTGATATTAGTAATAACATCGTCGGCCGTTAATCGCGGTTGATTCACGACAATTGTGTCGTTCTGATGGCCGGCAGTATTCATGTGATTATAGAGCAATGGCTTACGCATGAAACCTAAACCACATACCAAACATTCGTACGGTTTTTTGTCACTGTGTACGAAACGATGAGCATTTCTGTTATCCCGACTGTTGAAAGCTTTTCCGCAAACCTATAACGAATTTTAAACCATTTTATTCGCAGGCAAAATTCAATCAACGCTTATCCAATAGAAATCATGTCAAACGTTATACTTCGACGAGAACAAATACGTCGGATTGTTTCGACTATAATAATACGAAAATAATAAATAACATTTTTCTCTTAAAATATTCATAAGTTCGAGAAAATATTTATGCTAACAAATGAAACGCGTAGATTCGCCATTTTTACGTCAACATTCAACTACATATATCCTTGGCCTAAAGAGAATTCAATATTCGCGCTTACTTCGCATTCGTAAGGTTTTTCTCCGGTATGAATCAGCTTATGCTTTTTGAAATGTTCCGGATAAATGAAAGTAGCCAAGCAAATGGTACATTTATATGGTCGTTCTCCCGTATGCGCTGCTTTCATGTGATAATCCAAGAGACGCCTTCTTTTGAAAGCCCGACCGCAATCAGTACATTTATATCTTTTATCGTCGTAATGAGTAGATCGTTTGTGCGATTGTAAATTACTTCTTTGACTGTAAAATTAAACAAAAAAAACCTTCAACTGCGCTGATTTAATTTAGCGTTGATAGTGTTTTATGCAGAAAGCGAAATGTAAAGTCTAAGAATTTAATTCCAGCTGAGACCAATAGGTGATCCATGATCAATAGTAAACAAGATGTGATTGTTACGACAATGATAAATACAATGATCACCATGAATGCATCATCAAATCGATACTTTTACCGATGTTACAGCTTTCTGAGAGATATAAAAAATAATTTCATTTTATGTTGGATCCTTGACATGAAACTGGGACGATGAATAAGGAAAAACGAATTTTTTAGCTGAGTTTCTAATTTGAAAAAAAATAGCTGTTACAGCCTATTTGATTAGAGAAGGAGGGGTCAGGAGAGGACGGTCTTCAAATCTTTGTGTTTCAGATCATTTGCAATCATATGTCAAATGTCCAAAACTGTAATTTTGGAAGGTGATATTTCTGGATTTTTTTTCCTAACTTTGTAATAACATCTGTCAACATAATCAAACTGAAAAAGTAACCTTGCCCCTTCCCCTACAGCCCAGGAAACGATACTCAGAACGATTTGATCATGGAACTCTGGTTATCTCGTACCCCTCTATCTCATTATATAAAAAAAATACACCGGAAACTTGTCTTTGACTGTAAAATTAAACAAAAAAAAACCTTCAACTGCGCTGATTTAATTTAGCGTTGATAGTGTTTTATGCAGAAAGCGAAATGTAAAGTCTAAGAATTTAATTCCAGCTGAGACCAATAGGTGATCCATGATCAATAGTAAACAAGATGTGATTGTTACGACAATGATAAATACAATGATCACCATGAATGCATCATCAAATCGATACTTTTACCGATGTTACAGCTTTCTGAGAGATATAAAAATAATTTCATTTTATGTTGGATCCTTGACATGAAACTTTTTAGCTGAGTTTCTAATTTGAAAAAATAGCTGTTACAGCCTATTTGATTAGAGAAGGAGGGGTCAGGAGAGGACGGTCTTCAAATCTTTGTGTTTCAGATCATTTGCAATCATATGTCAAATGTCCAAAACTGTAATTTTGGAAGGTGATATTTCTGGATTTTTTTTCCTAACTTTGTAATAACATCTGTTAACATAATCAAACTGAAAAAGTAACCTTGCCCCTTCCCCTACAGCCCAGGAAACGATACTCAGAACGATTTGATCATGGAACTCTGGTTATCTCGTACCCCTCTATCTCATTATATAAAAAAAATACACCGGAAACTTGTCGAGTAATGTTATTGGTAAAATTCTCACATTTAGCAATCACGCATATTACATTAGAAGTGAATACGCGTAGGATTCTTAGAAATCATTTAAAAATCCAAAAATAAACTCCAGCATTTGTAAATTTGGACGCGGGGGTTATGTGATATACTCTTTTTATTCAAGTAAAGTGAGAGAGATGAAATTAGAAAAACGGCAGAAACGAGGTTTTTATAGATTTCAACGTTTAGACTATGTTGCATTCATTTTCAGGGTAAAACAGGAATATATGTAATAGTAGACGATATTACAAAGTTATTAAACAAAAATTACAAACATGTCACCTTCGAACTTATTTCTTTTCAATTTTATGAAACGCAAAAAAGCATAGAAAAATGTAGGTACCAATAGTTATGAAAATTTTAATAAAAACATCTATGTAGCACCTAAACTGATGAAAATTTTAGCATTTCTCACAAGGCCTAGGCAGAAATATTACAAGTAAATTTTTCACCATACCATGCGTCCAAGTGATTCGGGTACAATCAGGGCAAAAATCTCATTTTATTGATAACATAATAAGAGTTAAACAACAATTTCTAAATCGGAAATTATTTTTAAAATTACTTTAATAAATTTTAAGGCCGTTAAATTCATTACAACTGCATTATAATTTCTGCATAGTATAACCCTAATTAACTCCGGAAGGGGTGGGGACAGGCACCAAAAGTTGTGGCTGAAGGTTTTTACATTAGAAGTAAAGTTTTGGGCCAATTTAAACCAAATTACACTCAAATGCCGTTTTCGCCACCTAATAGGGTCAAAGAATATTTGTAATTAAATATTTATTGCAAGTAATTGACTTCATAACATTCTATTCATATTCATATGGATCTCATTTTCGATTTTCCATGACTCAGTTTCTTTTTACCTCAGTTGATATGAAATGATTCACGATAAAAAAAAAAAAAATAAATGCAATAATAATCACGTCCTAAGTCATTATAACCATTCAACACGCATTAAAAACATTTTTTTTTCAAGACCTTTCAAACACATGCTCAATACAGTTTCAATCGTAATGTTATAAAACACTTTCAACTCCGTTACTTCGTTACTGTATTACTAACCCGAATGACGCGCCACAGAATTCGCACTGATAGGGTTTCTCTCCTGTGTGAGTGCGTTCGTGATCTCTGATTTCAGGTTTACGACTAAAAGCTTTACCACAAAGGCGGCAAATGAATGGTTTATAACCGGTATGAATAACGCAGTGAGTTTCCAAATTACGAGCCGTATTGAATGATTTTCCTACAAAATGAATTCACACTGTAGAAAATTTCGATGCGTCACAATTCAACAATATATCAAGAATAACGCTTACCACACTCCTGACATATATAATTTTTGATACCGGAATGTATACGTTCGTGGTGAATCAAATTTTGCTGCGTGAGAAAAGCTTTACCGCAATTAATGCATGAAAATGGACGAGGTCTGTCTTCGTGAGTCTTTTCGTGTGATTTCAGAGTATACTTCGAAGTGAAACTCTTACCACAAACTGAACAGCAATAAGGTCGTTGTCCAGTATGCACGTTGTTATGTTCTTCCAATAAATTTCGAGACCTATAAGACGTAATCTCTTAGTTTAATAAAAATATCGAGGGTACAAAAAAAAAAAATATACGTTTACACTCACCCAAATCGTTTGCCACATAATTCGCAAGTATAATTTTTTTGGGAAGAATTATGCATTTTTTTGTGTACTCTGTAAAGTCTGAAATTATTAAATGTTCTGTGGCATACGTCACATTCAAACGTATCATCTTCGTTGGTTATATGTTCATCCAAATGCTTAGAGAGTTCACTTCTTTTGAAAAACTCAACTCCACAAACGTCACAAATATAAAGGCGTATTTCGTGTTTTTCTTTCACGTGAGATGTAATTCCACGCGCATCAGCACTAAATTTATTCTCGACGTTACATATCAAACAGGTATATGTATCACCTTCTCGACTCACCACCTAAACATAGTATAAAATCAGAAATCAACTTGGTTGAACACTGCTAAAAAAAAAAAAAATCCGCATAATATTTACCATTTGTGGTATCAATACATCTTTCGTTTTCTTATTCTTTTTAGAATTTCTATCAGTTTTACGTTTTTTCTTAGAGTATTTTTTGTCTTCATCTTCATCATCATCATCGTCATCTTCATCATCTTCATTATCGTCGTCCTCATCATCATCTAATTCTTCTAATTTAATCTTCACTTCTTGATCTTGTGGATCCTCCTCAACAGTCATTTCTTCGTCCCCGTTCAATTCGATGATTTCGTCGTCGACGATTTCATTTTCATTCTCATTATTCGTATTATTACCGCTGTTGTTTTCGTTATCACCTTCCAATAATTCTATAAGACTAGAAGCATCTTCTTCTTCGTTTCCTTGATCCTGCGAATAAAACTGGGTCGTATAAAATGCATAAAATATAGACAGCATGATAAATTTAACCAAACGTACTTTTTTACTAGGTCTCCCTCGCTTTCGTTTTTTAGGACTAGTATCATTCTTCTTTTGTTCGGTTTTCTCTTCGGTCGGAGGAGTATCTGATTCCTTACCAGCAGAGGACTGTTTTCTATAAAAATCGAGAAATCATTAATACGGAGTATTACGAAATCAAAACGAAGAAATGGGAACTCATGCTAACTTCAATGTTTTTTGATATGTACTACTAAGTTCTAGCTTCAATTCGGCCAATCGATCTTCCAATTCATCGACTTCGTTGCAAGTTTTGAAACACTTTTTACATACAACATTACTATGTACATCTTCTTCAGTTAAATTAACGCCTAGTATGCAACTGATAACTGATACGATCGTACGATCTGAAGAAGAAACACGTTGTTCAAATATAGGACAACATTTTCTAGTCGATACACCCATGCTGGCATCACAAATCAAGCAAACTGTGTTGTTTGCGTTGCTTTCTTTACCGGCTGTCATTTTGGCTACCTGTACAAACGACGAAAATCAATCGGTTATACGTTACAGAATGAACGGTAACACGTAAATGAGGGTGAAATACATTGGCAAATTTAATACTGTGAATTAACCGTCGTGTGTTTACAAAAAAAACCCGCCTAATATCACCAGAAATTAAGGGAAATATATGTTTTTAACCCGAAGACCCAAATTTTAATACACATCAAGTAAACAACTCTATAAACTAATTCCGAAAATGTAACAATGTTACTTTGTGCTAAACGGATATTTAGTGAGGGTGTGTCGATCAGAATTAGTTCACAATAAATTAATGGAAAGGTGTTATAACATCTTCGTTATCAATCATTCATAAATTAAATAATATAAAATCAGTTATTTTAAGATCTGTAAACTGGAAACAATGCGTTTACAGTGCTGATCCTGCACACAATGTTGAACGTTAAAATAAAAAAAGTAGTACACTATTTTACATTAGTTAAGTACAAGTACTCACTTTTTATACTGTTTTGTTGAGAAATTAAATTCTACTCGAGAAAATTATACAATATTACGAAATCTTACACGATATTAGCATTCAACGTTCTGAAATTAATCATTTTTCCATCGAAAAAAACAAGATGGCGAAGTTTGTAAAGGGCAAACTTGGGAATTTTAGGCAGTGGTGGGGGTAGATGCTTAGAGCACATTGGATGATTCAAACCGATTTGCAACGATATTAATGATACTACCTGAAGCTGGATAGAGGATGACTGAAAATTCATTAAGCGCTTTTGGTGGTTAAAAAATGAACTACTTTGATCATTGATCAAAATTTAATTTTTTTTTTAAATTCCACATTCAAAAGATACCAGAATGCCAGCAATGCTCACATTTAATAGGGCTATTTCTTTTAAACACCCTTCCTGTTCGACCCAATGCTGAATTATATATTTTAAAAATAATTTTTCCGACATGACATGAAGGTCGAAGTCAGAGCTTCGTCCAGTCTAGAGCTCCAAACATTACTTCCACCTCCGAAGGTAGTAGAGGCTTTTCAGCCATCTGCCTCCAGAAGGTGCCTTTAGTTCGAAGTCAGAAAGCATACCTTGAGGCCTACCTCCGCAATTCCTGTTTATATAACTCGATTCAAAAATTCAAAGTATTAATTACTGATTTTAATTTTGTTCGATTTCGATTTATATTTTTCATTAAAATTAAAAATATGAAGACACATCATACTAACAATCGATAAAATAATTTATTAGAGAAAAATTTGACAAATTTTAGAATATAAAATATTTATAATCAGACTTCAATTACCCCTAAAAATACGAAAGACCGGTTAAAAAGGGAATAAAAAAGGTAGAGATATATTGAGAAAAACCCATTAACTGCTAACATAAAGTATTTACATTTAATGTAAACATACACATAAAAATTAAAAACAGAAAAACGAAATGACACGGTACCATAATATTCAGCAAAAATGAATTCAACAATATCTAACTGTAATTTTATTAACTTCACCACCCATTACATGAATGAATTCATATTAAGTAACAATTTTCAATAATCCATTCTTTTATGAAGGATAAAATTTCTTGGAGCTATCTTTACTGTGGTCCACCAATAAATCGCAAGGCTTGAAGGGAAGGCCATACAATTCGTAATAACCGGACATTTTTGAAACTAATTTATCCGCACCGTAGTAATCTAACCACCTGAATGGTCCACCAGAGAATGGAGGAAATCCTAAACCGAAAACAGCTCCAACATCTCCTTCAACCTGAAATACATTTTTGTTTTATAATCTATTCGCGATTTTTATCAGTTGAATAATGATATCATGCTCACTGGTCCATTTAATATTCCTTCTTGTAAACATAACACAGCTTCGTTCACAAATCTCGATACCATTCTAAGTTGTAAATCTTCTTCGGACTGCGCGCCTTTTGGTTCTAATTTGAATTTTCGGTAAATTTCTAAAGCTCCAGGATTGACATCTTTATTTTTGGTATTCGCCTTGTAGATGAAATTACCTTTACCAGATTTGCGACCTACGTGAAAATATTTAAAAAAAAATTAAAATGCATTTCCACGAAATTTAAACATGTTCTAAATATTGTATCCATTTCTACCTAAAAATCCTCTCGCAACGAATTCTTTTTGAGCTTCAACGTTCATTCCGGCAAATCGTTCACCAAATGTGTTACTAAGATCAATTCCGATATGCGTTCCTACATCAATACCAACTTCATCAGCTAATGTAGCTGGGCCTACAGGAAAACCGAATTTTTTCATGATTTTGTCGATATCTTTTGGATGCACACCTTCCTATAAGAAAAAAACTGACATTAGTAAAATAGAATTAGTTAGCAGTTTTAAAATCTAGCGAAATATTTACTTGTAATATTCGACCACTTTCTGTCATCATAGCAGCTAATATTCTAGTAGTGTAAAATCCTGGACCATCTTTCACTACAATAACGACTTTGCCTTGTTTTAACCCGACTGCTACAGCAGCGGCAGCTGTATCTTTAGAAGTTTTATCGTGGGTGATAATTTCTAAAAGCTGCATTTTGTCTACTGGTGAAAAGTAATGCATTCCTATTACCTAAACAACAGATAGGGTTTGATGATTAGCATTCATAAAAAAAAATTAGCATGCTTTTACAAATATTCCATACATACTTTTTCTGGTTTACTGCTCCCCTGAGCAATTTTGGTAATAGGAATTGCACTAGTATTGGTAGCTATGATACAATGAGCAGGGGCAACACTTTCTATTTCTTTAATAACCTTATGCTTAATATTAATATCTTCGAACACAGCTTCGATGACGATATCAGCTTTTTTAAAACTGTCATAAGATAAAGTAGCGTCTAGAGCAGCTAAATAACGATCTTTCTCAATACTGAAACAAAATAATCGTTAATTACCGAGTTACGTATTAATTTAAGTTTATGATATATCGACTTACTCAGTCAATTTCCTCCTTTTTACGGCATTTATCAGACCATTTTCTATCTGCGTGACGCCGCGAATTAATCCTTGTTCAGTGGCATCTTTTAAAATTACATCATATCCTTTATCTATGGAAACTTGTACTATTCCAGCACCCATTAACCCGGCCCCTAATACGCCAATATTCCTTTAAAAAATATACGATTGTTAGGCGGTATTGTTAAGAAAAAAGGCAATCGAGATAAATGAAAATATTCGCATACTTAATTTTTTGTTGAGGAACACCAAATCGATTTTTTTTACATTCTGTTTGTCCCCTGAACAATCCAATCAAACCTTTACTCTGAGGTGTCATGGCTAATTCGCCGAATGCTGTGTATTCCGCGATATAACCTTCTTTTTCTCCTTTTTCAACACCAGTTTTTATAACATCGATAATCTATGAAAGTATAATGAAATAAACGTACGGAAAAAACACCCAGCCAAAACACCAAAGTATAGCAAGAAATATACCCTTAACGGAGCAGGATACAATCCTTGAGACATTTTCATAACTTTATCGCGCGCTTTACCGAATATGAAATTTCTGGGAGATTCATATTTCAAAGCAAAATTGATTATTTTATTTATCAATCCTTTAGTCTCTCGATTTGGCTTCAAATCACCATTGGCCAACTGTTGAGCAGCTTGAATGGCTATTTCTTCCAAATATTCACGAGTTCTACGAATTATCAGTTAAATTTAACATTTCATTCGGTATTTCATGTTTTTTAGACGTAAGAGTCTACCTTTGTTCAGGAGTTGTTAATCCAGGTCCTAATGGGTCCACCAATTGATCTACAAGACCGATTTTTTTCGCCTTTTGAGCCACTACATTTTTACCAGTCAAGGTCATATCTAAAGCATCAGGCACAGAGGTTAACTTGCGTAATCTCTGGGTACCTCCAGCGCCTGGTAGTAAGCCTAGCATTACTTCAGGCAGCCCAAGTACGGTTTTCCGGTCGTTTACAGCTATTCTGTATTCACAAGCCATAGCAACCTGCAAATTGAACGATAAAATTGATAATTGTGGATTGAATTCTTAAATCAATGGCGAATCATCATTCATACCTCTAATCCGCCACCTAAACAAGAACCTTGAATAGCAGCTACAATCGGTTTAGATGAGTTTTCAAAGCTGAATAATACTTCTTGCCCTTCTTTGGATACTTGCTGTACTTCTTCGACTGTTTTGAATTTTTCTAACATGCTGATATCAGCTCCAGCGATAAAGCAACCTGGTTTTCCGGATATAAGAACCGCACCTTTTATACTAGGATCATTTTCTACTTTTTTCAACATGGAAACTACCTCGTCCATAACCTCTTGGTTAAGAGAATTAACCTAAGAATCAATCATTACACGAATCATATCATAATGAAATGAAACCAACAGGTAATATGCAATAAGGTATAATCTGTACTTTGGCATTTGGAGAATCCAAGGTCAATACCATGATGTTTTGGACAACTTTTGGTTTAATGTACTTATTTTGGACATCGCTTTGAAAGCTACGATACAAGACTTTACCTGAAATATAAAATAAAGTTTTAAAATTAGTCATCATTATGTAAGGGCATTTACTGGAAACACTTATTAATTTTAATGGAGTTTAAGGTTTGCACCGAAATTGAATTCGATTATTTCTTAAGAATGCCATTCTAATTTTGGCTGAATAAGCAGAAAAAGAACGCTGACTTTAATATAACATTAAAAAGTACACAAATCTCACCTATTCTGCTCATGTTTTTTTGTCTCGAAAGTTTGTGCATCGTTCCAATATATTTATACAGCGACATCGTTGAAAATACGTTGGAATTAAACTATTAAAAAAAAAACACACAAATATACTAAATACTTAAAATAGGTTATTTTTTTTAGAATTAAATCATCAGCATCAGAAAAAAAAGGACTAGCGATTTGCCTTGACGGTTGACAACAAGTTGGCCCGCACTCTTGCAACCATACAGTCACACAGTGCCAAGATTATTTACTGTTAAGATCATTAAGCAATATTTCATTGTATCAAGTACATACGTGTAAGTTAAAGCAGTGTTTCTTAAATTATGTCTTATTATTTAGTTGTTTATGTCTGAAACTACACACAAGTCGAAAAATAATCACAATGGAGAGAGATAATCTACATGCAATAAATGAACCCTAAATATGGAATCACGGCTGTACATAGATTGAATGTTAATAAATAATCAATTGCTAGAAATCAGCGATCATCGAAGTAATTTAAAACAACGTGAAAATTAAGAATCACTTGAATTGTGATTATAAATTAAAAATGACGTATACGGTAAACCGAACTATTGTACGAACATGAAGTACGGTCACTGATAAAAGAATAAATACTCTCTAGACAATAGGTCTGAAATGATAGGTATATAAATATTACTCATTGACACCAGTTTCGCTGATTGCATGAACGCAAGCACTGAAGTTATAACAACTAAAATAAAAATCTAATTAGAACTCGAATGTATGTAAATATAAATTTACTTAAATAATTGATCAACATTCATATACACAGTATTGCACGTATTAAGAGAATAATTATCATTTATCAAGTTTTTATCCAAATTGTATCATACGAATTTGTGTTGGAAAAGGTTTTTTTTAAGGATACTTATCAGTCATCTTCATCAATAACAAAATTATTTAAAAAAAAAAATACAGAAAAAACCCGGAGATCCCCCCTAATACTATCTTCACCTATGGAGCCCTTAGGGGCTCTTCAAGCATCTACCTCCTGGGAGCAAAAAAAGGTACCTTGAAGCCCTCTCTCCGCGGTCCCCGGAAATTAGTCAATAATTCTATACTCTCCCATAATTATGATTAGCTGAATTAATTTAATTAATGGGCTGTCATCTGAGCATGATCTCCAACAAATTCCATTCATATGATTTAGAAAGATTTCAAAGGAATTTAGAGTAACAATAAAAGAAGAATGAGCATGGTTCTAACTTCCAAAATGTTTTCATTAATCAACATTATTTGTACGCAGAGTGTATCTCACTCGTTTGCTCACATGTATCGTCGAATACTAGCATAATATGCTTCCCAAATAAAATGATGACCTATAATTATATAAATCAAATAAATTCAATGATTTTTTTCCGAGTTTTTTACTTTTTATCTACCCTTTTCTATTCGTACAATATATCGTTCATTGTACGGAAAACATTCATGATTTTTTTTTTAAGAGAAAACAAAACATAATAATGAAATAAAATTTCAAAAACACAAAACAAAGTATAATAAAATTTAATTCAAATTAATTATAGCAGTTCTGCTCATTCACTGGTTTATAAATTAATACTTAACTAACAATTATTTCAAATTGATCAAGATAATACTTATAAAATTATTAAAAATTATGTAAAAAGTTCTGAAATCAATATTAATTAGGTAAAAAATGACTTTTTCGTTCTTCAAAAATGCCAATTAATTTTCATCAGTATTTTTCCAAAATTATAAATGAAGACATTTGTATAATGTAAAAAGTGTACCTTCATTGTAAATTAACACGAAATCCAAAAACACCAGTCAGAATTAATAAAATAAGGAGGAAAAAAGTCCAATCATTAATGAAAGTATTCGTTATTGAAAAATGAGCGTGGTTTTTTATAAACCAATACTTTCTAATAAATTAAAGTTATAGGTGTTAATGAAAAATTAGTTCCAAATGCAAGAAAAGAACGGCAGTGAACCTTAACACAAATTTGTTACGATAAAAAAGATTCAATTAATTTTTACTCAGTTGAGAAAGATATTAGCTTATTAATTATATACAGGAAATGTCTAAAATTAATACTATGAAATTTTTCGAAAGTATCTTCATGGCAATTTGAACAATACCTACATTTATGATAACATAATCGACTCGATATCTTCGTTAGGGTAACAATGAAATGAACATGGTAACTCTTGTATTCAACATGAACATGAATCATCAGTGGGCTCGTCATTAGTTTTATATATTTTAAAGGAATCTCTAGTAAAATTTTGTAGTTCTAGCCGAGATCTATTCGATAACACTAGATGTTGAGCTATGTCCGAAAACATCTCTTCAACTCCTTTACCAGTTTTACATGAAGTTTTATACGTGGCGCTGATCAAATTATGGCATTGTTCACTGAAAAAAAGAATGACATTTTTTCAGGTTATATTAAAATAGGGAATTGGAGAAGAAAAAATTGTTTCAGAATTTATAACGTTTCTTTTACACTAACCAAAATGATTCAAGATCTTCAGATGTTACTTGTGGCATCGAACCTTCTAAATCTTCTTTATTGCCACAGAGAAATATCTTGGCATTTTCTGCATACGTTACAACATCTAATAAATGTTGGGATAGCACATGAAACGATGCTGCATTATCCAAGGAAAACACTAGAATTGCTGCCTCAGCGAATTTGTAATAGCTGGACGTTATGGAAGCTACTCTTTCCATACCACCGGTATCCCATAGTTGAAGCTGTATTGAATAAAAAATATTATTTTAAATACTTTTAATAGCATCTTAAGATTTCAAAAATTCCTTATAAATCAACGCTTGTGTAATAAAAAAAATTCGGGTGGTAAATTGGGTTCCGCGGAGTAATGTTTTCGGAGCTTGCTGTGAGGGTGAGAGGAGATAATGAGTTGGAAACACGATGAACAATTTTTTTGGTTCAACCAACAACACAAAACAATTAAGTAAGATTTTTACCGTATTACTCTCTTTGTTGTCAAAATTCTATACATTTTTCTAATTTAGAACAATCGATTTTTATTTTTTTCGATGTATGATTGAATGTGTAGCGAACAAAAACCATACTTCAACACTACTGCCTAGTTTAAACCATTTAAATCATGAAACAGAGATTGCACAGTTATGCTGAATAACTATGAAGATTTAGGTAATGCCATGAGTGACTTAATGATTCCAAGTTACAAATGGTTTCCTTTTCCTTTTATGAAATATTTTCTACGGCACAAAATACTTCAAGGGGTTCAAAAACGATAATTTTCAAGGGAACCTATAATATTTATTATTTACTAGATAAAAGAAAACAGGAGATAAACTCACTTTTATTGTTTTATCGCAAACATTATATTCTTTATTGAAATGGTCTAAACCTAATGTCGATTGTTTGTCTGAAGCTGGAATGAACAAATTGAAAGCAAATCGTCGAAACAGAGAACTTTTTCCAACACCATACTCTCCACATAAAATAACTTTTTGTTCTGGGATTTTCACCGATGCCATTATCACGCTACATCAAGTGTCAACTCTTTACTCTTTAGACAGTTACCTAATCTGAAAATACCAATAATTACGTTCAAAAAACTTATAATTATGTAAATCTTGATTCAACAAACACCATTCTGCTTTGTTTGACAGAGAATTAGGTAATTAATAAAATTCATTTGTTTTTGTTTTTCTTTCTTATCAGCGCAAATTGAAAAAAATCCGCTAGAATGCGTTTGGCATCGTTTCACTGATAAGGAATATTGGTGCTTTTCAGTCTTCGTCTAACAAGCGGCGAAAGTTTGGGACTTTGGAGTTTTGGAGTTCGGTTGAAAATTCGAAATAAATCAGTAATATTGAAATATAACACTATGCGAATTTGAAATTTGTGAATATATTATGAAATATTAATAATGATTTCAAATCATCTGTGCTAGAATACATTACATTTCAAGCATGCTCCATAGAAATTCTGCGTTAATTTTGAAGTGTAGGAATGTGTTCAAGAATTTCCGACGTTCTTCATCCCGGCTAACAACACCTCAATTGTACGTTTTCGACAGAGCAGTGAAAAAAATACAAAAAGAAAGAGGTTTTACTAAAGTTGATAGTAAACTTACAGATTATTTGAGAGAAAGAGTAGGTCTTCAAATGTATGATAGTGTAATACATATAAAAAGAAAATTTCATAAAATAGTAGACCTTAATTGTGGTCGGGGATATGTAAGTAAATACATAGATTCAGATATCACTGATGAAATTATATTATGTGATTCCTCTCAATTAATATTAGATGAATGTAATGAACCTAAAGGAGTCAAATGTACGAAAATGGTTGTTGACGAAGAGAATTTACCATTTGAACCAAATTCTATAGATCTATTATTAAGCTGTTTGGCATTACACTGGGTGAATGATTTACCAGGAACGTTTTCTCAAATACTGAAATGTTTGAAAAATGACGGAGCTTTCATCGGATCCATATTTGGCGGAGAAACGTTGTATGAATTAAGGTGAGTAAAAATGGTTTTGTTTAATGAAATAAGTGTTTGTTTCGGATGATCTTAAAAATGAACATATTTTTACAGATCTTCTTTACAGTTGGCAGATTTGGAACGAAATGGAGGTATATCATCACATATTTCTCCATTTACCGTAGTTCGCGATGTTGGTAGTCTTTTGTCTTCTGCCGGTTTCACGCTGCTTACCATAGATTCGGAAGAAATCAATGTTGGCTACCCTTCTATGTTCGAGTTAATGTGGGATTTGCAAGGTATCAAGTTACGCTGATTTAAATGCAATTATAAAAACGATTCATGCTAAAATATTTCAATTGTCATTATTACAGCTATGGGAGAGAATAATGCTGCGATAAATCGGTGTACTCATCTATCTAAAGATACATTGTTAGCTGCTGCTGCTATATATGAAAATCTATATGGTGAACCAGATAAAATAAGAGCAACTTTTCAATTGATAAATTTTATCGCATGGAAGCCAGACCCTTCACAATCAAAACCAGCACCAAGAGGTTCCGGTGAAATTTCTCTTAAAGAATTAAGTAGAGTGGACGATATCGTTCGTAAGAGAGGTGTCATCAATTTGAACGAAAAAGAAAAAAAATAAACAACCGTTAGTAAAATTTATAACCAAAAAAAGAATTAAAACACTGTATATCACATGTAAAAATATTGTAAAATTAAATCGTTTCGTTATATGTTGTCTCCTTATTAATCATATTAATCACTCACTTCATCTTCACTACTTGCAACATAATCTTGACTTTTCAGGGCCCACTGCGAAGAAGCTTGAGCTATTTTTTCTGCAAATGAAGTTCCTATAGGAAACACCATCTTTGATCTTTTTTCCCTATCATCATTTTCATCGCTACTATCCGAAGCGAGCTTTTCATTTTCTGAGCCTTCACTACTACTGAAGTTAACTTTTCTTCTGTTGAGATTTCCTTTTCTACTCATAACTTCAGTGAGTAATTCGTCTTCTGAAAGATTATCTTCTAAATTTTTATTCTGTAATGCAACTTTTTCTCTTTCCTTCCATTCTTTTGCTTTATCTTGCAATGCGAGTTTCAGTTCACAAATCAACAGTTTGGAGCATTTATTAGCAACAATGTAATCTTCATCCAAATTTTCCCTCTCAGATTTCTGTTCCTGAGTTGAAACACCAATAAATATTTCATCAGGACATGGTGGACGAAAATCTGAAAGGCCCACTAATATACTTGTCTTATTCGTAACTTCTGATTCCTGGGTTATTTGAGAGAAAATCGGTAGATTAGTTTTGGGACTGTTCTTCGATTTCAATCGTAATATATAGGTACGGAAATCCTCAAGAGCTTCTCTAGAGTTGACATATTTTTTCGCAAGATTTTCGCTGAGATCGTCAAGTTTTGAAATGACATGAATGTAATTTTCATTTTCTAACCTAACACTTTCTAAAAATTCTTCGATTTGTCGACTATCTTTCAATATTGATTGCAAATTAAGGGAAACGCTGCAAATTTTGGTATAAGCTTCTTTATAAATCCAGTCGGCATGGAGAGGAAATTTACTATCACTCGGTTTCTCATACGTATAATAGGTCACAAACACCTTCCTAATTCGAGTAAATTCTTGATTATAAATATTTTTCAATCCTTCGATTAATTCAAATATATTTCTAATAGAAATCTGATTTCTCCATAGTGATGGATTCAAATTCAGACATAAGCGCTTTAGGAACTCCGATTGCAATAGAAGGCACACGTATTTTAACTTCTGTAATCAAATTCCCTTGAATGTAATCATAATTATTGTAATGATCGGTAATACTATTACTGAAATATATTATGTTAAATTAACCTGCAGTTTATCAACAGAAACAGATTCTAACTTTTCTTCGGAACAATGTAAATCATCTTCACTCAAAAAAGCCAAATAAAAATCCAATTCATCGACAGAAGGCTTCAGAGGATAAGTTTTCACCAAAATATAAATATTTTTTTCAAGTTTAAAACAATTGTTCTTAATGTATCGTAAGCAATATTTCTTAAATGAACCATCACTTGACACTTGGTGAGGAAATTATCAGACTGACCAACAACAGAGAGTTTCCTACAAAATGACGAACAGTTATGAAGAAACTAAAAAAAAAATGTAGGAAAACTATGAATTCAAGACTTTATCAGAAACGTACATTTTATTCTGCGAGATAGAACTGTATGCGAGTATTTCAGATTCCTGAATAAAATGGATACATTTCTGGAGCATCACAGAGAAGTCTTTCATTATTCTTATCAATTCTTTCAGAATTTTTTTCTCGCTGGAATTGGTGTAAATGAGTTTTCCACATTTCACAAGGCATAATACCGAAGGTACTAAACTTAAAGGAATATAAATTGATGGCTTATTTTTGAACGCATAGAGAGAACATAGGAAACAGATGACGCTTGAGGCTGATGTTTTATACAATAATTTGAAATAGGGTGATCTGAAAAAATTTCTTTGAATTAGTCTACGAATTAATTTTAAATTTGATAATATATAATCATATTAACCTCCAAATGCTACAAGATCCTGGACAATGAATACAAAAATTTTTCACCGTTTCAACATCGTCGCTAAAAACGAGATTACTCTCTAAAACTGCCTTCACAAGCTTTTCAAAATTCTTATAATCCTGTTGAACGAGATGAGCATATGGTGAATTCAAGAAAGTCGTATATCCATGAAGGATAACAGGAAGTGGGCAATACAAACCTCCATATTCATTTCTACCTCGGAATCATTGATATGTTGATCCTATAATAAAAATTCTTTATTAAAATATGAAAAATTGTTATTGTTTTTTTTTTTTTTTTTTTTATTTAAGTCTTTTTATCAATGTACCGTTACTATGTCTATATATTTTTTCTCAGTAACTTCTGTAGATTCAAAATCATCAAATCCGCTGTCCAATAAGTGAAAATACAAAGCCGAATTCTAAAAAAAATAGGCATTTTCAGATTTATTGTGGAAAAAACTAAATAAAGCTGTACTTCTCTTACTTTGAGAACAACTTCATCATCTTCTTCCATGGTAAATTTGAGGTACGAATGGTATAATATATTAATTATTGCGGTATCCTTTCCTTACTATCACTTACTACTTTCCATTTCAATACTGATAAGAAATAAACTCCAACCGCATCGCTGGTTCATTCAACGTCTCCCTCCCTCATACTTTTGTTGATAAAAAAGATCATTCACCCCAAGAGCAATTGATTTCAATTTCATAAATTTATGTGCAGGTGTTCGCAAGAACTCACACGCAAACTGCGGTCAACGGGATTCAAATTTCAACAATTAGTTTCAATCACATTCTATGTAATAATATTTGTAGATACATACATTGAACAGCAAAAAAAACTCAACAAAATGTGCGCATCGCAACATAATAATTATATGCATGTAAATAATTATTTATTTTCCCTTTGAATTACAAAACTGTTATAACAAAACACATACATTTTCACCGATGAAAATAGTAATCTTTTTCCAAAGAACAATCTCATAAACGCAAGCTTTTGAGATTTCAGCAGTATAACCAAGATTCAAACCACAATACAGAAATCTACACTAATCACAACTCAACATTCTTTTTTAGATAACAATTCATTTATTCTAACGTCAACTTCTGGCTCGGTATACCTGACATTTTTAGAAATAAACTCAGATACTACCTTACCCTGGCATTTCGCATACTTCAAAATACCATTCCAATGGTTGCTATCATTTTTCTTGCCAGTTAGCATAGAATAGGGAAGTGAACAAGAATAATGGCTTCGATCAGTTTTTTTGGAAAGCATTATATCGTCGTACAGATACGAACACAACTGGCACTCAAATTCTTCGACGAAGTTCTCATACTTATATGAATCCTGATATTGTGTCCATCTCCTGGATTTCATAATCTTTTTCAGCATCAAATTGTTAATGTTGCCTACGATTTTATGAGCGATCATCGAGTTATAAATATTTTCAGCGGAAGCTTTGAATAAAAATTCAGCTAATTTTTGTGGGTTTTCGAAATCTGATACCAGAATGGCGGAGTCATAATTCGGCAGCCAATCCTAAAAATTCAGCGGAATATAAATAAACAACATTCAGGATACCAATACATCACAGTTCAGGAATCTGGGTACTCCAACTTACTCGTACATTAGGCGAACCAAAATAAATTGGAATTGAACCGACTATAAGTGGTCGCCATAACTTTTCGGTGATATAATCGTCGCAGACGGCATTTTCTATAGCAATATGATAATGGTATTTGGCGACAAATTGCAGGAAATCTTCCGCATAAATATCGGAATTATTTTTCAAACTATAAATAATAGAGTACGTGAGCAAAGTATTTTTTAAGTATAATAAAAATTCGGTAATTTACCCTTGAAAAAAGAAATAGAATACACGAATTTCATAAAATAGGTACCTACTTCTTCGGTAACTCCGCATTATTCAAACATGAGCCATAAGAATCGACTTTAACATATTCACCGAGTTTAGCAACGTAAGAATCACGATCTGTCAATGTGTCGCAATCAGATTGAATGTACAACACGAGTCCGATTTCTCTTAATAATTTGCTTTTATTAGCCACAGGAACGTAATATTTTAAATCTAAATCATATTGTTCAAATAAATTACCAGATGAGAACATGCAAGTACTTTTATTTAGGTAAAACTGTAAAAATGCACACTATCTATTCAATAAATTATCTCATTTCTTAAATATCTTACCTTTAATATCATTCAAACTATTCAAATATAAAGCATTGAGTGGAAAATGACTAACTCTTGAGAATGTAGATGTAAAATTGAACAATGCTAAAAAATTATCATCATAAAGCAGTGGTAAATTTTTAGGCGATTCTTCGTGCAACAGAGCCCAAAATGCATTATTTCTAGGTGAAGGTAAATCCGCTATATCGATATTACTTCCATAAAATGCAAAAGCCTGAATAAAAATTATAGAAAAATTACCACTAACTACTGGGATGAATTCTTTGATTGGTTTTTATAAAGGAAATTTACTTTAGATACGTTTTTGTCGATCAAACTACGATTATGAGAAATTAGGCAATACCTATTATAGCATTGTCGTACAGTATTGTCATTGCCCACTGATGGAGTCCACCACAGAATCACCGGTAAATCTGCAAAAAAATTGTATAGGTGTAGCTACGAATTGAAATGCCATGCATAATTTATCACATTTAACGCGAATTGTATCCATTATGCATACAACAACTTGGTCATACCATCTGCATGAGTTGTAGGATAAGGTTCATTCCACAATCCTTCCAAACATACCTAAAAAATATATTGTCAATTTTATACGTTAATTTTGCAATGTATCTTTGCATTGCCATATGTACATAATCGAATAACTATACCTCCAAAAAAATGCTGCTTGTGATTGAGAACACTAGAGAAATACAAACTAAATGCAAATGAGTAAAATTGACCAATTTTCTTATATACCAATAAAGTACTAGATATCCAGCCACAAAGAATATCAGGTTCTCGAAAATAAATGAAATCATAACATCTTCGATTAAAACTACCATAGAATTTCGTTTTCATTTTCTAAAAGAAAAAAAAAACAACAATAATACCTAATAATATACAAATCTTTTTTTGTTATAATTATCACACTACGCCCTCAATTAATTTATTTTTTCGTTACTCAAAAATTTTATTCGTTTAATCGAGTAGGTATATTCTTTCCAAACATTGATTTCATTCCAAAACCGTAATTACTTCATGTGCACTTTTTTTTGGAAGCTGAATTCTCCATTACTTCCGAATCATGCGTAAAAAAAATTAAAATCGAATATTCATAGATATTGAAAAAAATAAATACGTCGTCTACAATTACACGGAATTAAGCGCTATGACAACATTATAGTAATACGCGTGCGGTTATAAAAATAGATTTCTCAAATTTGTGTATTCTAGCCCCGTTATTTGATTAGTAACGATTTCTACTGCGCTATAAACGGGACACTGATTTTTCGTATAATTAAAATTTAATTTGCGCGATCAGTTTTCCACGTATAATTATTAATTATTTTGCAGTCTTCCGAATAAGAAAAGGTAAGTTGGATTTTTAAAAATTTACAAAAATTTTGTTTTAAAATGTGTAATAAGAATAAAAAATAAATAAAAGAACCGTGTAGCGAATTAATAAGTTATATTAATTATGCAAAAATATATTTTTATTTTAGGAAAAAAAAATCATAATTAATGTATTAGGAGTACGACAAAAATACTCGAAATGTGTCATATACAACTCATTGCTTATTGATATTTTTAGAGCTTTTATACTTGAATACTCTGTAATTTTAAATATATAAGAGAAAATTCAATTCTATAAAATCATTTAATTATTTATTTAAAAAATACGATTGTGTTAATGGACATAAAAATATAGAGAAAATTTTTATCTTGTACACAGTGTCTATAAAATAACATTTTAGTGACAAAACAAAAGACCCAAATAACATTTATTCACGATTTTACGCCAATACGTCGATAATCTGCTGAAAGAATTCGAATATACGCCTGTTCGTTGCCCCCATAAGCAAAATATTTTGGCAATTCATCCAATAATTGTATCGCTAATTTCTCCCAATGATGGAAAAAATCAAACACATTCCATCGAAGAAAACTGATTTCTTACCTACAGCTATGTAACTTTATATTCCCTTCAAAATCAATTAATTTTTTCAACTACTTTTTTTATAGATGAAACAAATCGAAGGTGATTTCTTTTGTTCGAACTGTTTTTAACATCTTCAAACAAAAGATACCTATCAAAAGTAAAAGCTGAATACTGCTTTCATTTTTATAAATATTTTACAAAATAATAAAAAAAAAATTTGTATACTTTTATTCACGTGATTTTTGTGAAACCACAGCAAAATTTCTTTCTACGATGGGTTAATATATTTTTTAAAACCCAATGTTTTCTCATTACCGAGGTGATGCCAATTAAAATTTCATTATCAAAGAAATATGCTTTCCTCGGTGCGATCAATGCGACGAAGATTCAGATTTTTAAAATAAATAAACATTCATATGTTCGAACTACTTATAAACGTACTGCAGACGAAGTGAGTTGCAAAATATGCGCTGCTATTTAGCATAATGAAAATACTACCTAATTAAAAATACCTACCGCGAAAAAGCTTAGGTAACCACGATTAAAATTTCCAATTCGGCGAACATGTGGCAGTCGCTGGATCACTGCCACTTTCTAAATTTTAATTACACGTTAAATGGCACAAGTGCAGAGCTACGCCCGCAAATTTTCAAAAAAAATCAAGGTCTCTTTACCTCCGTAATATCGGTCACTAGAAATATAATAAATATACTAGGGTATTCGATTTCAAGAAATTATCAATGATAATTATTATAAAATTCACTCGTAAGCATAACTCATTCTATGCAATTTTTACAGAACGGAAGAATGTCGTGGAAACCTCCACAGCATTTCAATGGCCCTCAAACGGCATACCAACCACCACCTCCGCAAAAATTGCATAACGGCGCTTTAGGGTGAGTGGACGAAGTGGACGTGCGTTAATACTAATAAATAATTACATATTTCGTTTACTAAGATCATAAAAACTGGGAAACATTCCAATCACATCTCGCTACAAACACTTATAGGTGAATACGATAAAAAAGAAATTAAAGAAGGGTTAAATATTTTCGTATTCGAACTGAAATCCTAAATCCGATTGGCTTCAAACCAAACATAAATCATTCTTAATTTGAAATCTTTGCCAAATGCCTACTCAATTTCAATATATTTGTCAATTCCAATTCGACCTTAATTCCAAAAACCATAGATTCCCTATTCGATGCTTTTAAAGCAGCATTCGTCGTGTGTAGAATGACGGAAGTGGCTGTCGGCTGTTGTCAACTATAAAAGAATTTAATGTTCTTTCTTTCGTGATTCTATATTGTTTCTTTTTCTTTGTCATTTTCCATAATCCCTTCCTCATCAAATTGAAAATATCCAATATAGATTTTATGGAAACGTATTTGAACTGGAATATCGTTTGAATTTTCAGACCTAATTTTAATGCTTCGAAACCAACGAATTTATCGAACTCCGCTGTACTGAGGATGTTACAAGAACAAGAAAACGATCAACAAATTTGCGGCTCAAGTAAGCAATATTCTTTTATGCCGATTTGCTAGATAAATTAACCCTGTATTTTCGTAGATTACAAGCTTAAATCCTTGAAAAATAATTTGTTTTGTTGAGAAAGAAATTACGCACTTCGCTGATACACAAATAAACTACTGCATAGTGAGACGGCGAAAGTGACCGAATCATAAATCCAAGTGTATGTGATATTTCGATGTACCACACTACATCGAAATATTTTTAGATAGGAGGCAACCTTGATTTTTTAAATGTACCAACCGCTGACGACACAATAACACCCTCATCTTTGTACTTTCGTTGACATAGGAATTAACGCGCAAAAGGGAGATTTTTCAAACGTTAATTTTAAATAAATAGCTATTTACTTTTGAAATTCTTTTCAATGGATTTAAGCCAATACGTTGCACGGTGCATAACTAAAACAACATTATGTCATGGGTCATAAGCGCTATGAAAAACCATCCACACAAAAATGCCATTCTGTCGCCTATACATGTAATGACATTGCAATATTATAAAAATTATACGGCTCGGGTTCTTCGACTCTTTTAATAAAATGAAAAAAAAAATCAAATTTAAGTAATTGTTTAATGTTCATCACTCATCAAACTGAAAAAAAAGCCAGACATTAAAACCATCATTAAGAGAAGGCCTACACATAATGAGACATAAATTCAAAAATACACAACCTTCAATTCTACTCGTTTCTGGCATTGCAAAATTTCAACATTATCATCAAATCTTTATAAACTAGTAATCTTGAAGTATTTCTATGAATTTAAAAATAGCCAGATGAACTTACACACATCAGATTGTCACGCGGATTACTTTTTCGAATGTTTTATATCGTCATGTGTCATCATGGTGACGCCACCCAGATGAAGGGATCTCGTAGAAAACGAATGTGCCAGACGGAATTAAATTTTCCGTCCTACGCCGACCAATGTACACTATTATTTAATACCTCGCTTGTTTATTTCGTGTAACATAATTTTTTCGGCCGGACAATTTTCCCAGTGTTACTGAGTAACATCCGCGTTATAATTTTTACTCGCATGAGGAAATACAAGGAATAAAAAGAAGTTTTTTTTTTCGGTGCAGTTAAAAAAGAGGTAGTTTGGCCACCGCCGCTGGAACAGCCAGAAGGAGAAGACGTTCCAGATAGTCAACCGTATTATAATTCTCAGGTAATTTCTTAATTTTTTATATTTTATTAATAAATTACTACGAATTTATAATATTGATAAAATCTATTTAATTTTTAATTACATAATCATTTTTTTAATCAAATCTAAATTGACCAATCATGATTTTGAAATTTTAATTATTATTATTTTTTTTTATTTATTAATTTTCACAATGTGAATTTGAGAATTTAATTTCTCAAAATGTCCCTAACATTTTCTGAAAAATGAAATAAAAAATCTTTATTAAATTCAAATGTACCGCTTAGATATAAATTTCGAATCATAAAATTTAAAAAATGTGAAACTGTAATAGCATGTTTAGAATAGAATAAAACACGTTTCACTTTTTTTTTATCACTAATTTTTTAAATGGATAAGAGCTTTGATATTCATCTAATCAAAAAATAAATCCTCAATTATATACAAAATATTGGGGCGAAAACAAAAGAATAGAAAATACCAACTGAGGAAAAATGAATATGAAATATCATGACATGGACTTGCTTACTTTTTATTCTTTATCATAATATTATGTAAATCAGTAAAAAAAATTGATTCCTCGAATTCTGACAATTTGGCAATCAAATTACACCTGTGAGAAATTTGTTACTTCTAATTTGCTTTTTTGTTAGCGAAGTGCCATACTTGACAATGCTTTGATGTTACGTAGCATGTGGTTATTGCTCCTTCTGTGGTGACGCAAATTTGCAACCTCGAGCTTTCTTCACTGTCATTTTGTTCGCCATCGAGCGTATAAGAATAAATATGCCATGAAACTTCGTAGGAGAAAGTTGAAATTCATCTATTCTAATTGAATCATATTCTCGACGTTTTCAAGGATGATGAAAGTGTACTTAAGAAAAAGCAAATTAGAGGAATAATATTCTTAACTTGTAATGACGTAAATATTTTTTGGTTTGGATTTTTTCCAAATTTGGTATCTACATGTGAAAGTAAATTGTTCCGGTGTGATATCAAACATTAAATATGCATTTAATGATTTTGTTAACGTACGAATAGCAGCAGGGAAATAAAAGAAATGTATTATGAAATGGTGGGTGTTCTGAATGTGTGCGAGAATCTGTTGAAGATTTCTATTCCAAACCGTCAGCAAATATACAATTTTTGTGGGATGTAGCATCTAAAAATATCTAAATTACCTAATAATTAACATGAATGTGGATGAATGAATAGTTATAATGTTACTTACCAACATACTTCATTTATTGCAACATCAATAAACTTATTGAGAGAAAATACTGAAGAATAATTATAGGTGATAAGATAACAGATAACTGTGATAAGAGCAACATATGACATTTACTGCATGTTTACTACTACGAGCGACTACGAGAATATGATTGGATGTGATAGAAGATAGCGCAATACGTTCGACCAATTAAATTCAAATAAAAGCCAAAATAGATTTTTAAATTTTATTAACTTTACCTGTTCTCAGGTTCAGGGGATTTTTTGTTATTTTTGAAATTGAAATATTTAAATGATAAACAAGTATAGAAAGTAAAAATGTGTAAATAATTGGGCAAACCGATCAAAATTTCGTGTTTTAATGTTTGAATTTTAGAAATCTTTTACGTTCTTTATGCTTTCTTTACATACTTCACATCGTCGCGTTTTTTGCAATATTCTTTATTTTCGATGTGGAGTAGCGAACCCTACTACTACATGAATACTTCATTTTATTATGAATTTTAAGGGTTGCTTATAATAATTATGTACTTTGATAACTCATTGAATTTATTCAGCGAATTTAAGAAAAAAGAGCACATTTACATGTTAAAATTTTTAATTCATCAATTTCTCCTCATAAAATTATAAATAACAATTTTAATCGGGCAATTACCTACATTTTTGTAAAATCATGATAACCAAATAATATGTTTACTATATCAATCAATGTTCATACTACCTATTGCTTTTCAGAATCCCAACTCATACGAAGAATCGATCTACAAGAAGCCCTCACCCAAAAGATTCGAACCACCTCCAACCGTTATAAGATTACGAGAATCGCCACCCATAAGCCAAGTTACAGCTCCTGTATATAAATCACAACCAGCAGCTGACACAATTAAAGGAGGCTTCAGAATGCGAGGCGATCAGAAATGGCCACCACCGGAATACAAAGCTCAAGCCGAGGCCGAAAATCAAGCTAGAGTCGAATTAGCTCGAGGACCAGCTTTTAGACCAATAAAACCTAAAAAAGATTACTCCTCATTTTTTGCTAAAAACGCATTGCCAAACACATATCCTGGTTATAAGGCTCCTCCGGGAACGCAGCATTATTCAGAACCACCTGTGACTCAATATTAACTTGTGATTTTTTTGTCTTTGTTCTTTTTTTACGTTGTTTGATAAAATTCCTTTATGAATAAGACTACCTGCGTATTATTTAAATTACCAATTAAGAATTTTTTAACCGATTCTGCAACAAATTCATTGAAATGCAAGTAGAAAATATCACATGTTGAGTGACAGGATGGCTCTTTATCAATATTACAAAAATACTTCAATTGAAATTAACATTTTCTTACAGCTTACGTAACTTTTTGTAACTGCTCATTATACCGAAGATTGTGATTTATTTATGAAATAAATATTGTTTAAGTCATTATCTCGTCAATTTGAATGCTATTACAAATGAATAAATAATTTATTGGCTCGTTAAAAAAGTACAAAATAACACAGAAAATTCGTAGCGCATATCAAACAATACAAAAATGCGAAGAGCAAATAAAAATGTAAAAATGTTTAAAATTAATTAATTATTAATCGATGATGCGCGATTACATTTATAATATAATTTTTATAAAATATGGCCGGATAATAAATAAAACTTTAAAATTAACACCGTATAAAATATAAATGCAAAAATCTAAACAAAAAAAATAATGAGTATTTTAAAAATTACGTTAAAGCTACGTATACTTCGTTTCAAAATTAACAATCATTTTAAAAGATTCATTTTTAAAATAAATAACAAATAAATACTATAATCGTCTGAACACGTAAACGTAAGTAAATTATAATTTTTAGGACTTTTTTACCATCATTAAAATTACATTTTACCAATTATTTTCGTTGCTCACGATTAAGGAAAAATAATACTTATTACTAAAACACATCAATAGAAAATTTTCTTAAAATAACATTCATTAAATTACTTTTGATACTAAAAAGTAACATATTACTTTGACTAACTAATAACTTTTTTTAAATTTCATTTTGGCATATTTCGAAACCAATTCGAGAATGAATCGATTCTTTAACAGAAACACTCACAAATTTTATCACAATTAACAACTTTTGGTTTATAAAATCGATAAAAAGGAAATAAATAAATAAATAAATGAATTATTTTTCACAACGACGTTATAACCATGATGACAAAAACGTTCACAATATTTAATTATACTATAAAAGTAAATAACATTACTAGCAAAGAAAAAAGAAGCATAATTCACAACACATATAAGAAACATTTAAATGAGCGAGTTAATTAACAAATATACTGAAAAAATAATACTTCAAAATGGGCGGAGATATGTAAATAGACGTTGAAAAAATAATATTACCATATAGGTCGTTTTGTATTCATTTTACATCAATTCAGAAACAAATTCCGGCTGTCCATCTTTATTCATTCTCAATTCAGATCTAGCTCTCAATAGTTCAGTAGTATCAGCTGGACCATCGGGTACTTGGAAGGTACACCCTTGAAATCCTAAAGCCGCTTCAATCATCTGAAATAAAAACAGGCCTATTATTAAATTGTAGTTCAAAAAATATATTTAAAGAAAATATCGCAATTTTTTCACTTGTTGACTATGGGAACTGGTTTTATCCAACGGCAGAACAGAACCTCCTAAAGTAGCATAGTCACCAGGACCCATCGAAAGCATTGTATTAGCTGAATTACGTCTTGCTGGATGTTGAATGGTCGCGTAAGTATTGTCAACCTGCGAAAAAATTCATGATTTTTTTTTTCATACACTCGTAATTTAAAACAAAAATACTGTTAGGTAAGTAGAAAAATCTCACCACCGAAGTTTCATCACTACCACGTCTATCAAACGTAGAAGGAGCTGGTAAACGATTAGCTTCTGGCTCACAAAATACTTGCATGGTCAATTCTTGTTCTTCATATAATTTCAATTTTCTGAATAATCAAAAACATTCACAAATCATTTTAGTTAGAAGTAAAAGAAACAAATTTACGTTGTGACACAGATATAAGGAAAGAACTTACTGTTCAATCCATAAAGGGTTTTCAGTGGTGCTTAAGTCGTCAATAATAGGTTTTTTGATTAACATATCACATTTCATATCTAATGGCTCCATAACAATCCTGATCAAACACACACACAAAATTATTATCGTAATTCTCAAAATAAAATAGCTATCATAAATAAATTTTTTTGTGATATAACAGTTCGTTGAAATGTAGCAAAAAAAAAGTGTAATAAATCGTACCAGTGCCTAAAACAACAGCATAAAATTAAAACACTTGCACACCCCACCAACAAAACAATGACCAATGCAACTAAAGCTGCTAAAGCAATTTCAAATGGTTCGTCTGTTTTTTCAACGTGAGCAGGCTAAAAAAATTAAATCATTGAAGTTCAGGTGAAAATAGATAAATACACGTGTAAAAAAATAATAAGCGAGGCCGGTGCGGTTGATATGATGAAGCAACTCACCAGAACATTTTCAATGGCGAAGCCAGCATAATACCCTTTTAGAGCATCATATTTGGCATCAATTATCTTCAAAACCTCTGGAATGGTGACAATAGTCTGAGTTTCGCTATTAACCATGTGCACGTACATATCGCACCTGTAAAAACACAACTGAGTAATATTTCTTCACCGGTTATTGCAACAATTTCGATAAAAATCTTATACAGCTAACCATTCTTGTTTGGTTTGCCCGACTCCATTTACGTGATAACGAAGTCCGTCAACAACAACCACGTTGCCTGTAGCGTTGGATAATTCAGCCGCAATATTATTCACTTTTCCTTCAACTTCTTTCGGCGGTCGCGATAATATAACTCTGGCCAATTGTTGAGGTTCGTATACCCATAACTGGAATGACATTTATTGAATATTCTTTCCAACTCAAACAGAAATAGTGAACGTAAACAAATCAACACAAACTTTTAAAATAGCCGTTGCCTCGCGATTCGGTGGAGCCCTTTCTCTAGCTATTACATGTAATTCGAATCGATCTTGATTATACTCGGTGACGAAATCGGCAGTTGAGATTTTTCCTTGAAGGTTGATCAGAAAAGGACTAGGTATAACGGAACCGGATCGTTTATCGGATCCACTTTTGTAAAGATAAGATGCTCCGATTTCGTAGGTGATTTCAGCATTAATACCTTCGTCGATATCGGTAGCATTCATAACGATTATATGTTCTCCAACCGGAGCTTTAGCATTAATACCTAAAGAAACGACGAACACGTTTGTATCGAACGAAACGTCAAAAGTCGTATTTTTAATTCAATTAATTTTACCGGCGTAGAAGACTTTTTTATCGAAATAAGGCTCGTTATCATTTTCATCTTTGACAACAATTAAAATGTGTGCGATTGTAGGATCACCTCTGGCAATAATTTCATTCTGTACAATCACGTATAGTATTATTTAAGCGGTTGGATTTAAAATATTTCGCCAATTATATGGCCAACAATTTAACTTACAGCGGCGGAATTATAATTCACATTATTCGTTGCTTTGATGTAAAGCTCGTGAGTAGCATTTCTCTCTCGGTCTAAGATACTAGAGATGAAAATCGATCCGTCTCGACGATCGATTGCAAACATACCTTCTTCGTTTCCTCTGATGATGAAATAATAAACTTTTGCATTATCACCTTCATCCATATCTTCCGCTTGTACTTTACCTAAAATAATAAAAATAAAATGCGTAATTCATTTCATCCGAAAGACTCAAAAAATACGATTTTTGATCTCATGGTCTCATATTTTGCTCTTTTTTTCGAGTCCGTTTGCCTCAGAGTTGAGAAAACAGCTATCAAAAGGAGATAGAGGAACTCACCATCAATTCTTAGTATTTTTCAATTTTCGCAAAACATGGTAAACTTCAGGGGCGTAACTAAGGGGGGATGGGGGGAGCTTCCCCCAGGTGTTTTGAAAAGTTGGGAAATTTATAATTGTTCAACGCTGAAATCGGGAACTTGAATTTCTTTTGGAAAAATAAGAACTCGAATAAATTCGAACTGATGCCAACTTATATCATGTATAGCGCACAACTAGGGACGCAGCCCCCTTGGCTTTTGGAAAGTTGGTAAATTTGGAGTTTTAGCGTAAAGTTGGTAAACTTGACCACTTGTGCAGCTATTTTTAAATTTTTTGATGACAAAAAAAAAAAAAGGTCATCAGTTGGTAAAATCTCACGGTATTAGTTGGCAATTTTGGTTTTCTCCCCCCCCCCTGAAGAATGTCCTCGTTACGCCCCTGGTAAACTTTCAGCTTTAGTCGAAATGAATTAAATTCACTTACAGATAAACACTTTTCACAATTCAATAGTCTATTCAAAGAAGATTATAACAAACTCATAAAACTTCCAAAAACTGAAAGCTGCATATTTCATACAAAAGGCTCAACATTTATCACTATAAAATAAATTGATTTAAATGTAATTTGAAACACAGCATCTTCAAAACAGATTTATACTCTTATGAGAATGTATAATGCTCCTGAATTTAAATAAAAAATGTAATATAGGCTCATGATATACTACCTATTGCTTCATAGAAATCTTCCTTGTGGTAGTTCACTATGACATGTAAAATAAGTACTAAAATTGGTGCTTTTTGAAAAAAATTCAAAAAAGGGTTTAGACCTCCTAAGTTACGTACAAAAAAAATTGACAGCTAAAATTTTTTAGCCTTTGGAAAAGAATGTATCACTTTGGAAAGAAAGAAAATTTTAATTCCAGGAATTTTTTTTTTTGAAATTTCCAATTTTTTAAAAGTTTGACTTCATTTTGGGGGAGGCGGGGTGGGGTGGGGGTTCAAAACCTTAATTTGGAGATCTGAAATTTTTATAACGTTTTTTGGCGTTATTTAGCAACTATCATAACCGACCTCTTCACTTTTTGAAAAAACAAAACGAAATTCTGACCACTCTACAACACATCTTCAAGAGAATACAAAGCTATTTTGAAAATATTATGGTGAAAAATATATTAAACTGTTTCATGTGATATTTTTTCAAATTTTCAAAAGGTGCCCGAAATATTTTTTCGAGCAAAAAAAACTTGAATTTTCATACCATGTTAAATTTTCAATTTTTGAAAATTTTATAAGCTTATAGAATCTCCTTTGAATAGACTGATCTGCGAAAACCATGTACACATATCAAAAATTCATTATTCAATACTACAACATATTTAAAAATTACCGATCAAATAATCAGGAGGGTTATTTTCGTTGACGAAAAATGTATACTCCGAGGTACCATCGCCATCATCACTACTTATAAATCTGGGTTTATTATCGTCTACATCTTTCAAAATTATACTCAAAAAGTGCAACGTCTCATAAGTAGTTTGCGTACCGTGATCTCTGGCCACTAAAATAAGCTGTATCGAGAACAATATTAGCGTCACAGCGACACACTAAGCTTGAAAAAAATCTTAAAAAATCATTACCTGATAGCTAGCTCGTTTTTCTCGATCTAAATTAACTAAAGTTCTCAATTCGCCGTTATTCTCGTTAATACTAAATTCGTCGGTGGCTTGAGTATCATTATTTCCCACTCTAAAGTGGTACGTAACTCTTCCATTTTCACCTGGGTCTTTGTCTTCAGCGTATACTTTGGTGACTAGATAATTTATTTCTACGTTCTAATACAAAAACAATAAAAAATGACAAGATAAATTTTTTGAATTCATCTTTCTTAATTGCTTTTCAGCAGAAATACGTACTTCAGGAATTAATATTGAAGCATTTATGGATGAAGGTTCTCTGAAGACTGGTTTATTTTGATTCACGTCCAGAACATCTATGTCAACTTTCGCTCTATCAGAGAACTTACCATCATTAACTTCCACAACAAGTTTGAACAATTTCATTAAACCCAATAACGATCTTTTAGGGTATATGATTCCGTTATGTAATCCACGAAGAAAGCGTCTGAAAAAAGGTTATACTTGCAACGTGTACATAAAAAATATCACAACTATCAAATCGCCTAATTATTCTAACCTTCGTCGTTTCCATTAACAATCGAATATTTTAGACGGCTAGTTTCATCTTTATCTTCTGCATGTAACTGAACAATAGGAGAAGCTGGAGAATAAGGTATGGTTTCGACTATAGTTGCCAAATACTGACGTTGCATGAATACAGGCGGATTATCGTTGACGTCTTCAATTTTCACGTGTACCTGGAAACGTTTTGCTTAGTAAACTATTCACGATATATTATCCCAACCACGAAGTACTACTTACTGGAACAACGACCGATCTTGCTTCGTCTTTTGAATCTGAATCGATGGCTTCGACTTTCAATAAAATTTCGGAAATTTTTTCTCTATCCAACGCAGCCGAATTAGCCACTTTGATTTCACCGCTGTGCTCGTCGATTACGAAATCATTTATGTGGTCTCCTTTGAAAGAATATTTTATTTTGCCGAAATCTCCCAAATCTCCATCCGTAGCTGATACTTTCACTACCAAAGTATCCTTAGGAGAATTTTCTTTGATGGTGGCGAAATATTCGGTCTACAGAACAATAAATTCTATTATATCGAATGTTTGATTTAAAAAAGGTAAGTAGACATGCCATATTATTAGAGATGAGTTTTTAATCGGAGCTCGTTCAGGTTTGCAAATAACTTTGCTAACCTTTTCATGCCTATAGGCCAAATGTCACACCTAGTACAAAGTCTGAAAACTCCTGCACTTTCCCTTCCAAAACCGCTCAAGAGGTTAAATGTATTTCTTGGCTGCAATAATCATACGAGGCCATATTCTTTAAATTTTAATAATTATTAAGGATCCTCAAATGTTCTCAAATATTGACGATTCGCCATTTTGGACCCATTTTGACTCAAATTCAAGGTGTCGTATTCTAGTTTCAAATAACCCCTATACAAAGTTTAATCTTTCTAGACAGATTCAGTGAGAAGATGTGAAAGATTCTAGAAATTTCATTACTTAAAATTTCCTCAAAAAGCCGTTTTTCGCTCTAGTCTAACTCCAAATACATTCAGGAAGCTCAAATTTGGATATATTGATGACCTTTACTTATTCTTTCAAATGAGATCAAAAACAAAAACTTTGAGTCCTTTGTTTTCTCTCCAGCCAACTACAAAATTTCAGTGATCTATCATTAAGAGTTAAATTGAAAATCCAAAAAAACAACTTGCACGTATTCACATGAAGACTCTATCACCAAATTTTCAGCGATTTTCATCCATACCCGCGGATATTATGCGCGAAGGGAAAAAAAAATAAAAATAATAACTTAAAAGTTGAATATTCGCCATATGATTACAGATGGCCTGAAAGCACAAGATATGAAGATCCACTGATCTCTCCTTTTCAAATCAGATAGGCTGTAATAGCTAACCTTTTTATTAAAAACGCAGTTAAAAGGAAACTATAGCAGTGAGTTGCAATAAATCACTCACATTATCAAATACAGGTTCCATATCATTAATATTAACAACATTTACGATAATATGAGCCCCCGTCGATAACTGCGGTTCTCCGATATCGTATGCTCGTAAAGTAAAATTAATCGATTGAACTTTCTCATAATCAATTGGTTTTTTCGTGTAAACCATTCCTGAAACATATTTATCCATTAAAATAACGAAATAAATAATAAATTATCAAAAAATCCACAAATCAGGTTGTACCTGTGGTTTCATTCACTTCGAAATATTCGTTTTCCGGTTCAATAGAATAATGATCGATATCGGAATCCGTATCCGTAGCGGTAAACGTTCCGAGAACTGTATTGGCGGGTAATTCTTCTTGTATTTCTTTAAAATAATACGGATTTTCTTTTGTCCACGGTGGATTAAATTTAGGAGGAATATCGTTAACGTCTAATATAGTAATCATCAGAGTTCCTGTAGAATGAAATAGTAATTAAAAATAGTGATTCGAATATCATCTATAATCATTCTACTATTTTCGTACCATTCCCTTCTTGCAGGTAATTAGCGCTCGTATCGGTAACAACAACAGGTAATCTAACAACAGCGGCGATATCTCTTCTTAATTCACTCGCTACTGAAACTTCTCCGGTTTCTTTGTCAATTTCAAAAAAGTTCTAACAAAAAAAAATTCAAATCAAATAATTTTAAAATAATTATTATCAATTTATTTCCAAAATCATGACGGTACTTTGTAAGCATCGTCGTCCACGATTTCTTTCCCATGCTTATCAACAGCTGAAATAGGATGATCAAATTTGAAATTTAAGGCAGCCGTATCGTTGGTATCGGGATCGGCGGCGATCATTTTATAAAATTTTGTCCCAACAGCCGCATCTTTTGGTACCTAAAATTAAATTATTCGTACAATAAATTTTGTTTCAAGAAACCAAATGAAAATCGATATAAAAAATCTAATTACTTCCGCTCGTTGTAACAAAGGTTGGAAATATGGATTTTTATCATTCGTATTCAGTATATAAATATACACCATCGCTGAACCTGTCATCATTGGTGTCCCTAAAAAAAATATGATCGTAAATTAATCCACACACATGGGAAAACCACTTGACCAGATTGCGAAAGATTTACCTCCATCAGTAGCAATAACTGTAATATTATAAAAGCTTCTTCTATCGAAATCCAACTTAGAAGCTACTTTAATCAATCCCGTTTCTCCATCAATAACAAAATCCTCAAAAGCTCCTTTCTCAATGCGATAAGTTAATTTGGCATTTATTCCCGAATCATTATCAATAGCGCTAACTTTCAAAACCTTGTGGCCTAGACATAAAAAATTGTAAAATTTAATTAGTTGCAAAGGAATGTTTTTCTTTCTTAGAAAATTCAATTTTTTTTATAGTCCATTTTCTGTGGTCCAAAAATTTTGACAGAAAGTAGAAATTTTTAGTTAAAAGAGTACCTGAGTAGCAATACTAGAAAAATAAACTAAAGGAAACCATAAATTAAAATAAGTGCAATGTTTTGATAGTCGATAAATTGTGGGGGAGGGTGTTAAGGGGTCAAAATATGGTGGAATATTTGTTGTATTGGGAAATGAATGAAAATCATGAAATGTCCTCAACCTCACACAACGTTGAAAAGATACCAGCGTCCATGAAAAAATTAAGATTTGACTTTTTTAATCGTCAATAAGGCTCGAAGGAATTCAGTTTTCGAGAAATTTTCGCTTTTATTATAAATTTAAGCCGATTTAAACTGAGTTGTTAACATTTTTCAGATTTAGAGTAAATTTTGTAAATTTTTGACTTCTTACTTATTTTTTATGTAGAGCGAACTGGTAGGAGGGAAAAAACATGCTTCACTTAAGGTTTAAAATTTCCATAACCAATTTCTAAGCTACTGGTTAAAAAATTGTCAACCATCACGATGGAGAATAGATGTTCTTTTCTTTCCTACAATTAAATTTTTTTTTTTTAATAAAATAAAAATCTTGAAGCATTAAAAAAATCACATCAATACAAATCGATGCCTTCTCTATGAAATGAGCACATTACAAAAAAATGATGTTCAAAAATGTATTAGTAAATTCAATCGATTTTTCTCCAGTAGTTAATCGCACCAAATTATTAAAAGGTGATTTCCGACTTTAGGCCGCACTAAATCAAAAAAGTTAACATAACCTTTTTTTTATTGCAAATTAAAAAACAAGCATGGCATTTTTTTTCGTAACCGTTAGTGTGCATTATGTTCATTAATAGAGGGTAGCGAGAAATTTTCCGCCCTGAAGAAATTGGTGCCATAGCCCTTACTTTTTTTTCTAAGAGCCCTCAAATCGCCATTCTTTTTTCATTAGTTTGGAAAATAAATACAAAAAAAAGTTAATGATATCACATTAGTATATAACTTTTTTCTTTTGTGGTAAATTAAAATTAAATTTAAAATCAAAATTTACCTTCCAAAACTTGTCATCCGGGTAATTCCCCTTTCCCCATCTCCCCCAACTAAGCCACTTATTCCGTACAAGCAATAAATCAAAGAACATTTGTTGACATTCCAATACATCGTACACAAAAAATGGATAGAACCATTTGTGTAGTTAATTAAAAGTAGAATAATTTCATACACAACCATTTTTCTCGTAAAATTTAAACATAGATAAATAAAAACACTTATCAAAATGAACACGATGAAATAACATATCTCATTAACAACCCAATAAGTGAATTTTCTGTCCTTGAAAAGCATTCATCGAAAAAATAAAAACAATCTTTTTAGTTTAGAATTAAAAAAAAAATTAATGGAGTTTATGTTCATTTTTCCTGTGTCATATCAACTGAGATAAATGCAAAACTCTACCTAGTGAATTACCCCCTCAGGGAGATTATACCGTGCTATCTAGGCCAGAACTCTCGAAAAATTCTCCAATAAATGATTCTTCCGATCATCTGGTCATTTTTGAAAATTAATAACAATTACTGTACGTTGCTGATACCTCATCGAGCACATATAAGGTTCCACATATCGCATAATTTCGATCTCTGAGGAGCTTTGTATAAAAAAATTAGTGTGTCCACCACGCCAAAAAGAACTTAGGAGGCCAAGTTTTGACTTGACCCTTCAAGCGCTCTCCTTCTTCATCTACCACACTTGGAGTTGGGGAAATTTCATATTTCAATTTAGGGCTTCCTAAGTTTATTTTTCACGCATTATTTGTCAGCTCAGTTTTCAAAACTTGCGGTTGACTAAAATCAGCACCAGAAAGTAGACTGTTTACTGATTAATATCAGCACTTTACCAATAGACGAGTCTTCCGATACATTGTTGGAATAAACTTTGAATAAGAATTCAGGTTGATTGTTATTGACATCTAAGATTTGCACATAAATGGTGGTTTCATTAGTGTACATCCCATCGCTTGCCTAAAAACAGGATATATGTTTGAAAATATTTCTTCCCTGATATTTCAACGATCATAATTATCATTTCAGAATGCTTACAGTAACTGTGAAGGCGATAATATCAGATTCTGGATTACGTGAAATACCATTTTCGCTCAAAACTAATATTTCTCCGGTAATATGATCGATACCAAACAAACCCTTTACATGTTCGTCCAAAATCGAATACGTAATTCCTGACGTCTTATCAGCATCTACGGCCTAAAAATTCGTAATAAAAATGTAGAATATTCGAGAGCAACATTTTTAACAATAATGTAATATCATACATACTTGCACAAAGAAGGGTGGCTCAAATTTAGTTGCGCCTTCATCTATTACAGCTGTGTAATTCTTAGACTTAAATACTGGTGGATTGTCGTTACTATCTAATACTATGATTTGCAAAGGTACTGAAGTACTGAAACCATGACCATCATTATCCGTAGCCTGAAATATAATCGATGATTAGTTTTATGCGTATTACTAATACCAGCATCGGAGTTTTTAAATAAAGAATAAAAAATGTAACCAACTTTATAGGTCAAGAAATATTTCGAACTGGTTTCATAATCAAGACAAGGAGGCGTTCCAGGATGAGCACACAAAGCTACCGTTATCGCGCCCGTTTTCTTATCCACGTTAAACCTAAGGTAACGATAAACATAATATGAACAAATCACCTAATCAACACTACTTTAGAATAATTTAATTAATTTCTATCAACACCAACCTATCAGCTCCTTCGCCAATGAGTTCATAGAGAATGCTACTTTTCCCATAAATATCGCTATCTCTATCCGTGGCTTGAATAGTAATCAAGAGAGAACCAGGTAATGCGGATTCATTTACCGTCGCCATGTATGATGGATTCTCAAATTTAGGCGCATTGTCATTCACATCTAAAACCTCTACGGTTATCGTTGAAGTCGATGAAAGCTTGGGTGTATTATTAATCTCTTCCGCAATCAACTATGGTAAATATTTCGAATAATTGATATTTCATAATATAACACTAGGATTAGGCATTAACCATAGTTACATACCAATAGAAAGAATTTTCGTTGATTCGGATCTTCGTAATCTAAAGAAGTATTGGTCAATCTGATGATAACAGATGTAGATCCAACAGCAGATGTAGGTTCGACGGTGAAAGCTCGTGAAACATCTTCCAGACGTAAAGAAAATGCTGAATTGTTTCCCTGAAAAAGTTTCCGAATTAGTTCACCGCATTTGACATTTTATCGATGACATAATAACATGAACTTACAATATCAGCATCTGTAACGGTTATATTTAAATTGGGCAACGGAGAACCCTGAGGCATGTTTTCGGGAATACTGACGTAGTATTCTTTTCTGTTGAATTTAGGCGGTTCATCATTCACATCTTTGATAGTAATCGATACGTGCGCGATGGAACTGGACAGATTATCGTTACTAGAAACAGATTCGTCGACGACTTCGAGAGCCTAAATTCGAATATTTTTTTGCAATATTAGACACATACACTAACTTTCATGTAAGCGCAGGAAAATATAAATTGATTTTCATTACTCACTCTAACGGTCAATGAGAGCACACCGTTAGTGTTAGTCAGTACCTCTCGATCTAAAGGTTTGGCTGTGAGAAGCTCACCCGAATTGTGATCAAGCGAGAAATAATCAAAAGGATCTGAAAAAATATTTCAGTCAACACCTATAGAAATACGAATTGAATAATTTACTTCGCGTTCAGAGATACTAACTGGTAACCAGCTCATAAACTATTGATCTAGGTGCTCCTCGGTCACCATCTTTGGCTTGAATGGTCAGCACATGTGTTCCTATGGGAGCATCTTCTTGTACAATCGCTGCGAGCGAATTTTGGAAAATCGGAGGCGAATTCTGGACATCCTGCACCCTAATTTCACACGGTGTTGTAGATTTATGATCTGCATCCTACAATGTACAATTTATGAAGTTTAATACACACAGAATATGCATCACTTTCGACTACCAAGTAATAATTCAAACTCACCCATGCTACCAAAGAAAATTCATAAATTTCTTTTTCGTCGTAATTTAGTTTCTCTTTTAGCACTATAGCCCCTTGGTAATTGGTGTTAGTAGTATTTAAGGTAACTATGGCAAATTTTTGACAAGCGTTAATGGGAGTTGTGTCCTCACAACTCACTTCCAGTGTTTCACCAACGATATCGTCATCTTTAACAATAATATCCTGGAATATGGTAGTTTCCAGTTTCGTATCTTCGTCGATAAAGATTTTATAAGGAGTCTGTGGGCAATCGAGATGTTATCACAAAACGAATTAGGCTTTATCTTATTAAAAATTTCATATATCTCACCCCGATAAATTTTGGAGCGTTGTCATTCACGTCGGCTACAATAAAAGTGATCGATTGCGAAACAATATTGTCCGAACCGTGTTCCCCTTCATCTTGCAAGGTGATGTTGAATGATACATCTTCTTTCACCTTAAAGAAAAACATCGGAGTATAAATTATTTTTTTAAATTACGCCGTGGTGAAAATCTCAATTCACCTCTCTGTCTAATGGCTTCACTAGCTTGACTTCTCCACTATGAGGGTCAACAGAAAATAGATCAGTTCCTTCGATACCATAACGTAAAACCGTTCCTTCGGCGGCTTTGCCCACTAGATTTCCTATTACCGATCCGACCGGGGTATCCTCGGGGATTACTGTATTGTGTAAATCTTGATCAAATATCGGTAATTCGTTGCAATAAATTTCTATGAAAATGATTCGAGGTTTAAACAATCGTTAAATATTGATATTTTTGACAAAGAAGCGCGATAATCATTGAAGCATTACCATTCCAACAAAAGTGAACTAAGAGCGAAAAGAATAGATGTTTTTCCATATCGGGAGATTTACCAACGATGTTTCATTCCATGCATTATACCTAAAACGAAGACAAATAATAAGATCCGATTTTGCGGCATAAGATAACAATGTAGGTCATCATCAGAACTACAGAAAAATACTTTCAAAATCCAAGCAATACAAATATTTTAAAACTATTCGGTGTAAGTGAATGGAAATATTTACGAACATAACTCACCTTATGTCGGTCGTGGCAGAAAAATAACGTTTAAATTCATATTTCCAGAATATTGCTCGATAACACAAACTTTAGTAATTTTAGATGCTTATCAAAAACAAGAGGTAGCCCAAAAATATAATTTAGAATAATAATGCGAGTAAATTACAATGAATATTAGTTTATAAAATATTTCAATTTAGTGCAAGTATTATTAAAAAAAAGTTACATAACTCCATCCACTGCATAAAATCTTATGCATTTTCTCTGTTTATTATTGCAAAAACGTATGATAAAAACAGTTATGCGTGGAAGCGGAGAGAGGAGGCAAGGGAAGTGTTGAGAAGTAGGTGGACGCTTAGGTGGTATGCTAAATGTTAGGTCATTAGATTTGAAATTGGGAAAACTGGATAATAGAGGAATTCTTGTACAAATTCTTCTACAGATTAAAAATTGCAAAAAACACTAAATATTTTCGAGTACTTTATTCGCAACTCGTCATACCTAAATAAAAAAAAAAATTGTACTTATTATTTCATTGGTGTATGCTAATACCTATAGCAATAAAACCGTCCGACGGTTTGTTTGTCAAGGAAAACACATTTCAAACAATACCTTCTGCGTTAAACCATAAGGTATATTTTCTTAAGATTCCGTGCTTCAGTTCAATGAACTTTTTATTATTTATTTTTATTCTTACTCAAATAAATATAATAATTATAGAATAATTAATTACTGAATACAGTTCTTAATTAATGAAACAGGTTTGGACATAAAGTACGTTACGCGTTATATATTGCTATTGATCACCGCAATCTTACAGCAAACTTGAATTCTGATTTTTTGCGTACACCTACTACTTACACACTGTACAGTGTATTTATGTATCATGAGCCGTTCGTGACCACATAAGATGCGTTTTTTAATTTATTTTATTTTAATTAGAATATTCTTGGGAATTTAGAAACCTATTTACGCATGTAGATACGCAAATAATATCAAATCATTTGTAATTTAAATTGAAAATTCAGGTATCATATTAATAAAATAAACATTATGCTTGAAATAATGTACTTGCGTGTTTTGTCGAGTTTATTCGCAAGTTAGCAGGTTACAATTTTTGTACCGGACTACGTTTTCGAAATTACAAATACAGAGTGTTTCGAGTTGATTGTAAACTCTTTTATTCCAAGTGTAAAACTACCAGAGCTACTCTTGTTGTATTCATATTAAATGGGTTGCCTACCTTGAAAATTGAAGGAGTAGAAGTTAACCAGTTTGAGAAATACTTTTGTTTTATTATATGTATTTAGGCATGGCAATGATTGATTTCGAAAATGTATAGGTATTTTATCGCAGGTGACAAATAAGGAAAAAATGCACTATGCATTAAAATATTAAAAGAATAATACAGTATTATTGAACTATAAAATCGACAAACACGAAAAGCACAATTTTCTAACTCTTTATTATCAGTAAAAACACTATATAATATCATAAATTAACCATACATAGATAGCCCACCGGTATGCATATAAAAATTTATTACTCATAAATGTTGAAAAAGGAGTCAGAAAGTTTTTTATTAATATCTAGGATAAAAATTAAGTTAGAGTATGAAAATTACATCCTATTTTCATTGGCAGTATTTTTTTAAAAACTAACGCAACTAAATAATTTAAAATTATAATATATTATTTTAGAGACTTTGTTTTAACAGATTTAGCATTTATTTTTCCAATTTTTTTATTTCTTCATTAAAAAAAAACTTTTTCGCATTTACCAACTTATTTTCCGAAGCACCGCCTTAATCTATGATAGCTAATATATTGAATAACAATTAAAAATCTCTTTCTTCTTAGGATTTACATAATGTTATTTTATGTAAATCTATTATCAAAAATGAAAAAAGACAGGATTATGTCAATTTGATAAAGATTATTAAGATAAAATATTATTTTGAAAAACTGGTTGATAATGTGAGAAATTAATAGCAAAGACCAACAAATTCAACATTCAATTTTTTCCACACACAAAATCATATGAAAACAGCTGCATTTTACTAATTCCACAAACTGCCTATAAATTAATGCATTTCATGAGTCAAAAGCGTAATATAACATAGGGTGAATTCAACTCTTCCAAACTCATGCGACAGCGACATTCGTATATCCTGTTTTAAACGTTTAGAACGTCTTCAATTATCATCAATTTTCATACTCATCTTGTATAAATTACTTAGGTAGGTACATGTTTTATTTTAATGTAGGGTGCAGGACGCATAATATTTTACAAGAAACTCTTGAAAAAGTAATTATTGGCTCAATTTCATTTTGCAATCAAGATATATTTAGCTGTATTCAAAATAATTATTTCTATGTATATAATTCATTTACTATTAATTATTTTTATAAATTTCACCCTACGTCGATTAATTAATTCAGAGATGCGCATGCGCCAGTGTCTTAAATTTGAGAAACTACAAATAGCTCAAGTGTTGATGAATATTGACTCAAGTGATTTCTGAAAGTTGAAACCAAGCTAGGACTAAAACATATTAGATTAAATATGTACCTACAATATCAAAAAATTAGCAGATTCGTTTTAACTGCAATTAAAAACTCAGTTCCAGCATAAATATAGCATTGTTGTTCATATTTTTTAAAATTTATTTTTGATCGTTAAGTATGCATTCACAGAAATTTATGAAAATTTGCGAAAGATTTCAAATTCAATTTTATTGTTAAAAGCATTTTCATTTTCCATTTTGTTATAATTCGATGTTTACAGTTTACTTAAATTTTAAAATAATAGATACAAAAATAAAAATGTAAACGTATCATGCTATCAATCAACTTAAAAATTCTTTCCTTCGGAATTCACACGAATCTTGACTTAGGTAGGTACCTATACCTATATCACTTAACAGGTATACCGGCTACCAATTAATAGGGTGCGTTATTTTAAACGATAATGTGGTACTGTTTACATATTTATAAGTTGTGCACTCATTAAATAGCTTCAACGTAAAAAAAGAACATGTGCATGAATATTTAGAGATAAAATTAGATAATTCATGAACGAGGTCGTTGAACCAATGGGAAGATGTTGTTTATATATGGGAGAGGTAGTGTTTCGAATTTCGATAAAGAATCATATCTTTCAATAGAAAATTTGATGACATAAGTAAATGAAGAACACTGAATATAGTTCACGTTGTATTTGACTTGATAAGTTAAGAGACATTTTGTTTTATCAACACTCAACCGCTCTTTTTTATTTACCCACATATGGTGCACACTTGTCATGCTACAATAAACGCCCCTTTTCGTGACAATTAGGTTTTCGAGTTTAATATTTTTATCATGAATTGTAATATATTTTTCAGCTTTGACCTGCGTGGAAACTTCTTAATCAATATTTCTAGCTGAAAATGATGCAATTTCTTCAAAATATTGAATATTATTTTGGCGTACGTTTTCTGGTTTTCCACTGTAATCCGTTACGTATAACTTAAATCTACAAAAAAGAAAATGATGCAACCATGAAAAAATCTTACACGGCGAAAATGATGCAACCATGAGAAAATCTTACACGACGGAAGTGACGCAATATTTTACAGTTGAAAGTCGTGCGCTCGTTCACTGAATGTAGCTTGTTTTTTGAAACCTATTATACTGGTGGAGAAGATTAGAATATGATACCTATCATGTTCGTTATTTCATCATCAAGTAAATGGGCTAAATTCTGATTTAGAGACTCTCCATTCCCTCTATGTCACAATTTTCATTTGAGAAATTATGTTTTTGATTTTATTTTAAATGTCACATGTTATAGAAAATAACGCATAAATATTTCACTTTATAATTTTTATACCTTATTAAATAAAGAGAACAGGTGCATTTCACTGTTACATGCAAATAATTTCAACAAAAAATATAAAAGTTCAATTTATCATTATAATCAACGCGAAAGATTAGCCTACTTAAAAATTCGATTAAATTTCTTCAGTTTGAGAAGATAACTAAAAATTTATATTCATCAACTCACTCTTAAAAAATATCAAAGGAAATATTTGAAAATAAATTGTAAATAGCCTATATTAATTATTTTGGAAAAGACCACGTCTAAAATTTTTAGCCTAAATGCCTAAATATTTTTCATTTTGAGATGTCAATCCATGGTATAATTTTCATGGTACACATTATGCACAATATTGTACAAACAGTGGTAAGTTATCGCATTTTTTCCAATAAGAGCAATATGAACCTGGGAATTGAATAGAATTATTCTTTTCCACTCTTACTTCTTACCTTCTTCAGAATTCGACATTTTTCCGCATTTCAATAACAGAAATACGAAAACGATACTTAAAAATTTAATGGATTGAAATACAAAGATATTTCAATGGTAAATTTCTGATTTAATTAGAATTCGAAATAAAAAAATTATTTCTATGCTTAATACTTCGTATTTTAAAGAAGCAGAATTCATAATTTAGGAAATTGATTTTTTTTTCATTATTTGCAGAATTACTTAAAATTTTCATCAAGGTAAATTGAAACTGAACATAAAAATTTTCATATCTTTGAGTCTCCAACTTATATTACTGGAGTAAATTCATTTTTTTTTTCAAAACATGAGAAAAAGTTGAGAGGTAATTTAAAATTTTACAAAAAATAGTTTGAACGTATACTTAATATTTTTTCTTAGTACCAGTGATATATCATTTCACTTTATACTACTAAAGAAAATAGCATTATTACCTTAAAAATTCTGTGAGCAAATTCAAATTTAATATAAGTTCAGTTTATATATAGGAATCGAAACAAATATTCGGAAAGAAGAAGTCATCTTTAATAAGCAACGAATATTAATCTATTACAATTAAATCTCAGACAATATTTCGTACAATTTATACCGTCTATATATACATATCAAAAAAAAGTTACACACAAATTATAAATAACACAAATATTTCATTTTAGGCTAGGGAATTTTATATAAAAGTAAAAATTTACGCAGGTTTCTGGGATACTTTTTTGCCGATCAATGACTTGTGAATGTGAGGTATTACACCTGCAAAAGTAATAAAAGTAATCACATCATAATGCATAAATGCAATAAAAAAATTGAGAAATAGATATACTGACCTCCACCTGCAATTGTCGCTTTAATGAGGGAATCTAATTCTTCGTCCCCTCTGATTGCTAACTGTAAATGTCGAGGAGTGATTCTTTTCACTTTCAAATCTTTTGATGCGTTACCCGCTAATTCTAAAACCTGTAATTTTGATTCACACATTAATATAACTTAATGAACCAAAATTGAAAAGTTCATTCACTGAATAGAATCAACACATCTAGATAACATGCGCTTACTTCAGCTGTCAAATATTCCAAAATTGCAGTACTATACACTGCTGCTGTTGCACCGACTCGGCCATGGCTAGTAGTTCTGTTCTTCAAATGCCTATGTATCCTACCAACTGGGAACTATAACGTATAAATTCAAATTATTAGCCTAAATTATCATATAAAACAGACATAAAACGTAATACAAGTCACATAACGACAGAATGCAAAGTATAGAAAAGATGATGAAATATTACACTTTGGAAAGAAATTACATCACTTCTATTACTTGATTAAAATAAGAAAGAAGAAACAGCAGGTCTAAACACTATTGTTAAGGAGTCTCAAATCTGAATAACATAATGAGCATGAAAGGAATTGCAAGAATGTGAGAAAGATGACTATCGCGACCCCGGTACAAAACAAAGCAAGTAAAGTATGGAATTATAACAAATTATTCAAATACCTGTAATCCAGCTCGTGCAGAACGCGAAACTGCTTTAGCTTTTGATTTTCCTGATTCCTTTCCAGCTTTACCGCCTGCCTATTATCATGCAAAATAGAAATTACATTCAAGACACATTTACGTGCAGGGGTGCGCCGATCCCCAAAGACTTACGAGGAGCCCCCCACCCTAAAATGAACTGTAAAGCCCTAAGAGGAAAAATTTTGCAATAAATTATGAAAAAAAATTATAGCAGAATTTTTTTCATACCACCGTATATCTCAATATAATAAATTTCATACACATGAAACTGCGTGATTTTTAGGGAATGGTTAAAATATCATTTTATCAAAATAGACATTTTGATGAAATTGCATATAACATAATAGCATTTTTTATCAATAAATAAAAACAAAATATAAATAAAAAAATAATAATAATAACAATAATAATAATAATAATAATAATAATAAAACGGAAATTGCTGGTAGTACATTACGTGAAAAACACTTATTTTTCTTCCTGATTACCAATTTAATAAATTTTGCTCCGAATTTAAGTACTAAATAGAGCTTACTAATAATTAAAAAAAAAATCGGTTCCCCCTCGAAAATTGCTTTCAAGGAATTGCTCCTCATAAATGTGGCTTTGCCGCACCCCTGTTTATGTGACAAAGATAATTTAAAGAATAATAATAACGAAAAGTGCCCAGTATATTAGAATGGATTTTGTAAATGAAACAAACTTACCATTTTTCAACAAATATAAATACAACAAATAATTTATAACAAAGGTCTTCGACATACACTCACAAGCAACACCCGTTTAACTATGAAAATGCAAACGCGCCAAAATACCTCGCTGCAATGTGTAGAAGAGTAGCAACTTGGTAGCAACGAAAAGTGTTTTTCAAGAATGCCACTACTAAATTTACAAAATTGGCTAATGTAAATAATAGTGTTACCAAATCAGTAAAATCTTTATCATTTTTGATATTTTGTTATTATTCATTCTTATCAACAAGTTCGAAAAGTACTTCAATAAAATTTTGTAATTTATTTGGTGAATATTTGAATCTTTTTTTAGAAAGTTTTATTGAATTGTTCATTTCCCATTTGCAGAATCGAATAATTTAAATAATTATGAGATAGTGCTTAGTGATTGGTGTGAAATACTTTATTTTCATAACCATAAAGATAATCAATTTTATCTTTTGAAATCATGGATATTTCAATTGAACAATTCGACTCTCCAAATTTCAACCCTAGTAAATGTAAATACAATATAATCGAATTTCCACTAAATTCTACTATATTTCTATGGTACATGTTTATTTTATTGTTCTTTCTAGATGTTAAAGAAGTATCTCATGGCTGCGTTGGCGGAATTGAATTACAACAACAGCGGGCAAAAATTCAAAATTTAGCGGATGAAACTAGCAACTTATTGAAAAAAAATGTCTATCGTAATTATACCTTGTTTATTGAAACCGCTAAAGAAATTTCACGTATGTATACAAGTTAATAGTTCATGAAATAGTTATGCACAGAAACCATTAAAATAGTTTTTCACTTTAGGATTGGAGGGTGACATGTATCAGCTATCACATCTGCTCTCAGAACAACGTTCTTTGTTGACTACTTTGGCCACTACTTCAATTTTTGAAGATCAAAAAAGGATTCATCTCAGTGAAACTGAGAACAAAGAAGATGAAGATGATATCGACATGAAAAGAAGACAAGCTCTTTCCGATGTTGCTGAAAAAATTGAAGGCTGTATTGTAAATACATATTGGTTCAATGTTTTCTAACTTTCTCCTATTTTGGACATTTATTGAAAATTTTATCTCGTTTTGTTTCATAGAATCTGACTGAAAATTCCGGGCGTCATTATTTATACGAAGGAGATTTGATTGAATTAGATGCTATTGATAATTCACAAATTCGTAAATTACGTGCATATTTACTTTCTGATGTATTGTTGCTCGCATCAACTATTACAAATAGGTAAATTGCGTCCAAATCGTTGATTCATCACTCCTGAATTATTTCTGAAGCTAGTTTCATGTTCATTAGGCGATCTCCTGCTAGATACAAATTAGAAACTGTCTATGATGTTAATAACTTAGCAATTGTCAATGTTAAAGACGTGAAGAATGCTCTGAAGCTTCTTGCATTTCCTGATACAAGAGTATTTCAAGCTGCGAATTCACAAGCTAAAGTGTGTATTATTTTCTATTTGAATCTATGTTGGCGTTTCTTATTCTGAATGTTAATATTATAGAAAGATTGGTTAGAAAAATTTGAAGAAGCTAAAAAATTGCTTATGGCTGGACATAATAGAAAACGCGGAAGTGTCAGTATAGAACAGAAATCTCCAGCCCGAAGTGTCAACGTTGAATCTTCTACCAATCGTGAGTACCGTGTTTAATTTAGAACTTTTCGAAAGTATTTGATTTTAACTTTTTAAGACTTTCTCTTTCTTTAGCTTTTGACGATCCTGAAGATGACGTTGACAGTCCTGAGACCATTCCTGATTGGCTTCTAGAAGTTGCGGAAGATTTAGATGTATTAATTGTTGAAAGACATTTTGAAGAAGCGTATTCTTTAATTGAAAAAACTAGAACATATTTAAAAAAAAATCCACCAACCAATGAAATTCTCGTTCAAGATATACAGTAATTATTAATAATAAAAATTGAATAATGATGTGAGATTTTGTTTCATAAAATAAAATAAAAATGTATTCTATTTGATTTTTCAGGGGTAAAGTTGATATTCGCGTAAAAACGTTGGCACATATTCTCACCAAAGAATTAGAAATAACTCCGGAAAAATCTCATCAAGGAGGACTTCGCGCTGCTCGTAGATCGGTACGATTGTTGAATACATTACAAAAGTCCACGCAGGTAAGTTAAATACTTTTTGTTACAGAATTCATTTTGAACTCACTACTTTATATGTTTTTCAAATTTTAGGCCTGCGATTTATTTTTGAAGTTATGCAGTAATATTCTAAAATCACAGTTACTTGCTGTTAAAGGAGAAACCACCAATGCTTCCTATGTTAAACAACTTTCAGCAGTATTTTTCTCAAATTTATGCAACATGGCCAAAGAATTTCAGTATCAAGCTTTTCCGAATAATCCATATTGCGCATCATGTAAGTTTGATGATTGTATAAATAGCCTATTCATTTTGTTGAAATATACTAGCAAAATGTGAATCATTGTGTTTTATCAATTTGCAGCTTTCGTAGTATGGTGTACGAAAGAAGTGAGCAATTTTGTATCGAAACTAATTCGTCAAGTTTTTCTTCCTCAAGTATCTTTAGCAATCTTGCATAAATGTGTGGAATACTTACATGTTTATAGCAAACAGGTTGACGTTATTGTACACAGTACACTAGAGGTATAAAATTTCAAAAAGCAATGCACTGACCTTCCCATTATTGCTTTTAGCTGTCTGAATTTGGCATCGATGTGATATACTTGATCGATGGACAGTTACGAACTCCTCTAACGAGAATTCTGCTTGATACCAGAGATAAATTAGCAGAAAGTATTAACGTAAAAACTGCCGAAGAGAAATGGAACTTGACTAATTTGAAATCTAAACAACAAGTGGAAAAATTAGTGTCGGAATTTGGGAATTTGGGAATACAAGGAACTGAAAAGTATATCCAAGGTGATCTTTCATGAAAGTATTGAATTTCTTTTATCATTGGAGCTGGTGTATGCGTTATGTATAAAATCATGATAATTATTGTAGGTACATTTATTAAGAATGTAGAGAAAGTTCCTCCGCATTTTTCTTTATTGTTACAGCTAAAATAATTGAAAATATTGTTTTGCAAATTCGTTTGTTATTATTCAAGAAAAATTCTATTCATATTCAAATTTGGTGTTATTTTTTTCTTTCAAAAACAACTCAATAACTAGGAAAAATTTTCATAATAATTACGTAACAAGAAGCTTAATGTAAATTTTTTCCTAAACATATTAATATATTAATTCAATATACTTTTTTAAATGAATTCTAGCACGTCATTATGAAAATTGATTAAAACAAAATTGAATATTTTTTATTAGAGGAAAGGTAGTCAATTTTTTTTTTTTTTTTGGATAAGAAAAAATTTATAAATATGTACAAAATATCCATTTCTAATGAAGTATGCAAGAATTGTGCCTTTTCAAATTTTGTATTGGGAGTTAAGAATGACTTGGAACATTCTATGAAACTAACAATGTAAAAAAACGCGTACAATTCCCAGCTCTGTTTGTCATACATTTTAATTATCTCTTTTGAACAGTATATGTCATTCAAGTATACATATTCTTGTTCAATTTCCTAGTATTTAACTACATAATACAAATGTATTATTTGCAGATCCATGCCTTTTCAAGCTCACTAGTAACACGATTTGGTTTTGTAGAGTATTTATTCAGTTTATAGAGAACTCTGCATTTGATGTAACTAGTATTGAATACGACGTAGAGCAAGCAATTTGTGATATTTTACTACGATTTATCGAGCAAATTATTCAAGCTCTGTACAACGATCGATTTAGAAACGAGGTACTCAGTTCAAAGTGTTTTATTTAATGAATTAAAAAAAAATCATAAATAATATACTAATTGCATATGCATACTTTTTTTTTTGGTAGAAACAAATTATTGTGATAAATGGCAAATTTCTCGCTGACGAATTTATTCCATTTTGCGAAGCTTTGTATAAAAAACGTCATAAAGTGCCTTCTATCAAGTTAAGACAGATAAGAAATGAACTCAACGATTCTTTAAATGAAAATACCACTTCAGGATAATTATTTTTTTATAATCATCATTATACACACATTTTTAAAGAAACAAAGTAATTTTTTATAAGTTATATAATATTTTATCTGTACAAATATAATACAAAATAAGTATGGTAACAGTAAATGATTATTTTTCATTGTTATTCTCATAATTATACATTTGCACTTTATTTACATGAGTTTGATTAACATTTAATGACTTACAATTATGAAATATGTTCATGCTGTGTTTTGGCAATAGTTAATTATGATCTTCTATAACATGATTTAAATCACCAACGATTTTTCCGAGTATTTCACGATGTGGTGAATTCTTATGAAATATTGCGTCTAAAAACTCTCTTTTACTACAAAATTGAAATACGTGGTCTATTCTATTCAGCGATTTTTCTGTTAAGTGGTTCACCACCAAAGAGTCTAAATTTTTGTGTAAATCATGAAGAATTGGGGTTAAATAGGCGTAGTCGTAACTGTATTCCAATTCGTAAAAGCTGGTGATTATCATAGCAAGTTTTTGGAAATTAAACCGCAGTTTCGTTGCCACTTGAACTTCATCGTTGTTGAATTGATTATTGCGGTATAAAATTCCAATTTTTACTATCGTTTTTATGATACATTTCATTAGCTTTTCCGCTTCTTTTTTATGAGTGGTCTAAAAAGAAAATGAGAAATATTTGCAAATTTATTAATTTATTTCAGATCAAAAATAATACACAATTAACAATAAAAGATGTTAGTATTTTCTAATTTATGAAAAACAATGTTAAATTATTTTTACGAAGACGTTAATTATTTGCTAAGAAAAGAATCTAGAATTTTCTCTCAATATTTTATCACGTTATTAAACGGGTGAAATTGAAAAATTTATATTGAAAGATTGTAATTTGATTGGTTAGTGATAACAATCTTGCAATACCATTGGTCATCATTCGTTCCGTTGTCATTGTCAGTAATGTTTATTTCAGGTAAATGGCGCGGCCAAGCCGGTCATACAAATTAATGCGAATTTTGTAAAAAGTATATCGATTTATGAAAAACTTGGTGTACTACTTGAACACAAGTACGTAAAACTTGATCATTGATGTACTTACATACTGTTTGAATAATCTGTATGTATTGTCTAGCACAGCAGCAGATCGGTCATCTATGAACATTTTTACAGCCGTTTTATTACTCATACGACTCAGCAATTTCTTTTGAGCCTTCAATCCAATATCTTTTGCTTTGAAAGTTTCAGATGCCATGGCTGAAACATGATATTACCAATTAGAAATTACCAAAATGCACAAAAACTCATCAGCCTGTTGATGCCACGTGATAATGTGGATTATTTTTCATGTGTGTTTCATACAGATTAGCCATTAATGTTGAGGTAAGTTCGTTGAACCTAACTTTGTTTCAAGAAAGAAATTGATAGTTCAACAATACTGGAATATTGTAACGGTTAATCGGTTACTCCTTTCGTTTCCTTGCATCGATTTAGGTAACTTTCGTATGAATATCAAATTTAAATGCTCGCAGTGCGGTTGTCACAATCACTTTTCCATTCAAACGTAAATATGACGAAAATATTAATTGCGTTTCCGCTTCGTGACTATTTGATTCTATTCCGTAAATGGTAACAAAGTTAATTTAAAAGCATATAGGTAAGTGTTCACGCATTTCAACGACTATCTTGTATGTTCGAATCACGTTTGAATTTCCTAGATGGTGTTGCGTAGACTACCTTTACATTAGCTGCGCTTCACAGTTATTTTCGTACCCGATAACGCCGATTTTTTTACGAAATTTACCCAATGCCTATGGATGCATTTCCATATTCATTGAGAGTTTTATCCAACTTATCTTTTAGATCTTTATGTTGAGCATTGCCTATATTTTATGAAAATAGAAAATTTAATATGGCGAAGTAAACTGTCATACAATTCTTTAACTTAAATTTGATATTTTGGCTGGTGTTTATATTACGTAGGGAAAATTTCTCATTTTGCCTAAGCATATTGCAGACAGGTATTTACCTATTGAACGTAAAAAGCCTTTCAGAGTTTCGGAACAGCTTTTAGGTAAGAGGATAACGTCAAACAATGAAAACTCGCTTGAAAACAAAAGAAAGTCATTGTTCGCGGTAACTTAGTACCCACATCATTGTCGCATAATCCTTGCAAATTCGTGAAAATATACATTTCTGTGGATGATCTTTGAAAAGTTTTGTTGCTAGTTTTCGACTGGATTCATCAACTAACGTCCATTACAAATGTGTAAAATATTTTCAAGTTCGAAAAATACACTACATTTCTTTCGCATCCATCACACATTTATCGTAGCGAATTATCTACCATATCGAAATAGATGGAAATTACATTATAGACTCATCAATCGAACGAAACTGATTTTCTTCTCAATAATTTAGCGCACTTGCGATGCTGTAAGCATTATCAACGCGAAGTTGTCGCGAACATGTTTTTGTCCTTAATTCACGAACGTGACACAACAAATTTATAAGCTGCGCGCGATACGAGTAGGTACTCAATACGACTTTTCCGGTTGGTTAAAAGTTTTTCTTTCACAGTGTACCAGAAGTTAATCCGCTCTCAGAAAAGTAAAATATCGTGTCCATTGTAAACATGTAATTTATTTACGGCTTTACATTTAGAACTGAATTCCCATCAGACGCGAATAGACGTGAATTGAATTGTCTTATTCAAAAGCGGAATTATAGCCACCCACTGATATGCTACCATCCCTGTCGGAGAAATCAGTTTATAATTTAAAAGTTCATATCCTCTCTCGTCTCGTTTTATATTCGATGAAACTTTGTAATCGCTGCGGATTTTATGCATTATTAAGATTTCGTTTGAGAATTACGCAAATGCCTGTGCACCGTTTCTCCAACACTAAGCTCGCATAATCAGTAAACTTGGTTGCCAAGTATATGCGATACACGTCTATTTATTAAAGTCGAAAAACATTATTCGCGGTGGAAATAAAATCTCAAGTTGATGTATTTTGATAGCATAGTATTAACCATTTACCCGTTCTGTTTCTTCAGCCTACGTTTACCGTGCTTCAATAATTTTCGCAAACTTTATTTTGCAACTAATGCGATAGCTAAGCCGAATCGCGTATTTACGAAAGAAATGAAAATGTAATGAGAAATGTGTAACGAGTATTTGCTTTCGTTGATCTCGAAAGCCGATGTCGAAATGAGAGATATATTCATCTTTCATTTTCACGATTTTTCTTAAAAAAAAAATCACAAATTTGATTATGATCGCGTAGATTAGCGAGATTACGTGTATTATCCGATCTCGTTGAGGTTGAATGGCCAAATTATTGACGAGATTATTGCAAAATGTCTTGAGCGTCTACTTTACATGTAGGTACCCGACTGCATATATTACCAGTTCAAAATAAATTACACCAATTTTAGAAGACTAACTACCAATTTTTTTAGTTCTGGCTTCTGGGTAACAGAATGAACCAGCGGGTGAACCAAAAATTTTTAATCGAGCATGACCTATCTGTAGTTACACCCCTGGAAATGAGAAATCTGATTTCATTGAAGACTATGATTTCCAAGCAAACCTCTTCATGCTTACATAGGCTACACACAGTGCCTACTCTAAAAATCTCAATCATATCCCTTCCAAAATCACATAAGAAGTTGAATTTTCTTGCTTGCAATAATCATTTGAGGCCATATTTTTCCTATTCCAGCAATTTGAGGCTTGTAGAGTTTTTGACGATTCGCCATTTTGAATCAGTTTTCATCTAAATGAAAGTCATATATATTATGAACGCTACCTAACCCTACATACAAAGTTAGACCTTTCTAGATCGATTTGGTGAGGAAATATAGACTATTTATGAAATTTCTTATATATATTTTTTGCTTCAACTCCCCTCCAAATTCACCTAAAAGGCTTGGATTCACTATTTAATATGACATCAAAGTCAATAATTTTTGAATCTTTTGTTCATTCTCGCCAAATTTTGAGCTCTATAATCCCTGCTCTCAAACATCATGTATGAAGATGAATTTGGTATATAGTATACTTCTCACCCCAAGTAATTATGTTAGTCTATATGAGTCACATTTTAGTTATTTGACTCTTCGAGCTTTTCTCAAGTTTTGGTGAACCGCCATTTAGATTTATTTTGATCCAAATTAAAAGGATCGTATTCAGCTCCCAAAATAACCCCACATACAAATGTACTTTTCTAAATTGATTTGACTAGAAGATACGGAAGATTCAAGAATGCACATAGGAGGCTGAAATGGATATGTTGGTCTCCTTAACTTAATTTTTCATAAAAAATTAAGTAATTTCCCCTCTTTCAGCTCCCCTCAAAATTTGAGTGATCTGCCATTCTCAGGTGTATCAAAATTTTTTTTGTCTTAAACATTCTTGGATATGACGCAAATATATGATGCAAGTATGAGCTATATGGAATTAGCAGTTTAAACGTTTTTAGAATATTAATAGACGTACACTGAATGTTTAATTCTGTATGTATAATAATAGGAACCTCATTCCTTCCCAAAATAATTAAATATTTCAGCAACTTTTTTTGAACGCTGTTAGGTATCCTCAGTTTTTATGGCTTTTTGCTAGTTTCAAAGATTGATTTTTTAGACCCCTTTTACAAGAATATTCTTTGTTGCAGCTATGATTTTGTAGGAAATTTTTTAGTTTTACTACCAAGTGCATAGCTAAAATGGGTTGAGGGTTGGAGTCAGAATCCACTCCATGACCTTTTTTCTATTGGTATCGGTGGTAGATATATTATATACATAAATATGATACTTATGAAACAAATATGTGATTCACGCTCAATAGTAACGTGCATAATTACGAGTATTATACTCGAGCAATATAATGGAAAATTAGGTTGAAATAGATTTAATTATGTAACTTTGATCGTAAATAAATATTATTTTGTGCATTGGTAAAATTTAATTTTATACCTTGTCACCATATATTTTGACTGAGGACTAAGAATTTATATTCTCAAAACAAATTAGGCCTAGCCAAATAATCCATTCTGGCTTCACTTCTGTATAGTACACCGCATTTCTTTATTTTTTGAATCATAACCCAATTTTAAGAACGAGTTTAGCACTGTTTGGGCATCCCGATCGTTTGCGAGCTTTGTTTTTGTTATTTTTTTTTGTAGTTTAACACTGTTTCAAACATTTTCCGGTGTATTTTTTTCTGATATTTTTTCCCACCTTATGTTTTTTTTTTGGCCTCATTCTCCTGAATTATACAATTGGGAATCCCAGTTCGTTCATATTATATGCTATCAAATCAGAAATTTGCAGTGATAAGTTGTCTGACGCTATGGTGTTATCTAACTTCTTATTCTCAAGATGAATTTTTCTTTTATATATTTGACATCAGTTTTCGAAAGTGGAGAAACTTGCATGTACGTATTTATTATTCATCTTATCTATCACCTACATAGTACTGTACATACTGATACATTAAATACTGGATATGCTATAAATACTATGACGTATGAAATGGAACAATTTAGAATTTTTTATTGTGGCAGGTAAGTTACCATGATATATATATATACGTAAAAATCCGAGTTACCTTCTGCTACTATGAACTGTAAAGGAATTTTTTTGAACTACAGTAAAAAATCTAATCGCAAAAAGAGTCAGAAAATAGCATTTTCATTAATCTTCAAACGCTTTCGGTTGAAAAAAAAAATCAAAAACCCTTTCGAAAATTTACATTAAGCTCACCGCTGTAAATTCATCTACACAATTTACATTTTCATTATTTTAAAATGATGAATAATTGGCAGTACTCTGTAACGAGCGCGCCACTGTAACGTTGCTATAAAACGATTAAATGTAATTATCTCGCTTGTATAATTTAATTTTAAATAATTTTTCAGCAAAAAGAAGAATAGAAACACTTACCAACGATTTAAAAACTCTATTGAAAGAAGGAAAAAATAACACGTCTCGAAAACTTATTAAAACATTACAAATTAAATTATAATACACGCGTTGCTGTGCGTAAGCGTAATAATGTCCAGGTCGCTAGGATCAAACTGGCCGAATTTTTAGTTCCCCACTATGCGCATCTTATGAATGATATGAAATCATAAATGTCTGTGAAATCATTCACTGATTAATAACACAGAGCGTTTACGTCTTAATGTGTGAGTCATTATCGCCAATCGTTTGTTGTTTTTTCAGTCGATCGCACATTGAGATTTCGTTTGGCTTCATGTTGACGAACATTAAGTTATGTACCTACTTAGGATAAATATTTGATATTAGTGCAGTTGTTTATATTTTCCCTTTTATTGTTTATAAATTGTTTTTTAAAGTTACGGTTAGTTTCAATGAAAAGTTTGTAAGCTACTTAGTGACAGTAATATTGAGAGTAATGAACTAATTTTTACTCTTGGCAACAATTTTACTCACTATTGAGAGACCATATTTCGTTGTATAAAGGCTAAATTGATTATTTTATTTAAAATTCAGGTGTTCTAACATTTTCGAATTTTCTTAATAATGTCGTGTGTCATGTTTAAAAAAAAAAAAGTTTTTAATAAAGTAGCTATTACAACATATGTGATTGAAAAATAGTTCATTTTTTTATTTCAGATGTCAGTCCATTCGGAATTAAATCATCAAATTCAAACTTTTTTATTAATATACATACTTACAATAAGTATACATAATTTATATGTTATTTACCCTCACTCTCTTTGTAAAGTTGATGGGTGAATTTAAAATGGCAGCCCTTAAATTTTAAGAAAAACTAAATGAACTTTAGACATTCTAAAATATTGATAATTATGTTATATGATGCAGTAAGTCAAGAACAACATATCCATCATCAAGTGCACTTACAAAGCCGAAACTTCGTATGTAGGGTTAATTAAGCCTCGTAGTAGGACCCCTTGAAAATAGTTCAAAATGTATCCAAAATATAGTGGATAGTCAAAATTTAATTGAGGATAGCTGAAGTGCATTCAAATTGCTCAAATTTGATTAATATGGGCTCATATCATGACTCTGGTTGAAAAGTGTAACATCTCAAATTCAACCTCGCCGATGATGTTGTATTAGGGTTTGAAGAGGGGTTATCGCTCCTGAAATGTGGTGTGAACGAATTTCTTCCATTATGTCTTAATGTAATGGAGTAACTTCAAATTACTAATGTAAAGGACATTTCCCCTACCTAGGTAAATTTAGAGTGTACTTCGAGAGAGAAAACATAGTCATGAAATTTTTTGAATACTCCTTATTCCTTCATCAGATACCCCCAGAAAAGCTTACATTTCGTCTGTAGAAACACTTTGAGATTGCATTATGGTCCTTCAAGTTCAGATCGAAATAGATCCAAAATGAAGAATACGTAGTACAAGTTGAAGAAAAGCATGAAATTTCCTGCAGTAAATACCCCTCCAAAAGACATTCTTTGCTCTAAATTCCCTCCAAATTCTCTTAGGAAGCTAAAATTGGAATAGGTTAGTCACTTAAACTCATTTTATCATATGATGTCACCATAAAAATTTTTCGACACCTCGTGTACCCCCACGACATTTTAAGGTCGATAACTCGCCCTTATCCACTCCAACATCATGTATGGAGATAAACTGGGGATGTAATATACTTCTTATCATCAATAATCATATGAGATCATATTAATTACATTTTCACTAATTTGGGGCTCCTCAAGACCTACTCAGATTTTTATAATCCACCATTTTGGATCCATTTTGACCCAAATTCAAGAGGTCATATTTTAGTCACTAACTAACCCCACATACTAGGTTTGACCTTTCTAGGTTGATTTGGTGAGGAGATATGAAAGATTCAAGAAATTTCATAACTCAAAACTTTCTCAAAAAGATGTTTGTTGCTCTAACTCCCCTCCAAGTGCACTCAGGAAGCTCAAATTTAGATATATTGGTGTCCGTGACTCACTCTTTCATATGAGATCAAAAACAAAAAATTGAGCTGTTCGCCCCTTCTCCATTCGCCATTTTGAATTTTTTTTGTAAAAAACAAAAAAGTACTTTTGTTAGATTTCCAAGAAAAATCTCTCACCAAGTTTTGATGAAATTTCATGAATAACCGCCTGCGCTAAGCGTGGGCTAAAAAAATATACTCCAAAAAGTTGGACATTTACCATATGATTACAAGATAATGGTCTGAAACTCTAAGATTTGAAGACCCCACTCTCCACCGACCTTCCCTTCCCAAATCAGGTAGGCTGTAATAATTATCGTTTTCAAGTTAAAACACAGCTAAAAAAGTTGAGGGAACAACAAAAAGCTTAAATTTAATGAGCATGGATTAGGATGGACCGAATTTATATATATTTTTTTAATGAAGATTGCTGATTATAGTAATTGCTTAATAACCTCAAAAGGACATCATAAAAATTTCAGCTACTTCACTCAATATTTAACCGCCTCCAAGTAATGTTTAAGTTTTAAACGTTTTGAAAATTTCCAAAAAATGAATTTTCAGTCAATACCACATTTTCACTGGATGGAGGGGTAAATGTTTTCACCAAACTTAATAGGGAGGGGTTGAAGGGGGGCGAGTAGTGAGTTTATAAGCGTTACATATGTTCATTGTCGAGCATGAATGATGAATATATAATTCAGATATTGTAGGATGTCAAGTATGTGCATTGCCCGCGGCGTTGAAAAAAATCTTCAGTCATATTTTGTTATTTAATGAAGGCTGAAAGAAATTTTAGGCGTCAATTTTTTTAAATTTTGTAGCTTTAATAAACAGTTTTTAGATTTTCTTCAAAAAACAACAATTTTGGTTATTTTCAAAAATAAACGACAAACGGATAATGTATTGCTTGTACGTACAGGATGGACTTAATTTAGATTATTTCAAACTCGAGAGGAAAAATATGTTCGATTTTTACCTCACATACATGTATCTTCTAAAACATCATATTCTTGCGTAAAAATAATTTCATTTATAGATGGGTTATTATCAAAAAGCTCAAACTTGAGAAACCCTTGTGTAATAAAAAAATCTATATAATAGCTAAAAATGTTCGTCTGTATAGAAAAAGGGAAGAAGTAAGAAATGCTGAAAAAGTACCGCAAATCAGGAATCAACTCGAGCGTTAAAATTCCGCCTAAAATGGTACTCTACTCGAAATCTCATTTATAATAATGTTATACTTTCGAGATACTAATATTAAAAAAAAATGTCTTCTATTTCCAAGCACGTGAAAACTGGAAAGTTTGCGGTTAAACTCCATATTATATCGCGTGGTTAGATATTTGTGAATTTTCTTCTCCTGATCGGTTGTTGAAAGCGTTGGATATTTCAAAGCTTTACGAGAGAACTTTCGCAGAGTCTTTATCAAAAAGTTATACTTTTCCGGTCATCAGTAACTTTTTGCTTTTAAATGAACGTATCGCGAGTCTGTATAGTATTAAATGTACTTTCTATACTTTCTTCGTATTTTTTGCGCGTATTGACATTTTGATTTGAAAAAGGATTTTTTCCATTCTGTGTTTTTGTAGGAAAATTGTCTTGCAGTTTTAGTTTTGTGCCTTGATAATGACAAGTTGATGGGAAAATCTAAAACATGATATGATTTTGGTTCGAACTGCATTGCAGAAAAAATCGAATACTCGAATCAACCGATTAATTCAACGCTTTTAATCCACTCTCCATTCCCCTCTATCATTATCATAATTTGAAAAAATACCAGAAGTTTTATTACATTTTTTGATAAAATATTTCAGAGGCCTCTGAGGAGACTAACTGAAATTCATGCAACCGTGAAATACACGCGAGTATATTATCGATAAATAATTCGATAAGTTCATCGTACTAATATGCTATCTTTACAAAAACAAAATGCGTAGACTTACCTCAACTGGATCAGTTCTATGTTGCTGGATATCGCATAAATTAACCAAACATTTTTAACGACTTTAAATTTTCATCACGCGTCTCGAAACTACACCTCGCACAATTCGCGTCATATTTGGCCGAGTTCGCATCACAGCGTAACATATTTCAGGTACTTACGTATACTAACGTACTACAACGTAATTGCTAAGGTATAGAATTGAAAAAGACCCCAATACGTTATTTTGAATTAAAACATCTGCTACATCCGTTAAGGCTAGGCTGCACTGTTCTTAATGGTTGACGCGTATGTATTGTCGAAAATACTAGAACCAGGCTACTATTTAATGATGATGTGCAGGCGTCTTTACGTTAGCGCGATGAGATCATAAAATTTCTAACTGCGAATTAAATTCAGTTTAATCGTATACGCGCGCCGCAACAATTAATTATACGTATAGCTCGTTTAGGTTATGATTTTTAGATTTTATGAAACATGTGCGCCGGCCTATTGTTTTAATTTATTTAGGTTGACTGCCTGTAACTACGGCCGAATTATGGGTGTTTCGATGTTCGCTATTAATGTACGAATATTTTCAAATTTGATTTCTGTACGTACCATGAGTAAGGGATTCTGATAAATTTGTTGTATTTTTTTTTTAACGAAGGTGACCTTCTTGAAACTCAATACAATTTTTACAATCGCGTATGGAAATACGTACTTCCTATTGTACAAATATGCATGAAAGAATACGTATACACTTATATTTGTGTTTTTGTGTTGGTGATTACTACGTATATCAAAAATCTTCCGAATCTTCAATTTGAAAGAGCCGGTTCATATGATAATGTTAATATATTCGGTAACTTCTGATACAACTGGCACGTGCCCGGTTGTCACAATGTAACATTTCGTTTGACACCTGCTTTTTGTGAAAAACCGTTGATGTAGGCTTAAATTAACAAACGCGTAACGTTATTTGAGGTCATGGTTATGCTATAAGTTTTTTCTTAATTATTAATATCGTGATTGGAGAATTATGTGATGTAGTTTGGTTAAGAATTTTTTTGAACTGAATTTTGCATTAAAAACCTGATACATCCTGTAGTCTCTCAATTCTTTATTCGAAGTAATATATTATAAATGGATTTCGGAATTGAAACGTCGCACCGAAATTTTGACCGGGGAGGGATAAATTTTTCGAAAAATGCTTTAATTTTAGTTGGTACCAATTTTGTCAGCTAAAACTCGTTAGACTTTTTATTGAAACGATATTTCACTCATATAACCCATTTTCGAAGGATTTTAGAATTCACGTTGCGAGCGTGTATTTTGACGGGAGCTTAATTTTTTTCAACTTTGAATTTTTCATAGATTTTATATGAATACATTTTGTGAATGAGTTATAATTTTAGAGCTGAAAAATCTCGAGAAGTACGCAGTTTTGCCAAATTTAAACCCTCCTTCTCAATGAACAGTTTTTCGTATAGTAATTCTTGAACGATTGCGCAAGAAGAAGAAAAAAACATGTCTTTTCATTCTATCCTTATATTGCTTGGTTATAATGCTTACGACTTGGAAACATTTTACATTTTTTATAACAGAGCTTAAAATACATGTTTGAATCCATTTTCTCCTCGGATCCGGTGCTTATTGCTTCGATTTTTTATATCATGAGCTTATTGCAAAGCTCATTTAATGAGCTTGGGAATAACGTGAATCAATGTAAAAAATTGCGAAAAATTGCTTTCAGGGATGCATAATGTAAAAATTTCCCGATAATCACGTTTTTCTACATTATCTTTTTAAAACCTGGGATGGTTTTATAATTTTTTTGCAATTGGTATAATATTGTCTGTCGTTTCAAGACCTCTTCTCTCCCATGATAACCGAAAATAAAGTCTGAAATTTTAATTTAAAAAAATAAAAAAAATATTGCGAACAAAAAATCAAAATGTTTTTTGTCTTGCTTTTTAAGTGGGAAACACATCAATAATAATTTCAGCTTGAATCGCGAAGCTCGTTCAACACTGCGCATAGCATGAGGCCACTCTGTTTTGTGAAAATATTATTATTTGTTTAATAATTTATAATAAAAATATTTGAAATAGCAAAATTTATAATTTTTTTGACCACGTAATTGCTTTTAAAGAAGTTTTCATTCTTTTAAAAGCAAAATAACTTCTTTTCCTCTCGGCTGGAGAAGCGAAGGATAAAAAAATTCTCAATTTAACGTAACAATTAAAATATGTAGAAATTTATTTTTTTCAACATTTTAGACACATTCTCATTTTTTTTTATTTATTTTTTATATATTGATTTTATAGTAACGTTTATAACTACGGGAATTTTTACGCCACTGTTCGAATGGGTGGAAGTATTTCATTCATTATATTGTTCAAATTGAGGTTTTTTTAAATATTAATTCAGTATGAAGATTTTGCGCATATTGTAAGTGTAACACAAAATTTTCTGTTATTCTGATATTATGATAATTTGTTTCTTCTTCCAACTCCAGTGCCGGTTCTGCTTGCGGGGTGCAGCAGTTCCATAAAGTCAAGTAGTAGTGTTTAAAATTATCATGAAGTTGATATGTACCAACAAAGTGTTGAGGTTATTTCTGCCCGTTACATTTATGATTAAAAGACACCTAAAAAAAGAGCTGTTGGGGGTTAGACACTCCCCCCCCTTTAAAACTGGCTTTGTCCAGTTGTTCTTAATCGTTTGCAGTACCAGAAAGAGAGAGGGGAAAGGGGAAGAGGGCTTCCGGTCCAGGTTTCTGAGGAGCCATAGAAATTTGGATTTTAGAAATCAAATTGGAATTTTTCCTTCATTTTTTTCTAAATCTTCATTTTGAAAAAAATTGAAAAGAGGATCTAAAATTACTTTTGCCCTGAACCTAATTCTGGCTTTCCTGGCACTAATTGTTTGTAATTGGTATTTTATCGGATAAATTGGTTTAATAAAACGAAAAAAAAAATTCGTCATTACTATATGGCTCGAGGCAGCATTTTTAGTTTGTAAGAAAAGTTGCGAATAGGTAAAAAATACTGTTCAAAAAATTCACTTCTGTAAGCCAAACGTATCGCCCCTATCGAATAATAATAACCTATACTTCCAGATGTGTTTTCTGCAACATTTTTGAAATACTATGTCAACTGAAAGTAATTTTCAACCATTTTTTAGCTTACATGAGCTTGCAGCTCATTAAAAGGATTTTCAAATTAGCTTTTGAAATCAAGGATAGAACCTCTTGAAATTGAGTTGAAGTTGGAAAAGCTTTAATACCTTGTATATTGGGCTGGGGCACAAAATTTAAATTTATGTGTAGAAAAGATAGAAAATTATTTCGAGAAAAATACCTGATTTGGGAAGGGAAGGCCTGAGGAGGATATCATATCTTGGCGTTTGAGTTCATTGGTGATCATAAGGTAAATGTTCAACTTTTTGGTATATAATATTTTTTCTACTCGCGTAGCGCCAACGATATGGATGAAAATTGCTGAAAATCAGGAGTAGGACTCTTCGTGGGATCCCGCAAAACTACTTTTTTTGTTTTCTTTTTTTTTTCATTAGCCTCAAAATGGTTACACACAAATTTTGAAAGGAATTGGTGGCGAAAGATCGCTCAGTTTTCTCATTGTTGGTCTCAAATGAAGAATTAAGTTAAAGACACCAACACGTATAAATTTCAGCTTCCTAATTAATTTGAAAAGAAGTCAAAGCAAAAAACGGATTTTTGAAGAGGTTTTGAGTGATGAAATTTTTTAAATGTTCCATATCTCCTCACAATAATCGACCTCAAAACATCAAAAACTTCGTTTGTAAAGTTGTTTGAATGATAAAAATTATTTTGATTCGTTTCTAGAAGTGATGATAGATCGGTGAGTAAAATGTATAAAATTTATTACCGAATATAGGCCATGCGGCTGAAAATCTCTTTTTTTCCGTTTCCAATGAAGTGTATTCTTTCCCCTTCCTCTCAGACGCTTCGCAGCTAGGATAAAAATGGTTTTCAGGAACAGCCGAATCTTAGAATTATTCTTATTTTATCGGAAAAAGAATATTCGCTAATCTAGACCAGAGGATAAGCTGACAAGTAAAGATTCATCGATTCACGACGTCTGTATGCGAATATCCTAACACGATTCGGCGTCAACTAATGGAATTGCTATAAACGACGCGGCTCTCTTCATTATGGAAAAATTCTATCTCATAGTTCGACCCCAGCAGCGTATGGACTCCTTCGAACTTGTTATTTTCAGCGTATTCAATTCGCCGTAGTAGCTAGTATTTCAACGAAATCATTTAAAAGGAGTTCGATTTCCTCGTTCGATGGGGAAGGTTGAATTTCACTTTGAACGAACCAAAATGATATTTAAATGACGAGGATGTTTGAAGGAAATGATTTAAATTTTAAACAGTCGTTGGCTTGTCGAAAACGAGAACTAGTTTTCTTATCGACGAAGTATTTGATGGCTCGAATTTCGTTTTATATACAAATTCGTTTAACTTTTTCGATGCTCTTTTTTACCGTTGTTTAAACGACGATGAAAAAGACGACAGGAATTTAATTTATAATGCATAAGCTACTGAACGATTTCAGCGAACGATACGATGACCGATTAAAAATCAACGAAGACGACTGATGGATGAATGACGTCGTTAAAACTGATGGTTGGAAATTATTTTTATGTAGCCGATTTAATTATCTTAGGCGCTTGCGTGTCTGAAAACGCGCTAGGAATTTCGTCCTTAAGTATAAGCTTAACTCTTTCATTACGGACGAGACGACCTTCTCGTGAATAAATTATCTTCATTTTCGGTGCTTTTCGTCCGTTTCAATATATCATTCGTCGAGATGCGAAATCCATCGGCGACGGTCGAAACAAAAATATGTTATTTATTCATTTTCAAGCCTGTTTAAACTGGATGGGTTTAACGAATTTCGAAACGATTTAAATTTTACATTAATCTTCTTTTTTTTTTCCAAGCGTACTTCAATTTTATTCGAATTATGTGCTCTTATTGTGTCAAAATAATTTCGAAAAATTATGAATAATTTCTAACATTGAAGTATCGCTTGGGCACTTAAATATTTCATGAGAATTGTTTATACCTACCTGAAACTTTAGACAGAATTTTTGCCTAACGGTTCATGTAATAATGCCGATCTCTTAACCTTCAATTATAATACAAATGTAGCTCCTGGGTGTTTCGAGCTTGTATTTAAAGATTTTCTCGTGTAAACTGGTTTGAATAACCTGAACCTACCATAATGTGAAACAACTTTATCTATTGTTGATGTGCCATTAAAGTTCCATTATCGGCGACTGACCTATAAATTGTTCAAGATATTTTTTTTTTGAAATAATATTAGTGAAGTTTTCCAACCACATGCTATTCTTAAAATCAACATTCGATTGTAATGATCGTATAGATTCAAATTATTTGAATTGTTAAAAAAAGTTGTTTAATGTGTAAAACACTAGTATTCTAATTTGTAATGCGTATATTCACAGATTGAAAAGAAAATGTCTGTCTATGAATTAATATCATTTATATACATAAATATATAAATATTGCCTTTTTTCTTACACTTTTCTTCAAGGTTTTTTCATGTGTATCTCATGTTTGAAAGCTATCTTGGGAATATTATTTGAATTATTTTTACTTCTCCGCATTTTCCCTTCTTATGACAGAAAGGGAGGCAAAATTTATAATAAAACTTTTTTTTTGTTTCCCTAACAAATTTATTTAAGCAAACCTTACCGAATGCCCAACAAACGTGGTTTTACCTTGTCTTAATTTAAAAATATAACGTTGAGAATTCCTAAAATGGGCTAAAATCTAGTATAATGGAATAATTCACTACTGCTATGTATTGCGATCCATTTTATAGCATCCTTACAAATTTTTAATGTAAACTACAGATTTTTCAACTTTTTTCCAAAATTACATTTTTGGATTTTTTATGTGATTTAACAACAATTAGTTATCCCTTAGACACAGTATTAAGGTGCGTCCACACGAGGATGATCAGCTTCATTCAGCCTGGATGATCAGCCTGGGATGAATGTAGTGTGGACGTTTGGATTATCGGCTTCGTTGAGCTGAACGAAGCTGATCAGCCCGTCATCCTCGATCGACTTGATGTCGGTCTGTTCAAAGGATGATGAATAGTGTGGACGCGACTGCATCATCCACGTTCGCTCATCCAAATATAATTTTTCGCCATTTCACATACAATTTATTGTTCAATGGAATGAAAATAATTTTAATATCAGAAAGTTACTTTTTTTAGTCATCTGACCAATTTTCTGAAATTAAAATAATTATTTACAAAGCAAAATTTATTAAAGATTATGCTAATTTTTATTTATATATTTTTTTCAAGTGTTTGTGCGAGTAGCAATGTGTGAACCCTAATATATTTTATTTACCAAAAAATTTAACATGAAATAAAATTATCGTTAATGTATATATTTTTTCTGTAAGTATTATTAATTTATTAGCAACAAAATTTTTTTTCATAAACTTGACACCTAAAAACACTACAATAATTTTAATCATTTTTAGTAATTTTTTTCATGTAAAATATTAATTTCGGATATTGAAAAATTATTTAAAAACTGAATTTATTTTTGATTACAAAATTAATTCCTAATAATTTTATTACATATTTTTACAATTTTTTTTATTATAAAATGTAAAATTTTTTTCATCATTTTCACTATATGGGGGTGAGGGTAGGGTATAAATTACTTATGCTACCCTACTCTTCACCTCCACCGATTGCACTTGTCGCGTATTCCTCATAATGACTGACTCTATTTGGAGAATAACGCACAAAAACACTTAAAAATGTAGTATTTAACTTTTTCCTCACATATTTTCCTGTAATGTAATGTACCGATTCCTTCTGTCGATGGCAAAAAGCTGAATAAGTGTGGACGTTGACAGATGATCATCCAAAGCTGATTAGCCTAGGCTGATCATCCAAGCTGAACAAGCTGATCATCCTACGTGTGGACGGACCTTTACATATCCCAGTTTCAATTGGTCGAATTCCTTTTAAATGGTTTTGGGAGTGAGGAAGGGTATTTGAAGTAAGCAATTCGCTGACAAAAAGAAAAATATTTTTTACACAATTTTGCCGATATTCCTCTGGCATTCGGTGTTTCACGTAATTTTTAAAAAATATTGAGCTTTGTAAAAATTACATGAAACATATGACGCTAGAGGGAAACCGGCAAAATCATATAAAAATGGGTACGTTTTTTCTCTGTCACTAGAGTATTAGCTGCAAGTTTAAAACAGCACATCTGCACTTTTTTTATTTCATTTTTTAAACTATTACAGGGTTACATTTTCTGAAAGAAGTTTCTTGAATCTTGTAGGCTGTGGAATAGCTGTGTTTTTCATTAAGAATTTAATTAAAAAATGATTCATATTATTTTTTTCGTATATTAAAAAAATTATTTCAATAAAATTAGAATGGCTTGTTTTTATTTCTCAAGTAGTTTTTTGTTTTCTTCGCAATTTCAAAAATGAAAGTTTGATACCATACATGCCTGCTTTACTTTTAAATAATTAATCAGTTAATTAATGAATTTATTTGTTTATTTTTTAATATACAATTTTTATACGTAGATTTGGTTTATGCTCCTGAAATAACGTTACCTCGATGTTGAATTTAAACATTTTTTTAAAATAAAAATTAAATAAAAAAAGTTTGTTCAACATTAAATTTTTAACATGATGTTTGAGATTAAACTGATGTATGTACTAACTACTGACTTGAAGTAAGTGTGGTTTCGACTGATTCTACTATTCCTTCAGTATCACAATACGGTTCTATTTCTTTACTGGCTTTATGTTTTTTTGACTTTGGTTCGCCTAGTGTTTTTTGAGATGACGTTGTGGATTTAGGTTTATTCGTGGTAAAACTAGTCGTCAATGGTTTCACCGTAGATCTTTTTATTGTTGGCACTTTAATCCCCCACTTCTTTTTACCATTCTCCGAACGACTCACCCATTGATTCTCATTATATTTATATGGTCCACGATTGGCCACTTTGGTAAGAAGTTGCAAAATTTTCTCCATATTTTCCTTATCCCTGCCACCTGCGTCGTTGCGATTGAAGTAATCGATTCTATCAGACAGTTCGCCTACTTCGTCGAAATGATTGTCGTTGTTGACGATATAGCGGCCGTCCAGTTCGTAATTATTTTTCGGATCATCGTAGCGATCAGCGGGACCTTCGAAGTAATTACCGGGCATCCACGAAAGCAAGGTCCAATATAATCGGAATAAGTTCTCGTTGCCGATTATCTTGACTGTGCTTATGTCTTTGGCACGTGTTTGAATATAATTCATCTTTTTGGGTTCTATTCGATTTACCTGGGCAGTAAATATGGCAGTGAAATATTTCTTTACATAGTCTTGTCCAAGTTGGTTGGAGGGATCCATTGTGATTTCTAGTAGTCCGGACATGAAGTCTTTTAGAACAGAGTGCGGAATAATATGATGACGAGAAAAGTCCTTTTGTACGCTCTCAGTATTCAAAGCAGAGGGCCTTTGCTTTATGTTGAGGCAACGTTCATAGACTACTGTATAAGGCAAGGTTGATGATGGTGTTGGAGTTGTTGTTTTTGTTGTTGTTGTTGTTGATAATGTTTCCTGGGAGAAACAGAAATTCCAAAAATAACATTTGATTGTTGATTTTATTTTTATAATTAGGTACTTATATTGTTTAAATTGTTTAAGAGATTTTCAGCATTATGTGTATGCCTAGTTGCCTACATTCATATTTAGAGTCTTCATTTACCAGAAATATAAATAATTTTGTTCCTCAATTCATGTATAAGTTATTTGAAGTAGAATTATTGTATAATGAGTATTTTTAAAATTACCTGAAAAATTGTAATGACAACAAATAAGATGAAACTCTTACACAAATATCCCCATGTTACAGATGAATAATGATAGACCATTTTTCGCTTCTATTTCTTTCACGTATCTATTAGGAAAAATTTATATCGTTTAATTATTATTTTTAATTTATACCGCAAAGTAGGCGCAAAGCAACTGTTGGATAAATGTATAAAATGAAAAACAAACTTATAAATAAATTAACATTTTTCAATATTGATAGACTTGGCAAATAACTGAGGATATTATTTCATCTCGATTTATACTGGGATTATTTTTCAAAGGGCATGTCTACGTTAAATTATGATATAATGTATAATATACTCATTGCTAACTATTTTATCATGTAAACTGCGTATATAATATTTTTTACTTACAAATCAACCGTAACTAATAATGTTTTTGTAGCTTTTAATTTTTATCTAAATTTAAAATGAAAGGAACACGTCATGTATTTGATTTGTGTTTTCTGAAGGTAAAGAAGTATAGATAATTTTGAAAGTTAATGGATAATAACTATGTACTTGAATTTTTTTTTAATTTTTATCAAAGAAGACATGCCTTAAAACATACCAGTGAGATTTCGTTGAAATTGGTGAGATTTAGAAGCATTCAAGTGAAAGAGTTTCTTGAAAATTAGAAAATTTAAAAGAAAGACGTCATGGCAGAAAGAGTTACTGATTCGCATTTGAGTATACTGCCTTGTAATGTAGTTTCCGTGAGCCAGGAAGTAGTCGAGATAATGAGTTTTTTTTTTTTATAACTAAAAATTGTTTTTGATTCGTCATGAGTGATAAATTTTTTTATAGTTGCGACCTATCTATGTATGATTAATTTATGCTTGTGAGCAATTTGGAGCTCTGCTTCCTGAAATTTCTATTTTTTTGAGGGAGGAGGGAGGTAGCTTGATAGCGTATCTGCGGATCAAATTTAATTTTTGAAGGGAAAATAAGGTACCAAAATATCTACGTCATAGGTCCACAGTTGTCTGAAGTTTTAAAAAAATGTCTCTTAATGGATACAGGTTAAATATTTTAAGTATTTTTGATTTATACTTTTTTCCTCTTGAATGTTCTATGCTTACTGAGCACGAATTATTCCTCACTCGGTACGATTACAAAACAATAGAAAAAAATCAAAAAATTAAAGTGTACATTGAAAGAATAAAATTGAGAATTAAATAAACAAATAAAACAGGAGAAAGCAATTTTGAAATGTTTTCAAACCTCTTGAAATTTTTGACTATAACGATAAAAAATCTTATTTCCTAATTAACGAAGTTGAAGAGCCGTTCGACCTATTTAAAAATTAATGTCACTGATCTTTCAGCTCTTGTCGAGACAACTTAAAGTTTAAACAGACACAAACGTGAATAATTCCATTTCAAATTCGCCAAACCAGTGCTAAACCTAACAATAAAAGCCTAAGAAGCAAACAAGATTCGAACCGATGAAGTATTTTTTTTAGTGTTGGGAAGGGAGTTGTGTAAATAAAATTACGAACGCATTGTGAAAGAATATATTAGGTTCCTCATGTACAATAGAACAAGGTTCGATGTTGTTATCTACTTTACTTTCTTTGTTGCCAGATTTCTATTAGTTTTTATAATTTGAAAGTTCATTGCATTTTCTGAAACATGCGTGTAGCCGACAAAATAAAAAACCATAAAATATGCTATTTCCCGTAGCAGATAGACTGCAACTACTATTTCTTCACCATAAGTCAAATATGAATCAGCAAATGCCTGATGGCTGTTGCATATTGAATAGTTATAATGAATCATGCTGTGCTTGACATGATTTAATAAGATTTGAATTTCACCATTTTTTTTTTGTCGTAATTAAATATCTCACAGACCCGGAAATACTCCAGAGAAAATTGTAATTTTCAAGGTGTGTGAATGAATGTGTGTGTGTGGATTGAAAGTACATTGTACGTATAACTGTCGATTCAGTAAAAATTCAATCGGACGTTGCTCCCAACCTAAGCATAGAACATCAAAAATTGAATGAAATGAAAGGAGGCTATTATAACACACTAGTTGATTATGTATTTTTATTCTATAACCGCTCATCAAAAATAGATAAAATCTTATCAAAAAAATTTGATCTAATTTAGCGAAAAGTAGGGAAGAAACTGCTCGAATGATCCTTGCGCCCATTCGGATGAAATAATTGTTTTTTTCTTCAACTTAAGTAATATAAAATTTTTGGATTTAAATCCAAAATTGGTTAGATATCGAAATATTGAACTACTTAAATGTTCGAATTTTATTGTAAATTTTCCAAATGAATAAAAATGATTTTTCAAAATTAATTGATAAAATTATATATATTCCATGTTGTGGCCAAATTTTGATCAGACCCCTGTCTCTCGGATGGGTAGTGTCCACATTGCTTAATTTTATAAAATCTTTGACCATTGGTAATTTGAGTCGCAATCTCGTATACCGACATTAGACAGAAACGAGACAGGATTTCCACTCTTTTCTTGCCCTCATACACATAGTGTAACGTATTTGTAACTTCAAACCGATATAAAAAATTGCAAGTTCCGGAAACGCGTCGAGTTTAAGCGCAAGTTGCGTATACTCTTTCATGTTATATAGGTGGTATTTTAAATTCCTAAGGCGCGCGTAAATAACGTTACGCGCCACATAGTATTCACTGTAAACGAAATTTAAACTCCGTAATAACGCAAGTTCTTTTTTTTAAACTATATCTTTCCCATATATAAAGGTATAGATAGTATTTCATATATTCGCACAGGTTTACTCTTTTTTTTATTCTTTGTTATTTCGAGCGTGAATTTTTTTCTCGCACAATTCATTTTTTCATCAGTCACTATCAGCATAATTTCCCTGCGGAGAAGGGCTTCTCGCATTTTTCAATAAAATTGGTTCTCACGTTTCACCGATGTTGGTAAAAAAATAAAAGTTCAAAACCGACGGAAACTGAAAGTTGAAATATCGGGGTTTCATATAAACGTCGATAATAATTTTTTTAATGATCAACAAGTTTGTTATCGGGTATGTTGATTGTCATAATTAAGTGTTCTAGACATTGATTTTACTTTCGAAAAACATCAATTATTATTTGTATTGTCGTTTCAAATATGGAAAACCGAGAGAACCATGAGAAATCATAGTTTAAAAAAATAATAAATACTAAGCAGCCACGTCACGACATTGGAGCTCAGCTTTTAGGGACTTCCTTACATTCCCCAGCAATATCTTTTATGTGGATTTCGGACACAATTTATTTCCTTGTTCTAGTAATCGTATGAAGTCCATTTTTATCAAATTTGAATTATTTGAAGTTCCTCAGGCTTTCTTCAAATTTTAACCATCAAACATCTTCTAAAACCGTTTCTTTTCCAATTGGCATTTAAAAGCGAAATGGCTGACCTCTGGTGGCAGAAGCAAGAAACATATTTGAAATGATCAAGAGATAAACTTTTATGAAATTTTTTGCAAATTCCTGTTGAGATTGTGAGTGTACCTAATTTTAAAGTTATCAGCTTTACACCTATGCAGTCTTTCCTATTTCAAGTTGAAATGATGATTTTTTTTTTTTGAAAATCGTGCTATTCAGTCAAAAAAAAAGGAAAAATATATTTAAAAAATTATAAAATATGGAATTTCCGAAGAAATAAAAAAGAATTTGTATAATTGCATATACGTATAAATAACATTTAACATGAAACTCTATGGATATGCTTTTCAACAAAATTCTGCTTTCAAAATTGCCTCATTAACTTGATTTCAGTTTATATATAGTAAGACTGTAGCCACAATGAATGGAAGAAGGGTGGGGGGAATTTTTTTGAGAATATAAATTTTTAGTTTCAATCAAAATATATGGAAAGAAGGTAATTTTCTCAATTAAATTTTACCTACCTTCAAATTACCAATTTAATATCCCATTTATATTGCGAGTATAATAATTGTGCATATTAGCATTGAATGTGAATCACATATTTGGTTCCATAAGTATCATATTTATGTGATGAAAAAAGTAAGTCATGGGAGTTCTTCAACGCCCTCCCTCCCCTTGACATGACCTTGGTAGATAGGCTTATGCGAATTTATACCTTGATCACACCGAATATCAACGCACATCACTATAACTAGCACCCTCTGGTTCGCTTTTAAATCCTAATCCTAAAGTTAGATTGATACAAAGTTACTGCACTCCCATAAGAGCAATGTAATTGCTTCAGAAACGATCGCCAGGTGTGCGACAATCTAGAAGGCACATCTCTGATTGATGGCTGAAATAACAACTAATGATCTATTCAGTCATATTTCGCGGGGAATTCAAAATAACCAATCGATAACTAAAATTATATTTATTATAATAATTCTTTTTATAATTTATATGTAATTTTAATATAACAAATTAATTTTTTTAAATAAAAATATAAATAAAAAAATTATTAAAATTATTTTGAAATAATTTTAATGAGATTCGTATCTAATGAATCGCAGCGCTCGTATAGTGAGCAAATGACTCTACTCCCATTTTCCCTTTACCTTTCAGAGGCAGTAACTTCCGAAATTTCGACTTTTGAGACTTCTTGAAGCGCAGAATACAAAGACTACTCTCACTGTAGAACACCTTCTTATTCACTGCAGCACATATCAAGCGTATCGTCACTTAATTAACCATCCTACTGAACTGTCCCAAATACGATGTGACGATCCTACAAAATTCGACTCCCTTATCATATTCCTGAAACAAACTAACCTCCTAAACCACATTTAATCCACCATACTTAGCGTCCTTCTGGCCTAAGCGGCAGTCCACGGCATGTAAAACTTAAGAAGTAAGAAGTAAGTAAGAAATTTTCATATTTGACTTTTGTTCATGTAGATTTGCAATCGGTTCCATTTTACGCCCACTCCTTCCCAAATCAAACTATGTATTATAGCTCCGTTTTACATTGAAAATTCATTTCAAAATTGGAAGCTGCAAATTATAAAAACACTTTTTGAAAAATTATCGCTGGAAATAATAATTTTAAATGAACACGAAACTTTCAAAAATAACCAGGAAATAAAGGTGTCGACGACTAGATTTCTGAAAGTACTCGTTCGATTCATTATTTGTTCGTATAGAATCGACAATTACATTTTCAGTATTTCACCTCACCTCGTCTCAACTCTTCCATCCATTAAAAGAAAAAGTGCAACCTGTAAAATAATTGAGACTGAGGACGTAAAAGATGTTAAATATTTATAATAGAGAAAAAGAAAAAAATAACATCCAGTGAAATAAAATAAACTGGAAAAGAACAACTTATTTAACAACGTTTCGAGAAAATCGTAGCCTTGGACGTTAATTGCAAAAAGCGGCTAAGTAAGCAAGTACGTATAATTTTTTATAAAAACACTCGAAATTACTTTTCGCGGAAACGTCGAAGAAATTATTTCCCGACGAAATAGTTCTTTTTCTAACCTTTATTATGCATCTAAAACGACGATCGCTATTGAAAGAATGGTCGGCATAGTTCACTTAAATGTCGAACCTTTTTTGAACTGATAAGATTCCCTCCACGCTTTGATTCGACGATATAAAAAATAGCGAAATAAACTTTGATAGGCCAGAACTTTGTAATGAGCTTCTGAAGTCGAACGAGACACGCGATATGCTATGCTTTTGAATTTTTTCTTCGCGAGGAAAGTTTCACGGTGGAGGATCTGAGGGGTGCATTTTTTCGGGCGAGCATTTTTTTAATATATGTTTTTACTCTTTTTCGTTATTATTTCGGAAGTTTCTTTCACGTAATTACTTCTACTCGTTTTATTCTAGAAATTAACAAAGAGAAGGAAAGTTTTATTAGTGACGTGCTTCGTCATCAGTTACCCCTTTTTTGAGCTTTCCATTTTTGATACACGAAAATTAGTCTGTGATTAATTATCAAAATTTTTAAAGAAAATTTTACGCTTTTTTTCTCCTTCTTTATTTTAAGAAATATTCTTATCGAGAAAGGAATCGCCGCAAAGTACTCTCTTACATATTTTTTTCTTCATCCTAATTACAACGTTGAGGAAAACAATTGTAACATTTTCGACTCCGTCATTCGCAACTTTATAAGTCCCCTCAGTATGATACGACCTATCCGGCTCGTGTAGCTTTTTGCTAGATGTGTCCTCTGTATACTACGAGCGTGATAATTAAATGATACCGAGCTTCCTATTTTAAAGTCGCAATCATAATTAGTCTTTAACGTTAAGCCTACGCAGTTGTATAAGCTCTTCATTATTCCAGTCCCAAAAGAATCATATAGGTATAGTGTACGCTCGAGGCGATAAATTCAAAGACCAAGTGTTAATTTACAGCCAAGTCGGCTTTTAGAATCCGCACCATAGAATTTCTTCCTGGTATTACGCGTATTGTACATTTCATTCTCATGTGTGAGTTGAAGTAAAAAGTATAGAAGTTAAAAATTTTTTACTCTTGGGTTTCCTTATCTCATGTTACCCTTTTGAAAATAATATTGAAAAAAAATGTTTAAATCAATTTTATTTATGTTTATGTTTCATTTCCTCTTCAAGAAACTAGTTTTGTAGACAAATCACAAAATGAAAACAAGACGAATCATTTTTTTTCTCACCCTTTTCAATTGCTATAGTGACAAATTATTAATAAAAAGGTCCCAGACAGATCATTTTTGAAAGTGTATAGTATTGCGGGTTTTATCTTGGTGACCTCGAAAGGATCCGAAATTTACCGAAGAGCGCCGAAAGGCGTTTAATACGTTCTGATAACAGGAGCACTTCTGAATGTTAAACGATACCGGGTATACCGTTAACTTCTCTTTCAACTTTTTCGATTCTGTGTTATTGCGCGAATGATATTTTCGTGTTTATTCTTCGTTGGTGTTTATTTACTTACTTTTTCTCATATTTTCAATTTCATCGCATAAGGTAATTTTTAAAATATATATTCACCATTTTACTAATAGCTTAAATTTTATTTCAGTATATTCTCGCTTTTGCTCGGTATTAGTCATACTCATATTGCAACTGTATGGTATTTGTTTCTGTTTTTTATTTTTTTATTTCTGTTTTCATGACATTAATACTTATATTGCTTATTATATTTTCGACACCAAAAATACATTATTTAAAAGAACCTTGAATCTTAACAACTAATCCCCACTTAATTTACATTTTATCGAAGGTTTTATCCTAATTACTTTTCGGATTCTTCGTTTAATTTACCGCTTAATCAATTAAAGCGCAAAATAAAACGAGGGCAATAATTCCTTTTAGCGAGTTACCAGCGAAAGCATTTAGATAATACGATGCTTTATTAACATTCGTATTATACGCCATTAAAGGTAAATATTTAACGCACATTAGCGTCGGTTGTATTTAAATTTTTACCATTCGAAACCAAATCTAGCTTCGAAATGGGATATAAAAAGTTATTTTCACCCTACGAAACATTAATTAACTTTTTTGGTAAAAAAAATCCTTTACAACATGTCGGTCGGGTACAAGGATGAGAATTTTCCAATTTACGAAATTGATGTTGGAAAATTCGTTGTACGAGAAAAATGCGTTACGGGCCTATAGGAAGCGGAAAAATATTACCACGTTAATTTCGTCTTTTGCACTTCATGAAAATACATTGGCGTTGTAGAAAGAACATTGTAGTAGAAAACGTTACAACGACGACGTATTTACTTCGGGGATTTGGCGTATTAATGCAAATTTCCTTTATACATTTACGAATAGGAACGTGAACGACAATGATTTAAAGTCTTAAAAGTATGTACTTGCTTTGTTTCTTATCGTATCGCTGATTCGATGAATTTCCGGCGAAAAACTTTCTTTTTGGTAAGTTTTCAAACTCGCGAACGATATATTAGATTTACGAGTACATGTTTATGACGTCTAACACTGGCACATGGTGAGGTGAAAAAAAAAACCATTTGCCGGATGGTGTCAGAACAAGAATGGCGAGGAAAGTTAATTTTCGTTAATCGTTTTAATGAAATTAGTTTGCGAGAAATAATCACCTTTGTGGAGAGATTTTGAAGCGATATTAAATTTTAGAAAAAAATTTCCAACTTGGAAGTAACGTGAAAGAATTCTTGGCAAATTTTTGTATAGCTGGTAAAATGCATTAAATGAAAGTTCTGCGTTTGAATACATTCCAAAAGAATATCTCGTTTATAATACCGACTTCGAGATGAAATGGTTTTTGGTTTCGAAAAATTGCCTAACATTTGGAGAATTTTATTCTAGTATTTGCGACTTTTTTTCAAGTTGCGAGTTCATACAGAGGGTGCTTGAAAACTAAATCTGATGTCGCCAATTGAGATATAGAATATTTCTGTGCGTGCTCGGTGTTAGCATATTATTAGATGGAAGGAGAATCGTACGTGAAGGAACTTTTGCATCGAGTTGATAAAATTGCATAGCTTTTCGCCGTAAATATAGCTTCGTATATACTTTCGATTTCAAACGGTGCTACTACAGCATGTGAAATTAGGAGACAATATCAATTCAAGTTTTATTAATTTATTTACACTGCATTATTAATTTTCATAACTATTTAAGCTATTTAATGTAACGATAGAATTTTATAATTTTGTCTTTTTTAGGTAATCATTGGTAATTATACTTAAGTCGTTGTCTCCGTTGATTTTTTTTATATTCATGAGTATGTTTGAACTTCAAATAAGATTAATTGTGATTAAAAAAAATGCTGAGTCGATTGAGCAAATTTTGCAAAGTGAACAAATTTATTTTTTTTAATGGATTGATATTTTCTTTAAATTAGGATTTTTTATCCTATAGATGATGTTAAAGCCTACACTTCATTTTCCTCCTTCCTGAGTTCATATATAGGCAGGTACTGTACCGTGCAATCAACTAATCTTTCCACCACTTCGCGCTAAATTCTCATGTTGGAAAAAATCATTTTTTTCGTAGTTTTTTTGTTGGATGAAAAAAAGAAAACTCAATTATTTCGTTTTCCAAGCATTCTAAACCATATTTATCAAAATTATGTACTTTATTCAACTTTTGATTAATTTCTCTAGTTTATTCGGCACCACTGATTCTTGATAAAATTAATTTAAATCAATTAATAATGAAGAAAGTAATACGTTAAAAATTTGTTATTAAATTTTATGATCGTTTTCATCATTTACTATCGTATCACAAACCAAAAGAAATGAAAAACATTTACATTCTGTTTACAGATCACTTGGTTGAACGGTACAAGATTTGAATTTGTTTGTCGAAAATTAATGATCGATAGGTAAAAGAGATTGTCAACGAGGTCTAACAGTGTGCAAAAAAATTTCAGCTCTTCAGATCCATATTAAGTCTTATTACCAACTATATATATATATTTTAATAATTCAAATGTATAAAATTTTTCATAATCAATTGATTATGACTACTCTAATTGCTATGAATAATTACAAAAGATTTTTTATCTTCTTAAATTATGGCCTTAAGTATATTAGTAAATTTTTTGTGTATTAAAAAAAATGTATGCCCTTTGAACCATCACCCATGCCTTCCCTTCCATTGGGTTGTAGACCTGCAAAACATGTTCTGAAAATGATTTTCAAAACCTCTCCCATTGATACATCCTGGCTACGGTTCTATCTTTAGATATTGAATATGTAAGTTTCTTAATTGTAAGAAGTAGAGTGGAAATTCGTACAATTAAATTAATCATAATTAAAAATTCCTCCATCCGGTTCTTATATTTAAAAAATAAATATCAATGATATAAACTGAGGTTCAATTAGGTAACAATTTTACTCGAATAAGTTTGAGCTAATTTCACAATTTCGTAAATTCTTTGTAAAAGTCTTTCAAGTGTTGTTTTTTTTTTCAAATTTCAAACAAAAAGATTTTTCAGACAATTTTTTATTTTTTGCTTGCTTCTTTAACATTTTTAAGTTTCTATTTCACATTTATTACAGAAATTAACGAAGTTAAATGAATTCGACTTCTAGACATCCTGGGCATTCTTTCTTTATAACTTCCTGAAAACTTTTGCTTTGAGAAAAAATTTTCAGCCCACTTGTGTAATGTTGGTAACCTACAATGAAAGTAATTTTATGGCGAACATCAACGATAAAATTGTCTTAAAAGGTTTCAGGGTCTTCGAATTAGAAAACGGAGATAAGTTATAAAATTAACTACATTAAATACATGCTCAAGTACTTACTTGGTTTTATTATGGCAGATTTGTTTGTGAAATTAATTTCTTCGTTTTTAGCCTTGAACCTTATGAATGCTTAAAAATTTTAACATCTTTTATGAAATTATTACATCTTACTTCACTGTCATGGAATGAGCCAACGAGGAAAACTTATTTTTGTGTGATTGTTTCAAATAATAATTATACGATATAATACTTCTTCCTTTTTCATAAATATTTGCTGAGGTATTTTATGAAAAACTTGCCAATTTTTCTCTCTTCTACTTTGTCCCTGGGAGTTTTTTTTTTATATAGTTGAAAAATTCTTTCCAAATAAATACGAGTTTTGTTTTTTCCGAAAAATTATACATTAGCTCGTTTAACCGTACGAAACAAAAGAATTGCAATGGATTTAGCAACTCAATAAAGACGTTTAATTACAAACCGCTACCTCGATATCATTTCCCTGTTCTTTGTCGCCTTTGTCGGTAAAAGCGACATTAGTGAAAAATTTACAATTACGTTTACCATTTGGCGGAAAAAAAATAGAAGCTCACAAAGGTACAGTTGTGACATGAAAGGTAGAATGAATTAGCCGGTTGAGCGTCATTATTGCTTTGAGTTTGAACTTTTCGAGTTGAATGCCTTTGTGAGAATTAGAATTAAGACGGTTCATAAAGGAAACGTATATATGGGTCATCGTATGGGCGAATGTTAAACGTTAAACGCTATTGATTGGTATTTACTTTCTCAAGAAACCGAGGGATATCTTTTTTCCTCTATGTTGAACATCGTTTATGGATTTATCTTTGCGGATATTGAAGGAAATGAAAAAAATTCGATTTAGATATTTTATAGCTTTTTTTTTTTTTCAGTTTACAAAATCTTTTTGCGTGTTTTTAATTTCTTCCGGTAATGATCATAGTATCTATTTAGGCCTGATTACTTTGTAAAAAAAAATTTCAATGTATTTCTTTTCGCTAAAAAAAATATTTTTTTGCTGCTACACTTATTCTTTTTTTTTCTTTTAATATTCAACCCCGAGATTAAACGTCGTACAAAATTTATTTCGTAACGCCTTGTGAGCAAGAAAAAGCAGCTACATAAATAATTTTCACAATTACTCGCTGAAATATAATAAAAATTTTCCTCAAAATCTAATATAAGTTTTGCACGCGTTCGAAATAAAACTTGGGTAGTCTGTATTTATTTCTATTAGAAGGCGGAAAAGATTCATTATTTTACGCGTATACGTATGCACATATTCCTATAGACTATGAAATTTATACGTTGTAGCATTTTTTTTTCGCCTGCACCGATAAAGGTATTAAATCCAACTGTATACAAATAATTGAACGAGCGACGGTTAAGAAAATATAGTCATCCGGGGTACGAAATTCGTAAGGCAAGGAACGGCACGACAATAAAAGACAAAAAAGTTTTTCGCAGGACTGAATTTCGGCGGCGGCGGGAATGTGACAGTACAAACTTCAACTTAATTTATTGCCGAGATATTGGCGTAAAATTGGAAACCAAAGCTCCACTTATTATACCAAGATCAAGTTTCTGACTACTGTTTACTTCTGCGAGTTCAACGTTAATAGTTTGTTTTTATTGTTACAAAATAAAAATAACGTTTCGGGGTGTGTTTTTGCCTGCGCCTTCTTTTTTCACAAAGCTACACGAACATTTTTTCACGTGAATTTACATTGTGGAAAATTGGCTATACGATATTGGGGTCTCTGTAAAAATTCATTCAAAGTCAATATCGTTCAAAGGAGCATAAGTTTCATTTGAAGAAAATTAAATATTCGGAAGATTTTTTTACCATTTGGTAGAACTTGTTTAGAGGAAAATTTTCGTCGGAGTTCACCTTGTATAGCTTTTATATTGAGTATTTCACGTGGTTTTTGAATGAAAATGTATTGTTGCGTAAATATTACATTTTTCATACAAGGAGCTTTTTTTTTTATCTATTAATGAATAAGTGACTCGCAGTAACTTGATTTATTCAGTTTGAGAATGAATTCCCTCAGAAGTGGGAGATAGAACAAAAAGTTTGTTTCATATGTCCAGGTTAAAATTTTTCATTTTCTATTTTTTATAAATTAAAAAATGATTTCAGAAGTGGGGGAGAGAAATATTTTATTGAATTTTACATATGTAGGTTATTAGACCTCAATCCTGAGTTCTTCCATATCGATTAAATGGAGAATTAGTGTGAATATTTTTTCGCTTGGCGAAAATTCATCCTAAATGCGTAAAATAAAATGTTTCTCAAAACTATACCTATGGGTACTTACTACTTACGTAATAATAGGAACCTATGCGTATTCGTATGTATATAAAAAGTAGAAACCAATTCCTTTTTGCCGTAAAGTTGCGGTCTCCCTTTTCAAACTGTTTAGCTTTTGATGAAACCGCCATCGCCAGTTCAGCACTATGTAAGAATCGGCGCGAGAAAGAATGAAAAAAAAGCTAGAGGTAGTTCAAAATATCAACTTTATTGAAAAGTTTATTTCGATTTTTTTCTCCGAAGTTTATCAAACTTGCCGTTCCATTGCCTCGAGTAGCGGAACTTGCAAATGTACTTAGTTTCGAATTGAATCTCGAGGAAGAATATTTGATTGAAGTTTATTGCAGGTGAATGTGAATGAAATATTGAAATGTAATGTTTGTCGAGACTTACTTGCCTACTTGCAAGTATCTCGCTATGGTATATGAATCTTCATTTCATTTTACTGGAATAATATGCGCAGTAGGATTTAATATGCTGTTTTTAAGGAGCGTATTAGAACTGAAGGTATAAGCGCTCGTACAAACTAATAATTCTTGAGTCGAACTGTAAATTTATGTCTCGCATTTGTATTTTGTCGATAATATGGGAATATCTTTTTTGTAACTTATCTTATTTTTTTGAAATTGTTATTGTAAAATAACAGTGCGAGAAGACCGTTCATTTCTAAAATTATTTATTCAAAATATTGCTTTTTAAAAATAGAAAACGAATACACAAAAATGATTGCCCACCGGTCGGGCATTAAGCGTTACGAAAAATTTTCAAATTAAAAATAAATATCGATCGATGTCCAAAGTGTAACGATAACGTGGAAAAAAATGAAATAGTGCCCTCCATCAACCTTATACCCATTCAAAAAAAAATTCAACGTTGAATTGGCAAAATACCAGTGAAAAGGGATGGAAAAATAAATTAATGTTTCGCGCATCGCGTTGTAATACTATCGAAGAGCAATTTTTCAATTATTGTGTTACATAATAAATGTTCGACTGCTTAGATTCAATTTCATCGTAATTCTATTACCTAACTCGAAATTCGTCTTGTGATTCATTAATGTATTTGAAATTCATGAATGTGTTCATTTTATTTCCATTTGTATGCGCTTAAAGTTTGACGACTGACCAATACGAGTCTGTTTCTAAAATATAATCATCTTCACAAAGCATTTTCAGTGGATAAAATGGATTACTCATATTACAACAGTTGATAGGTATTCGTTAAATAAGTAGTACTTTTCACCTAATTTTGAATAATTTTTTTATTACTAAATAAATAAATAAATACGAGGTAAATATTCATTTGATTTCTTTTTGCATGAATATTCCTTTTTATCTATGATTTTAATTTTGATAGAAAAAAAAAAATGAAATTACGTAGAAAATAATTCAAAGATAAAACAAAAGGATACTGCGAATGTTCATCTCAAATAGGCCATAGTATCGTTATATTTCATTTACCTGCTTTGACCCATGATATTTAAGTTGATACTCTCATTAAAAAATATTATCCTCGAATGTATTCACGTTTTGAAGTTTTTGAACTCGGACTGTAAAATTGTACGTTTTAACCAAGCTGTGAAGGAAAAAACATTCCAGGAAGACGTTGAACCAACAGTTTTACTTATTTCACCCAAAAACTTGCTTATTTTTCATGTTTTAGAAAATTCGTTCACAACGAATTTGAATGTAGGTTTCAAAAAAAATTTATTTTAATCTTACATTATATTTTTGTGTTGAATTTATGAATGAAATCATCAATTTATAGAAGTATGATGTTTTTTTTTATTGAATAATTCGTTGCCCTACTCAAGCGAACATTACCTATACCCGGTTAACTTGTTATTTTAACCTTGATAGGTATTCATTAATAAAGTTATCAAATGTAAATAATTCAGTCTAACGATTCATATCAATTTATTGACCTAAACGCGTAATCGCATATGAAAACAAAGTCCATAATTAATATTAGGCTTTAATTTTGACGGACGGCAATTGCATTTAAATGTTGTTTCAAGTTTGACGCGGAAATTGAAAGCGATTCTCTTGGAGATATAAATGAACGCTGCGATACCAGTTGCTCGCTAGTACTGATGGATGATTTCACCGATGGACGTAGTTAAGGTATTTATGGTACACGACGAATTGGTTATCGTTTTCTATAAACGAGCGTCGTTTTATCGGTATACAAGGGTTTTATTTGTTTTTCACCTCGTTAACGTCGTACTAACAATTCCGCTTTTCGACTTCTATACATTTTCGTGCGATTTATTGTCGTTGTGGTTTGCTTCTTTAGTCTATTTCCCATCAAATACCATTCATTGATTAAAAAATTGAAAAGCAAATTTATGTCCTAAATATTTAGTTTATTATTTTTATTTTTCTCTTATTTGAAAAAAAAAACACAAATATTCTGCATTTTAATTTATTCATTGGAAAAAAAAAATTAAAATACTTAAGCAGGCATGCCGTATTACTGAATCTGGGTTTTAATTAGGTTTGTTAACATTTGCAGGTAATATTGTCGAGTAAACTCTTTCTAAGCCCTTTTTCATAAGAATCACGAAGGCTCATATTTTTTGAATTTTAGCTATTTGGGGCCTATCAAACTTAACTTAAATTTTCTTATTCCTCATTTTGGATAATTTTTGATCAATTTTGACCCAAATTCAAGAGGTTACATTCTAATCTCCAAGTTTGAAACATACAAGATCGATAATGAAGTTTCTTGCCGATTTCCTTTCCAAAAACAGTTTTTTGCTTTAACTCCCCTCCGTATTCTCGTGGAAGGCTAAAATTTCAATGTTCTGGTCAGTTAGGCTCATTTTATCATTTGATACATTCTCAAACACTTTTCAACTTTCGTTTGCCTCACCACATTTTAAAGATAACACTTCTTCCTCGCCTCAAAAAGCTATAATAAAATTGGCATAGCACATACTTCTCATTGCTAATAATCATACCGGGTGTCTATTCGATTCGAGTACCCTAGAGCGCCAAAATCCCAAAAATAATGTTGTTAATTATAATCACATAAATGAGTACACTATATGAGATTTTATGTAATATAATAATTCAAAGCTGAGAATTTTGAGATTTTTCACATCATTAACTAGGCAATAGAATTCATAATTAAAATTATTCGCATTTAAATGAATGGTCATTTTATTTCCATAATGTTATGTGCAGAACTACCATCACTGTTCATAAAATCTAGAATGATTCGATTTAAAGCTGGTTATTTTGATTCCTCCATTATTATGTATTTTACAAATTCACATTTAACTTGTTGCACCTGATTAAATAAAGTGTATTGGGATAAGATTTTGATGATGAAAACAAAATGAAAACTGTGATAAGTGTGTTAAAGTTATTAAAAATGAATTAAAAATATTTAAAGATTTAGTTATTAATGATTTTCGTGTTCACTTCGTTCATCTAATAGGAAATGCAGTGGAGCAGAAATAGAAAAGTTCATCAATGTACAAATGTACAATCAAAGGAGGTGAATAACGAATTGATATCATGATGCACCACTAATAAAAGATTACGTAAAAAATTCTTCATTAATCAACAGTAAAAAGAACAGAAAACAAAAAATATTCAATTTCCATTTCTCATCATGTCATCAGGAACGCGGCTACACCTATTAGATATTACAGTCGCATTACATCTTACCAACCTATGATATGGTAAAACCTAGCTTGAAATTTAGCGTTGAAGGGTACTCGAATCGAATAGACATCGGGTATGAGTCCACATTTATGAAATCTGAGCTGTTTGAAGTTCGTTAAGTCAAGCCTCCCTCGAATTTTGTTCATCCTCATTTTGGATACATTTTGACCTTAAGTTAAGAGCTCATGAGTACACTGACATTTCCAAGAAGTTTCATGTCTCAAAATTTTTTCAAAGAACAGCTTTTTTCTCCAACTCCCCTCCAAATGCATCGCAGAAGCTGAAATTTGGATATATTTGTTCCTGACTCATTTCCTCATATTAAATCAAAGACTAAGATTTTGAGTTGTTTGCGTTTCCTCCTGCTACCCTCAAAATTTGAACCTCCATTTTGAGGTAACCAAAAAGGCAAAAAGTATTTGTTTTGGCATTTTCATAAAGTCTCTCTCAACAAATTTTCCCACCGACATCTTCATAACTCAGAATTTATGCCACCAATCGCATTAATATTTTGCTAACAACTTGTAACGTCCTATTGCTATTTTGTAGACCAATTTGTCCCTTCATTAAATTTGAAACCATCGTTTTTAAAAATTGGATGGTGTGTCGGTTACCCATCTCCTCACAATCATGTACCATATCGGGTGTAATTTCGTTGATATTAATTATAACTTCGTCAAAATTATTAATATTTGTATCTACGTCATCTATTAAATCGTCAACACTGTCGTTAACCTCATCCTGAGGCTCGAATACCCCTTCGTTCTCGATATCGGGCATCGTGTAATTGCTATTAATAATGATATAAAATATATATAACGCAAAAATAAATAAGTGTATGTCACCCAATTATCAAGAATACAGTACTTGTACATTGTACTCAAACTATGAATTCAATAATATCCTCACTTTTTCTCTATTATTATTTTTTCTATATAAATCAAATCTCATTAAGAAAGGACTCCCTCCACCATGAGGAAGACCGCAGCAAGCCACTCACAAGAATCGACATTAGGTATGCATACATCATATAAAACACAAACATAAGATGACTAAAAAAATACGCAAGGAAATGTTGACTAGCTGGTTAATGACTAGAATAAATTGGAGGCACAAATATAAATATAGAAACAGAAATCCATTGAATAATTCTTAAAATTCAAATAATTGGTTGTACTTATACTTGCATGCAAGTGAAATAATAATCGGACATATCTTTACACGCAAGTAGGTATGTAAAATAATAATAATCGGATATAAAAAATGTAAATAATCGGACAAAAAAAATATAAATAATAATCGGACATAATATCAATGTACTCAAATAATAATAATTGTACACCTCACATACTTCGAGGGAAATATAATCACCCAAAGATGCATTTTCAGCTTTATTCTCCTCCAATTTGCCATTCTACGATGTCATTGATCATCTCCATGCCATTGCTGCATTGAACCATTTCCTTCCTGTTATTCCAAAATTTTCGGTGGTGTTCCCCACCAGGGATGCCATAAATTATGTAACGTATGCTATTCGACTCGACGATATAAAGATATGATTTTTTTCTGTTCTTTTGTAAAAGTAAATAAATGCACGCGTAATACCTTTTTCTTCGGCTCTTGCCCCATGGGGGGAGCGCGGCAGCCATTCTGATAGTGTCCGATTTCTGGAATGTTCGTTTTTTATATTTTATAACAATAAAAAGTATGTTCGCGACTTGAAACGAGTTCTGTTTAATTCTACATCACGCCTTAAATGAGGTAGTTTGATTCTACTCGCTAATGAAAGCAAAGTCGTCGACGATTACGCGGAGTATTGGCGAGGAATAATAACCATCGCCTAGCCGACCATCAACGTTACAGACTATTTTCCGGAATTCTACAAACAACTCCTATGTACAATTTTCAAAACCAATTCCAGTCAAATAAATCAAAACGGATAGTTTAATCGCGAACCGCTACCTTTATAACCGCACTCGATGCTGATATTCATCAAGAAATATCACATTCACGACGTTTTAGAATTCAGTATTTAAGCTAATTTCGCATTTGTACAATCAGATTTTTTTCCATTGATTAATAAACTTTATTGTTCAGAATTACTATTTGGTATCTCGCTTCAGTGCATCTGAACTGCAGTTGTAACAGTAGTAATATTATTTGGTAACCGTATAACTCACTCTTCACTTTATCGTGCAACAACTTTCCTTAATAACATGACTGAAACCGAAATGAATATAAAATTAAGAAGAAAATGGAGTTTAGTTTTAAGCCATGGTATTGATTAATTGCGGTCAGAAGCTTTTACTCGCCTTAGTTATAAATTTGTTATACTATACTGTGTTGCATAAGTTAAGTACGTATATGTAGATGTGTTGCATTAACATATTGTAAGTAAGTACTATTGATGAATAATCAGATTATCTAGCGATGACCTGAGCGATTTAAGTAAACCTGTGGGCCCTCTATATCAAAGTTGCCCCTGTGTCGTCTCTAATTTAAGGGTTAAAAATAATAATAATAAATTCTCAAAAATACTAAAATCTTGAATTACGCCATTATTATACTTTGGAAGTCTAATCGACGAGCCAGCACGTAAGGGCACTTATTTATACCATCTTCTTTGACATATTTAATATTAAAATTTTTTGGTAACGAATATGGCAAAAATAGGTAATCTAAACCCGCAGTCACGTTCAGTACCCGACTCCAACATCAACACTTAAATTTTAATTCACTCAGCCTCTGTAAAAAAAGCACCACTCAAATTTTCATTAATTTCGACTTTCGAGGCTAATATCAAGCGACAATTTTTTCATCTTGTACGATATAAACGATAAATAAAATATGCCCAGGTACTCAAGTAAACCAAATCATCGTCCTAATACTCGGCGAAAGATCTCATTTTGAATGCATAAACTAAAATTTTCAATTTCCTATAAAAATATAATCATATTATAAAAACAACGATGATAGGCGTTTTTTTTTCTTCTCTAAAAAATACATACAACGCCGGATTAGCGGTTTAACAATCATAACAAATAGCTTAAATCCCCTGCGGTACAATCGGATAAAAGTTGGACACTTTAAGATTATAGTTTGTAAACTTAACAATTCTTGGTGATGAAAAAACCGTCTCAGAAAAATGACACGATGGATTTCACGCGTTGACAATATTAGACGTGTCGACGGGATTCCTAAACTGTAAATCACTTTTCAAGTTTTACCCCTATAGTGATAAAGGAACAAAAAAGTCGCTTGGAATTTTACAATATAAATGCCAACGTCGACTGTTCGTATCTATTTGCTATTCCGAGGTTTTTATGCATCGGTTATGTATTCTAGGGATAATGAGGTATTTCCTAACTTGGGGATAAATTCGCTTTCATTTGAATAAAATACAAAAGCTTGGTGACTCTAGTCACTGTCATGTAGAACTTTATGCGCGCGTAAGGAAACTTCATTATTAAGAATAAGGTCATTGAATTCATATGTTGAAGTTTTTATCGTTTTTAAAAATTTTTAATTAAATTAATCATCAAATTCTAATGATTATTATCAAATTGAAAAAATTGTAAACATTTTGAAAACTCCTACATACTCATTTAGTGAACATTTTGTTTGAACAATAATCAAATTTTTTCCGTAGGGTATTGTGAAAGACGATGAATATTAGTAGTGACAGTGTAGTAGTTGAGATTTTCTCATTGATAAAGATAAAATTGGAAAATAATTTCTCAAATATTTTCCCCATGTTTATTCAATTTTTTTCTTTGATTTTTGAAACAATGTAGTTGAACAGATTTATAATTATTATATTCCCGCATGTCAACATTTCTCCCTTCTCCTCCGCATTCGGAGCTAAAGATTTGAGTATAGCTTACTTACCACCTTTGCATTAGTTGAAAGTAGTGTTTAACATTTCAACAGAATACAGCGAGTAGTTCTGAAGATCTTAGAGATCAGTGAAAAAATCAAACTTTCAGATTTCCTTTAATAGTATAGATTATCAAAAATTCGTGCTGAAGCGGGGGGGTCAATGGCCCTCTTGCCATTATCCCTTCTTGGCTACGTCACTGAATAGTGATGCAAAATTGAAATCATGAATTCATCCTAAAACGAATATTCGTTCAATTTTCCATCATTATGGTTAGGAATGTAATCCTTCATAGGTGCGGCTTTACTTTTTACAAAATTATTTTTCCTAATAACGAATGCTACCGGAAAAATTTTTGTCGTCGATTTTATGAAAACCAATTCTCGCATCGTCTTTCCAAATTGTATGGGGTTTTTCTTCTCTCACTATCTCTCTCTTTCTCTCTTTCTGGATCCCTTTTCTAGTTGTGAAAATGTATACCGAACTGAATGTTACAAGAGAAAACGACATATAGGACGTTTTATTCGTTCGGAAACAAAGTTGCGCTTCTTTAGCTTCTGGTAATATTGGTGGAATTCTAGTAATCTACGAATTATTACCGGATTAGACCAGAAAAACGTTTTTCAACAACAAAAAATAATACTTTTTTCTACATCTTTCGTATGCTATTTCTATTCGTGTTTCAATACTTTTTTTTTTTAATACAAGCTACATGAGTAGTTTTGCTTATTATTTTTCTTTTTCAAATGCGAATAAATGGCTAAAATTTAATTACACGTAACGATATACATTCAGGTGAGAATGAATTTTAAAATTCAAGAACACCGGAGCAAATGTAGTTACACATTACATAAAATGGGCGATTTTATTTACCGTTGGATGATATTTAATTCATTTGGTAGGCGATCTTCTTCAATAGATAATTTTTATATCCATTTAAACCAACACGCTTAGCTGTTATTAAAAAGGGTTCGAAAAGTTCGTTCCATTCGACCAAGCTGGAACAAAAATATTCCGCTACATTTATTTATTTCGCAGCGTAAAAGCCTCGAATACATTACAGAATACCTAATCATTTTAGGGTTAGAATTTTCGCTAGCCAAAAAGACAAGATTTGTAACGAATGTTCGATTCGATACTTCGACTCACCTTTACGCTTTTACACGCTATAGCGTTTTTTAAAGAAGGCTTAACTTTTCGGACGGAAATATCACGTCTAAACGAACAGATTAGTAGGGATAAGTATTTCTTGACCACACGTACTCGAGTCGCTTCGCTCGAATTTGACCATTTCTGCGAACACTAATTCAATGAAAAACGCTTTTCTAATTAAATTTTTAATATGGGCCCGAACGAACGTCGTATTTCAGCGTTGAAAATATTCAAAAAAGGAAACGATACGTTTGAAAAATTAACTTTCGTACGGTATTAAAAATTCAATAACGTTGACGAAGCCGCGTAAATGACTGCTGAGAAGAATGACTCGACCGGGTGACTAAATTTCATTAAATCCAAATTACCTTTTAACTCTTTGGCAGCGACAAAAAATTTCGTCGAATAGCGTGCCGCGAATATTACCATTCGAATGTGTCACATAGCGTTAAACCCACGACGATGCGCACGTATGGGTAACTTATTCTCGCTTATTTTGCTGAACTTGAAAATTTCACAGTCGTATAAATTATCAAAGGAAAAACCGTCGTGTATTTACATGGGTTGTTTCGTGGAACAGAAATACTTCGGTGTATTATACACTTCAGTATGCGGCCAAATTCAACTCCAGTTGGCCAAAAAATCCAATTCGACGGAAAAGTATTCGACGTTGTGGTTCTCCTCGTGCACCACCTTCCTCAGTGTGAAGCAAAGCCGATGGGTATTTCAACGGGTAGTAACTTTTCATCTTGTTTAATATTAAACTTTCCCTGCATTCAGACCAGAACTGTTTTGCAAATTGGACTCGCACAGAAAATTCAGAAGAAATATGAAAGCGTTACCGCACATCGCTGTTTTCGCTATTTCACTTCATGTAGCTATTTACCTTGAACGATTTTGTTATAGCACTTTACGACGATGAATGAACGAAAATTAGTGGACTTGAATGAGCTTACACATACCAATAAAGAATACCGAAAATGGAAACGCCCTTATTTTCGGACAGATTATTAAATAAATAATGTTCAGTCTACGTGTTGAAGAAATTAAAAATACCAAAATCGGACATAAAATAAAATCAAAACGTTAGTAATCGTGGCGCATCGCTGAAGCTAAGTTTGTAATTGGGGCTTTTTCAGATTTGCAGATAATGCTGTTAACCTCTTTCTGTCCATAGACTACACTTAGAGAACGTTCAAAATTGTTTGTCGCGGATCTGTATGAAAGGTTGACTATGGTGTACTACTAAGGGAGTCCTTAAATGATATACCATTATATTTTTTTCTTTTGATATGATAGGTACCTATTTTAGAGTGACAGTGTTGTCAAATGTTGAGGCCTTAAAAGTCATATTTTTAAAATTTGAAGTATTGGCAAGTCCGCTCACCACCAGGAGCACTAATGTCATGCAGTGTTCCTGATAGGATCATTATAGGTATCATTTCTCCCTAGGTTTCTAAAATTTTGAATTTCATATTCGAGCTCGTAATATTTCTTTGAACTAGTCTGTCATAATTCAAAAAAGCTATACAGTAATTTTTTGTTTTTCTTTTTCAAACACAAAGCTCCTTTGATATTGCAGATAGACAACATTTTTATAATGTGAGTAATCTTTTTTGTCGTAAATAGTGAGTAGAACAGTATTCCATTATGAAATTTTGAAAGATATATTGTTGGTATACTTTTGCCTACATTCTTTCCCACCCAAGTGAAATTTCGAAATTTTGTCAAGTATTTACATATTTTAATTTAATGCTGGAAATCATTGTATTAAAAAATAAAAACAAAATATACATTTCGGTAAACCTTATTCTATGCAATTTTCTGCGAAATATGCCAAAATATCATTCCACGCGAAATCGTGTTATGTAAATCCGTTTAAAGGAACGGGCTTCATTTGAAATGAATGAAAAACTAATACCATTTATCGATTCGAGGAAGCAAAATTAATTAAATGTGGATTAAACATAAGAAACATATGGAACCTGATGGTGAATTTAGTTGGCTCTGTTACCTAAATTAACTTCGATAAATCAACATTTCGTGCAAGCCTGTAAAGAGAAAGATTTTTGAAAAGGAAAGAAGCTGGTATAATTACAAGATTCAAATTATTTGAGAAAATATTCTCGAAAACTTTAAACAAAAGAGAATAGAAGTTTCCAATTTGTCAACTAGATTGATCAACGATTACGATTTTTTTCTTTTGTACCTTGACTTTCCACGGTGCCATTTTTATCGCTGAACTAAGGCGTCAAAAAATGAATTAAATAGTTTCTTATTTTCGACGTGTCACCAAAAATTATCCCAAATGATTTCTTCGGTTTTTCCCGACGACCGAAAATTGCACGTCTTGAGTGATGGATAGATATTCAATTTTATACACGAAATAAAAAGAATAAAATAACCTTGTTTACAATTTATGGATTACGCTTTATGACGGTACAGTTGATGAAAAACTTTCCTTGAAATCTTTCAAACTATCTCGGATTAGAGTGGGTATTCAAAATATGAAACAGCCTGTGGCTGGATTTAAATTATTCTCAAATGAAACATGAAATACTATTTACTGTGCCAGTAGCGATAAATTGCATAAAAAAGTTTTGATGGAGAAAACTTTTCCACATCTTGAAAGTAATTTTTTTTTGCATTTTTTGAAGAAAAATAAAATTATGTTAATTTTCAACTTTGTTTCCGTATAAGTACTTTTTTCGAGAGTAATTTTTTTCTCATTGAAATCTCGATTAAATATGTTTTAAAATTGTAACAAATGTGAGAACTTTCACTCTAGATCTGGGTTTCACAAATGTTAAGATACCTATATTTATTAGCATCGATTTCATTTCCCCTTTGCCTATCTTATATTAATTTATTGAAACAATTCATATACCTACCCACAAGGTAAAAAAAACCGTGTGTCAAGTTAAGAAATGGCATAAATTGGAAATTCGGCCAAATGGATTATTCGATTTAGCCAATACCAACTAATTTCCGTTATCAGTACTTCAGTTTACCCTTCCCTTTATTTTCTTCGAAAAGGCAACAAAGTTAATCTCGAAAAAATAGCGAATTTTTCGCGGCAACTAACCGATTAAAAAACTTTTCACATTTAATACTTACTTTAAAATTTTTTAATTTTTCGAAACCCACTATACAACTTTTAAAAAGTTTACAAATATTTCCACTTCATTAAAATCGAATTTGATTGTAACTGATTAACTCGAACGAATCCCTCGCGATATTTCGGTAGAAAAGTTCGCCTTGTTTTTGAATCAGCGTAATTTTAAAATGCTAATTTCGAACAGACTTGCTTTGAAATTCGTTTTTCCTTTAATTATACCTTTTATAATGATTAAAAATCTACGAAATGTTAATTAATGCGTTTGAACTTTCCTATTTTCTTAATGGATGTACTATAGTTTGTTTGAGGAATAGCCCATTGCGTCGTGGATGTGTAGGTACTTAGTACTCACCATAATTAGAACATATATATAGGTGATAACGTTCGCGTTAAAATATAAATTAATTTAAAAAATAGATTCTCCCGAATTCTTAGAATTATATGATTTTATCGCAATCTACTTATATTTAGGTTTATATTTATACGATAGAAAAGTCATAATAGAATCGTAATTGTCATAACTTGAAGAAATATCTTCCCATCTGAAGTTTCTTTCCTTGAGATTGAAAAGAAAGCCGCGTTGACGTTCGAATTTATCGATTATCCGAAAAAACAGAAGAAATTGAATAGTGAAATATTTAATGAAAGATTTCATGTTTTACGTGATCATTAGACTTTTTTTGCAAAAAATACATATTTATACAAATCTTAGGTACGACCAACTACCGAAAAAAAGAAAGTAGGTACGACAAAGTATACAGATGTTCGCATTTACAAAATGATATCCTCTAATGTAATTTTTTTAAGTAAACCACTGAGTAGATGGGTGTTACAATATTATCTCCCTCAAGTCTTCGATGCATCATGTCTCTTTCTTTCTATCTACATGTATATAAATTAACGTCATTGATTAAGTGAACATTTGGTTCATGGTCGCTTGAATCCTTAATTTATTTATTGCACATACTGTAGAGAAAAAACAATTAGGTCTAATGATATGTGAAAAAGAATTCGTAAAATTACCTTCTTGATGTAGTAATATAAGGTGAAATGAAAATTGATGGATTTTTAAATTTATTACACGGAATGCTGAGGTATAATGGTGTTGGTCTACGTAGTTTCTTATCTTTTCAAGAGCAATTTTTCAACCTACAAGTGAACCTATAAAGCTGGAAATAATGAGGAAGTAAATCTCAATGTAAAAAGGACGAGGCTGTTTTTTTGTGTTAAGAAAAGAAGAACTATCTTTATTGACGTATTTCTTTGCGTACTTCTCGACATGTGAATTGCTTAGCTTTAGTAACACGAAACAAATAGAATTTTTGTTGACTTGAACTATGGTTAAATATTTCGAAGACTTTCACTAATACCAGTGAAAGTAGTCTCTTTTTCAAAAAGCTACACCCTTATCAAATAATGTTGACACTAGCCACAAGTGGCTTTGATTTTGAGTTATAACAAATTCTTTTACACCATGGATCATTTTCAGTTTCCACCATTTAAAAAGAAATTAGCTATTAATTTTCGAAATTTCAATTGTATGTGCAAAAAAAAATCGCTTTTCATGAATTTCGGAAAAATATTCAAGACCTCAGAATTTTCAAGAGCAGAGCTCTTTTCTTAAGCTGAGTTTTTAACATAAAACGATGGCTATTACAGCTTACCTGATTTGTGAAGGAGAAGTTGGGAGGATGGAATTTTCATATGTTTGCCTTTCTGGTCATTTGTAATCATATCAAAATTGGTATTTTATTACATTCTGAAAAAATATATTATGTATTTGCTCATTTTTGGCCAAACTTATACGTTCAGTATCACGTATAACAAATTCAAGGCATCCAATATATTGAAAATGAAAATAGTAAGAAAAATCTAAACTTCTACTAAAACCTATTACTTGGTAATAGATTTTTCAAAATCGAATTCCTCCTGTGTATATCGTTTCATCCTTCTACGAGAAGTTTTTACAATTTCAAAAAGTGAAATCTATCTCGATTTTAGAAGCGTTTGCGAGAAAGTATTGGCGAGTCGTTTGAAATTATTATAAAAAATTTTAACATATGGAAACCCTAGATAAAGTGTCAAAAAAATTCTTGTAGAATAATTCGAGCGTTTTGTTCGTTGCGCTGGACGACGAAGACCTTCTTAACGATTAAAAATGTTGCTAAAAATGATATCATCTAGTGTTTCGAATCACATAATTTTAATCCCAAAAATATCAGCGAGTGGATGAAAAAATTATTAGGATCTTCTTTCATCTGAAAAATTACTTCGTTGAAAAGTGGGTTTAAAAAAGGTTCGTTTCTGTCATAGCTGATGAAAAAAAGTCAAATTGTCCTTAGTAATAAATATGGAGCGAATTTTTCATAATTAAGCTCTGTTGTCAGTTTCCTCTTTTTCTCTTTCGAGTATTCATTATATTTCACCTGACAAAATTTTGATGCTGACATTTTTTTCATTCATTGTTCCCAATCGTTTGAAACAGTTTAGGTTAGATATATACAATTATGTGGATGATTCAATTCTGCATTTTAATTTCATAAAACAAAGATCTATGTGCTCGTCTCTTTTAATTCTTTTCGAAGTGTTTGTAAACAGTGAACAACTTTACAAGTTTGGAAACTCAATTTTCTTAAAACACGTTTAAAATATTACTTTTTAGTCGAAAATTTATATAAAACGTACGCTGCCAAAACTAGGTATTTTATGAGGTTACTTTAGCGAGCTAAGTCGAAATTAAAACGCTCTTACTATTATTTTAATCACTCGTTTAAAAAGTCGTTCGGGTAATACATTTAGGTTTCGCGAAACTAGGTGGTTTTTTCACGTAGTGAAAACCTTTCGCAGATTTTTTCGCTAGCATACCGTTTAACGTTGCTTTTGTGCTGACTAACTAATCGTATATTTCGCTCGAATTAATTTTCTCGACTAGTTACGCTTTAATTCATCATTTTTCAAAGATAATAAATTATTTTCGAAAATGAAAACTTTTCTACAAGTGATGATAAACGTTTAAACTCTTTATGGAATAAGTGAGTATTATATTTTATGTATCTCAAATGTAATTTATTTATGGTGATACTTTAGAAAGAAATTGAAAATTTGATTTACTGGTTTTTGTTCTCATTGTTTTAATGCTTCAGCGTATTCGCGAGTTTTAACTTTTTTTAATTTGCTCAAATGAGAAATAATTCGAAGCATTGGGTGGAGGTTAGTTTATTTATAATAAGAGACAAGTGTAAGCATATTATTCGCATGCAATGATTTGAAATTTTTTCAATTAATCGACATGCAGTGGCGTGCTCCCCTATGCATGTATTGGTGTCATGCCATCTGATCCTGGATTTATTTAGATTGACTACGCAGTAAATGACAAAATTATATGAAAATTGAAACATTTTTTCCAAGAATAATTAAGCATTACGTTAAAAACTACAATTTATCTTTCAAAGATGCATTTTGTGATATATAAAAAAAAACAACATTTTATTTAAAATTCAAGAATATAGAACTTTTCCACTCAACTTCTTCGATAATATCATATACGTATCCATATATTTTTTTTTTTTTTTTGAAAATCATTAATAAGTTTAGTGGTAATTGAAAGAGCATTATGTCAAATTTTTATCTTTCAAAAATTCTTGTATCATCACCATCGAATATAAAGTCAATTATTATTTTTGATTAACCTAGAAAAATGTGATGATGATAATATCACAAAAAAGTAATACGCCATACCATTACACCTATCAGTTTTCTAGAGTTCTCTCGCGTATGCATCGCGGTGTACAGCAGCGCACAAATTCACCTAACGTCCGAGGTTCACCGATCGTTATAGATTTTCTATTATGTCACTCTTGCCTTTACTATTTAGTTTCCTTTTTCCAACGTGTAATATGCTTTAGTTAAATTATTTCTCTGACGCTACCTATAAAAGCAATCACTATTCTTCATTTTTGATGAACATTACATTCTTGTTATTTTGCTGGGATTACTCTTTTTTCGAGTTAGCTGTTGACTTGTTATGATTCGAAGTTAAATACGCATGCTTCCCTTATACAGAGTGACCCAGAAGTTCCGCAACCCAAATAATTGATTTATTGTTAAAATCTAGTTTCAACATTTATGTTTTGGTTATCATACAATAAATGTTGGACATGCCCTCTGCCAATTGACTGATAAGCGTTGATGTTCTTGAATAGGTTAGTGAATAAATTATTCCACACTTGATGTTGAGAAGGAATTCCGCATGGTTACCAGGTACATCCTTGAAGCTTACAACTTTCTGGCATCCTTGTACGTGAATGTATGGTATCTTGTGCACCACACCCAGGCAAAGCACTAGGTTCTTCACCCAACAACGATGTCCTTCACTATCTCATTTCTCTATCCTTCATTGAAATTGCGCTACCTTCCACAACATTTTTGTAATTTTTTTCATTTTTACAAAATGTCAATAATAAATTGGTGTGCTTCAAAAAGTTTACAGAGTGTGAAGAATAATAAAAGTACCAAACGATCCTCCATGAATGGTTATTATTTTGTTTACCAAGCAGTTTTTGAGTTGCACAACTTCGCGTCACTCTTTATACATTCATTTATCTGTCATTGTAAAACATAGTGTGTTCCCTATTGGTTGATGTTGGCAATTGTGTGAAAAAAAACTTTGTTAAATTGGATTTGAAAAAATTCCTATTCTAATTGGTGAGTTTCTCATTTTGTAATAAACTCTGTAAAAACCCTTTTTTTTTTTTAATTTTATCATGTAGCTATTAAAGGAAGAGTAATAATATTATATGACTTGATGATTTTACTTAAGAATGTTATGTTGGTATGTAAAAAAATATGTATATTTAGGATCTGTTTTCTCTGCAGCCGTTTCATCGATCTGATGAGACTTTGACTTTTCATTAGAAGTTTAATTTAGTTGTTCTAAAATATTTTCAAATTGCCACTAACAACTTCTATTCAGTTATTAAAAAAAAAAAAAAAACATGTAAAAATTTTGTCTACTATATGAATCTGTTCTATTGTACAACCTAATTTCGTAATTGATTCAACTATTAAAATGTATCCAGTAATTCTTGCCGACTAAAACTCGCAAGCATATTCTAAAAGCTCCGAGTATAAACTTTGTCAAAGTTGTTGGCAAGTTTAACGAAATATTCCATCACCGAAAACACGGCTAGAAGTATAACACGGTGAAAGCACTTATGTAGTTACGTATTCTTTCACCCTAAAAATTGAAATATGTTTTAAAACTTCTTATTTTGTTCAAAGTCTCATTTTAAAGATTAAGTATGACGTGTTATATTCAACATTTCTAATAGCTATCACAATTAGTCATGTTGTTTCCAAATGATAATCTCAAATACTGGATCAAAGGATAAATCAGGTGAATACCTTTACGAAGCAAGAGCTACAAATAAACGATCCCAAATATACGACGTTTCGAAAATAATTTCAACCATGATTGGAAAATAATTATTGGTCCGAGTAATAACAATAACGGTCGGTCTTTTAAAATCCCTATATAAATAGAATATCCTTTTATAGCTCAATCTGTGTACGTAGTATAAACGTGTGTGACGATAGATTCCCTCTACCTACCCTTTACCATAACATAGAATGACAATTCATAATTCTGTCGAAGGGTACATGTGCATTTCATTCGGTAGCCTATAGTCTCGTTTTATTTCGACGATAACACGCGTTACCATTATAACACGATACAATTGCGCGAAAAATGTTTTGAGCATTAGCAACATCGATTTACACGTGCGCGTGTCGTGTAAAATTTTTTTCTCTATAATTATTTAGACATTTTACTTTCAAAGGCAGCATTTGATTGCCTCGCTAACGATGTTTATACTGAACTACCGTCTGAACAATTCTTCGCTACTTTTATCTTCGAAAACCCATCTGGTGCGAAATTTCAATTCGAAACTTCACTGTGGAAAAATTCACCTTTGTTAAAGAGACTCTACTCCAGATAAAAATTTCAACCTGTTGTAAACACGTAGTTGAAAAGAAAAGGTGAAAGATGTTCGTTAACAAAATCCACCGACAAGAAATAGCGCCGCGTTAAATCGTCAGATATAATCGAGCCACCATCGTCAGCGTTGTTTCAGTGTTTCCCCAGTCTTTACGCTATTGTAAAAGACGAAAGATGCAATCGCGACGAACTTCGTTCCTCTCGCGAATACCAGATAAAACGTACTCATGAAATACAATATTTTCGTAATTTACCGAGATCTTCGTCTCGTCGCTTTATTTACTCGTTCGCGAATGATCTTAGGATTTAGCTTGTTCCGGTGATTTCCTTCAACCACTCTTATTAATTCAACTTTTCTCCATTTTGGTACGTCTATTGTTCGACGTAAACTTTACAAATTTCGATCAAATTACGATGAATGGTACATGCAACAGAAAAAGGATACGAATAATTCTTCCGATGCTACAAGCCTATTTAAACAAGATTTTTCCGAGTGGAGGATTTCCTTCGTTTGGGTTCGTTGATGTGTGAAATAGCACAAACACGGCGAACACGCGAAAAGTTTTCGGCGCCAAATTAAACTGATGGGAATGACAAAATACAAATCGATAATTTGTTGAGTTTTTTCTCCCTATTTAAACAACATATTGAATGAATCATTAAAAGATTGTGGGCTTTACGACAAATTATAGTATGAATTCTGTTATAACCGAATTTTCGAATTAAGATGGATATTTCCAGAATTTCAAATGCCAACTTATAAGCTTGAATTTGACGATTTGAGCCGTTTGGTGATGTTAATGGATAGGTGAAATATCAATTCTCCCATATTTGTTCTCTTTTAAAATATTTTTTTATTTTATTAGATTTTCACACATTTTTTATTTTTTTTTTAGTTTACGTGCTGTGTACTGCGAGTTATGTCAGGTGCGGGGAGGAAATGTGATGACTAGATTATTCCTAGGGAAAAGGTTGCAGTTTTTGAGGAAAATGAATAAGCCCTTAAACTCTGACGATTACGGGAGAGTCTCAGCCAAAGAGAGAGAGAGTTAAAGTCGAAGTGTGTTGAGGCAGATAAAGTCTTTCCTTTCAAAAAGAATATGACGAATAGTGCTTGCATTTGGATCAAACTGGATTTAAAATAGTGGATTGCAACGTTTGAGAAAGACTTGAGAGGCCTCGAATAGCTCAAACTTGATAAAAATGGACTCATATGATTTCTGAAAATAAAAATTATATTATTTATGTCAATTTCACTTCCACATGTGATATTAGAAGAGAGGAGCAGATGTTACTGTCGTCAAAATGTTGGAACGAAATGTGGAAAATTTTTAATTATGGTATCAGATGATGAAATGAGCCCAACTGTCCGAAGTATTTCAATTTTAGCCTTTCAAGTTAATATGGGGGGAATTGGAGCAAGAAAAAGATTTTTGAGGTGAAATCACAATAGGAAATATCATGAATCGCCAATATTTTCTTATCTGATAGACCTAAGAAGTTGAAACTTCGTATGTAGAGTTAGTTGGTGATGGGAATATTACCCCTAGAGATCTTTCTAGACCGTAGTTGGGAATATTATCGAATTACGACAATATTCAAAACTGGATCTTTTGAAATCTTTTCCGGAATAGTAGGAAAAAAATTTATCAAAATTATATTCTAGAACTTTATTCTTACCGCTTCTATCGATAGTGACATGAGAAATTCGTTTTTATCTCTTTTATTCGTATTTTGATGATCGTATCGTTTACATTTTGCGTGCGTTAAAGCTGGTTCGTATTTTCGTTTCGTAATTTCGAATTTATAATCTCGTGTCATTCGGACTTATAATAATTAATATGTATATTCGTTTTTAGTAATTCGTTTTCATCTTTTTTTTTTTATCAGTTCTTCTTTTCTTCTTCTTTGCTTGTTCTTTTTTCTTAGACTATTGTTATTTTCCTTTCATAAACTCTTTTTTTAATAATTACTTAATAAGATATAAATAAATAAATTTTATAAAAGTAACCAACATTTTTTAAAATGAATTTTAATTTTATCATAATAACTTTTTTCATATTAATTTTTTTTTCTTTATTTAACAACTTTTCATTAAATTATTAATGTAGTATTAAGTTGTAACTTATTAGATTCAAGTTGAATGTCACATTTTAGCTCGGGTTAGAGTCCAGTAGACAGGCGAAATTTTTTTATTATTTTCTCAACATGATCTTAATTATTCTATTTTTCTTCCTTTCTTATCAAGTGTATTATATATATTTTTTTTTCTACGCTTCCGCCACTCAACTAAGTTCGAAAATGAAAGCTTCTTCAAAAAAAAAAAAAATTCCATAGCTTTATCGTTTTTCTTAATAGCATTTTCCCTATTTAATGCCAGGTACAAAAAGTCCATTGCAAAACTTTATAATGAGAAAGCCGTTCTATAGTTGAAAATTCCTCGCATGAATGTTGTGTGGTTTTGGTAGGGAAGATGTCGATATATATCATTTAATCTTTTCGTCTTGAATTTTTTGCGTAAAATTTAAAAATTGAAAGTTTTTCCAACTCCAAGGACAACTTTATTGCAGAAATAAGGTATTTTGAATTTCAGGGCTGGACAAATTTACATGCCATATGAATTAGTTTTACTCGGAGTTGAACAGATCGCAATTTAGTTTTTCTTCAGATACTTGAAAATACGCTTTGTCGAAAGAATATTGGCCGTTAAATAAATTAAACATAGACTCGAGGAAATCTTTGAATACGCGAACATCATTTCACACAAGATCCATCCCGAACGTTTATTTTTTCGCTGCTTCCGAAACACATTATTCGCATTACCGCCAGCTCGATATGATCGAAAAACCATATTCAAAAAGAATGTAGTTTTTTTTAGCGTGTTAAAAAGTTAAGCTTTTCTGCGACGGAGTTCAATTCGCCAATATTCCCCCGAATCGATATTGTTATATTTCGGTGTTGCAAAAAAAGACACAAATAAAAATAAAAACCAAATAAAAAAACACATACACACGCATTTATACTCACACAACGATGTCATTTATAATTATCGGACCAAGTCGTTAAAGCTTATCGAACCGAAAAACTAGATGGGTGTCCTTATACCATTTATAAAGTTTACGATTGCCACTTTCAAAACAGATGGGTCACTAAACCCAGAAGGCAGAAAGTTTACGAGCTTGTGTAAATATGATCGGCGCGATTTGAAATTCATTAGTGATATCTAGTTTTTTTTATTTTTTATTTCAGTTCTGATCGCCGAATACGCTTCGATATTTGTGAACTCGACATAATCGAGTATTTAGACAAGCCCATTATCTTCATAAAGCATTCGGCCATTTTATATTTATATTCGATAACCTCTTTACCTGTTTTCTCGTTTCAACACCGTTGGGATATCAGCTGGATAGTTATTCGGCTCTTTTTGTTTCGCTTATCGTGTACCAAAGAGCTGAGGTTCGACTATGCTCGAAGTTGGTTTTGCGAGTCCAATTACATCCTATTCTGAATCTTATAACCGAAACGAAAGCGTTGTTCAAAATAGAAAGGAAATCAACCATGCGGGTACGTGAGTTTTCTTGTATTTTAGAGCAGCGCATTTTGCCTTTTATCGTTGATGACGAGAAATGATTTCGACTTATTTTTCAAGATTTACTCACATTCACCTCCTACATTAGTAGCAGAAGGGTCATTGCGAAAATAAATATTCTTACTTATGAATTATCACTTTCTTCGCCTCCGATTGTAATTCACTAAAAGAATTGGGTATATAAACTTCAGACGATAGTATTTACAATTACATGCTTACTATTTTCCATTTCCAATTTCTAATCACGAAAGCCGAAATTTTCCGCGTTCGTTGATGTGATATGACAACCATTCACCAATGTTACCGTAGATTGCATCGTCATCCTTGTAGCCGAGCTAGAGTGAGCGCGGAATATTAGAATATCTTTTTTCTTTCTCCTATTATATCATAACAACACCGAAGGGACAGCGGTTTTATTCGCTAATCTGACGTCGAGAAATTTTTGCGAAAAAATAGCTCAGTAAAAGTTTTGCCGTTTTTTAGGCGAACGCGAATACATTCTCAGCATACTGCTTTTTGTCGCCGAATTACCAGCCGACTGTATGAATCGTGAAATTTTTTCGTTTTGAAATTTTGCTTCGTCATAAAAAAACGTATACGTTTCAACTTCTTTAATGAAGAAAAAATTCAGCTGGTACATTTAATGTTGCCTACGCTTACCTAGTAGCTAATTCAAACTTCGTTCAGCATATTTAAATATTTGGAGTTTGTTTTCGTGCTCTCTTTTATCTCCGCGTTAAATTTTCAAATAATGTTGAAATGTTTGAAGATTCTTTGCATTCTACGTAGATGCTGAATATAGTCATGCTATATTACTGGAGTCGAGTTTTTAAATAGCAAGGTTCAGACTTACAGATAATGATGCTAATCTCTTTACACCCATTCATGGTTCCGAGGCTTGAAAGTTGTACTTGAGCAATGCAAAACCATTTTAGAAATACAAGTTGGAATGTTGTATTTCTGCTCCCACAATTATATGAATACCTGTGTACTATGGTGGGCTGAATTTCTTTTTTTAAGGTGATAGTAGCGTGGCAGCAATAGTTGCTGTTTATAAATTTTAGGATTTTCAAAAAGGAACAAATTTTTCTCCATAAAAATTTTTTATCTTTCAAAGTCACATTTTGTCGACCCTAAACTGAAAAAAAATTTAGTCGCCAATTTTTTTTTAATTTATGAATCCTAAATTTTAATAATTATTTTTTTCAATCTTTTGATGACGAAATATGACTTTGAAGAGAAGAAAAATTTGAAATTGCATAAAAGTTTTCTTTTTTTTGTTTCAGAATTCATAAAACTATGACATCATTTCGGGATGTCTAAAAATTAAGTTAGAGAGTTGAAATTATTATAACATTCTTTTAAGGTCATTTGGCGACTACTGTGACTCCGCTCCCTTCCATTTTTTGTGAAAAAAATGGAAATTTGGCCCACTTCAACGCATATATCTCTACTATGCTCATGAAATTTGAGCCATGTAGGGCCTCTTGAGTTTTTTTTTTTTTTTTTGTTACAAATCTTAGCGCATCCATTATTTTGGATCCATTTCCTTCGCTGTTTTTGTATGTAAATATTTGTAATGTAGTACGAAACGCCATCTATCTTCTTTGAAAGTAGTTGGTGGGGTTGAGTAAATTTGTTGGTTGGAAAAAAAATTTAGAGACCAAAAAAGGTACGAAATTTCGATTTTATTATTTAGTAGACACCGTGCCTTGCCTCCTCAATTTGAGTAGGTTGTATTGCCAAAATTTGTTTTCATCAAAAACTCGTAGGTATGTTTGTATCGAATGATATGTCACATTTTTAGATTAGACATGCATTTTATATTCACAAATTGTATTCCTTTTTTAGCTATTTTGAATTCCTGTTTGTAGGAAAGAATTTTGAGAATACTGTTAGCCACTTCACGAAAGACCATAATGTAATGCTAATTATTTAGCATATCACTCAAATTTTCTCATGCTTATAAGCAATTTACTCACTCACTTACTTACTTACTTACTTACTTACTTACTTACTATGTTGATTTATGTGTCATACACTGCTACAAAGGCCAGAGGCACGGAAAATAAGTTAAATTTGTGTAAGGAGGCTTGTCTGTTTGAGGAAAAGAAGAGCCGATCGATGGTTGTTTCAGCATTTTGAAGAACGTCCTAAGTGTAATTGGTAGTGACAGAGTGCGGCGAAGATGGATGAATTTTTGGCAATGTATAAGGACATGTTGGACCGATATAGGAACGGAGCAAGCTGGGCACACACTGTTTGAGTAATGGGCTAATTAATTAACATTACTCTGTACGGGAACAATATGTAAATAATCTTCTCGAAGGCTCCGAAACTCGCTATCTAGTTTGGTATTCTATGGTGAAGATGCCAAATGTTCTGAAAAACTAGCATTCGCAGCTATATTAAAATTTAAAACTTCTATATTTTTTTTTTCAAATCGTTATATTTTTTGTTTTCCCAATTTCTGTGTCTGCTTTTCAATTTGAAAAACTTCGTAACATTAGCAGCATTAAATTTTAATTAAATGAGTATTTATTTTTATCTGATTTATTTAAGCTGGCTAAATTTTTAGATATTTGTTTTGATTTCTTTATGAATGGAAATTTTTCGTCGTTAATATGTGTTCGAATATGAATTAATAAATTGTATAAAAACATTTTTCTATTTTTTCTATTTTTCGATCGAATTAAAATATTGTAGATGTTCGATTTCTCATTAATTTTTGTTGTGAGGATAATCATTTGGAATTTGAACCAAGCATGTTTTGAAACTAATTGTTGGTATCTAATTTACAGAAAAATTTATTTAGCTAATTTTAAAGGAAAAATGTTAGTTTTCAAAGCAGATAATGCCCATATTTTAAGTTCCACGGTTGGAAAATCTGAACTTGACGAGTTCTCCGATTATCATCTAGGAAACTGTCACTATTATCTTGCTGTTGAAGGCTGATGAGATGAGTTTTTTTTTATTTTTTTCACACCAATTTGCATGCCAATTCGACGATAGATTTTAATTTTATTCCAGTCGTAGAAATGGTGTTATCGCTTTTGAAAGATGTCAACTGCACGAACGAATTATACTAGTAGGGAAATTCAATTATCGCTCTATTCATCATAATATTGTATAAAATTTGTTACTCTTTCGATTACGTACAGTTTGGTTATAATACGATCTATTTCATATTCTCGTTATCGCGTCCTATATGAAATGAAAATTCATCCATAATCAAAAATTCATATCACTAGGAGCAATTAATTGGCGCACGAAGTTGATTCGAAGGGACGCCAAAACTGAAGGGCATTTCAAAGTAAAGGTAAACAAGTGACATCGAACAAGTATTTAAAAAAATTTGCTAGCACGTTCTAGAAGTCGTCCGCATAAAGTTCCGGAGGCGCTGCGATGAAGTACCGTGTTAATTCAAGTTACGCTTGTTCATTTTAAGGCATTTACATGGTAACTTCGGTTCTGGGCTGTTTATTTGTCAAAAGATCAAGCCTTTTTGACGCGGGTTTTGGAGTTTGTAATCTCCTAATCTAGGTGTAGTTTTAACGACTTACGCATCGGTCTAATGACTACTTCGGTGCTTTTCGCACCAAATGAAGATGGCAGGGTACTGATGTAGCGATAGCATGAAGCCATTTCCGGTAGCGTGAAATTCGCTACGTAAAAGCGACCTTTTAATTCCGTCAGCTCGTCGAAGACAATCGGCTGATAATTAAAGCGTATAAATGAAACGAAGCGCCAGATTATTTAAAGTCAAGAAAACGTCATAAATAAACGCAAAGGCAAACATAAGTCATCCGGATATCACCGCCGAAACCATCCATTTGTCGTCATGGTTACTATAACTGATAAATACATTAACCTATCCGTCAGATTGGAGTCAATCCAAAATATTCGCTACTTTCGGACCCATAACGGGATGCAAATTCGACGCGTAACGATATCGCAGTTCGCATTATTAGTTGACGCGCGTTATGTCTCTGGCCGCTTTATATGGCGGCTTGAAATTCGTTTTAATCAAACGCTTTTTGCGTTAATAAATTTTACACGATTTCACAGAGGATGGGCGGCTGACGCGAGTAATTTGGCGGGACATTATCGCATACGCTTATAATCATTTCTTTCGCATGGCAGGCTTTGATTTATTGGTGCTGAGTCGTGTAATCGTGGATGAATTTGTCACTCGTGGAGAATTCCATCTGGGTTTATGCACGATTATAACAGTTATAGAAAAACTTTCAAAGAGTTCCTAGGCTCTCCTATTGGACTGATTTTGATGATCGTTTTATAAGAAATACGATTTAATGCGCGTAAGGTAATTATGGGAGAGTTGCTTCACTTTTTTTTTTTCAAACAATTGTAACTCATTTCCTAGTTAGGCTACAGCAATAAAATTTGAAATATATAAACGTTGAACTTTTTCTGTGGTGAGGTTGGGCCAATTTGTAGTGTCGATAGAAAAAAATGTATAAGGAATTTAAAAAAGATTTACGTTTGATCATCTCTCCTCACTCTATGGGAGAGATGTCCTAACCAAAAAGGAGAGATGCTCCATGCTCAAAAAAATAAATATCGTTTATAAATCAGCTTATTTTTAAAGAAATTAGAGCATCATATGGTAATAATTGCAAATGTAATCATGCTCAATCAAATCATGTACATTTTTGGTCAGCTCACTCTGCCCAAATGATTATCATGGGCCATTTCTTCTTTCTTACAAACCGTCCATTTCTGCCCTTTGGAACTTTTGTAAACTTTCAAACTTTATATATACTATAAAAAAAAGGAATTGGGGTCCTTACACTATCTAGAGATTTCATTAATGCATACTAGTTGGCTATTTGCCAGCATCCTAAATTATTTTCTTGTTTTTTTCGCTATCCAAAAATGATTATTATAAAAATCACATTTTTTTAACCCTTTTTTCCAAAAAAATTCCAATTCATCATTTGTGCTATGTATCGTTTTGAAAGTTTATGGACAGTGCAGGTTTATAAAGTTCACATTATAAATTTTTTCTCGTCCGAATGAATGTTGATTTCATAGAGAACTAAGAAATAGGGCATCTCTTTGTAGGATAGCTCTGTCACACTCACCTTATATGTCATCAAGGGAAAAGAAAAAAAAAATCAAGAAACAGAGCCACAAACTCATTAATTTGCCAAACGCATGCGAGTATGAAATATAATTTATTTCTCTGACACCATCTTTATGGAACGATTAATAATAATTTGCTGTAATCGTAGAAAATACTTGAAACATTATTGACGGAGGAAGTGAGTAGGTGTTTCTGTTTAAACGAACGTACAAATGAAAGCTCGGTCAAGCGCATGTCGTCAAAGGTGCTGACTGTTGAATGCCAGTAATTGCCCAACTACCCGCTGACGAATTCGTCATTAATTACGCAGCGACTCGGTTTATTTAGTTTTTTCGAGGCATGTACCGTGAATTTTTTTGTTTTATGATTTAAACTGTATTTTTTTTTTCGCTAACGAAGTTTTCAGCTCGGGAAATGTAGTCGACCGTTTTCGCAATATCTTTTGCGGTATAGAAATAAAAAATCATTAATCATTTCTTTAGGGTAAGTTCATGAAATAACTTTCGCTGTTTCGGTTTTTTGAGAGGAAAAGGGGAGGCGTGAGGCAAAACATATATATTTCTCCACAGCTTCAAATTACAGGTAGGAAAAATAAAATAAGTAATACAAGTTGTATAAGTTGACATTTCGAAAATCAGAATTTCCATCTAGTGAAGCAACTTGTACTTTTTTCGGAGGAAGGGGGCGAAATCGGTCAATTACAGTTGTAAAATTTCCAACTCAAATTCTCTCGGGTTTTGCTCACGTTTGAAAAATGAAAATGAACACAAATAGGTATTTTTTTATCTGGTATGTGGCACTCGGTATTGAACAAATTTTTGCTTGTGATTTATTTGAAGAAATTTACTTTTATAAAAAAAAAAAGAAATATGGCAAAAGAAGTCAAAAGCTGCGTTAAATTTTGATTCCTCGATTTTTCAGGGTCTCTTATTATTGAATTAAGTTATAGTAATTAATGGTATCTAAATTTTTTCCTCCTTAATGTTCGGTTATTTTAATTTTTCGTTGATCAATTGGAGAAACATCCCTCAAATATAAGGTTTTTTAAAATCACATTCTAAACATAATTATAATAAACTTATGATTAGAGTTCAATTTATTTTATGAATTTTATTTCGAATTTTTAGAACTGGGAAGGCAAATTATTTCTAAATTTCAACTTCTAGTGATTCTACAAATTTCAAATATTTGAATCAGACATTCATATTTTGCTATTTTGAAGTCGAATGAATGATATTTTTAAAATCACTTAAAAACAAAAATTGAACTCTCTTGTCCAAAAAATACTAAAATCCCAAAGACCGGGTTCGATTTCTTTTTTTGAATTTGTAGTTATACTTTACTATTCAAGGGCAACACAATTCGAACCTCAGTTCCAATACGGTCTATTTTACCTTCAAACGATTTTCACATATTAGATACTTGTAATCACGTAGATAACTATAGGTACATGTTTCAGAACATGGATAGGAAATCCTGCTAATTTTTGAAAGATAAAAATTGGTCATAGCTTTGTCTGTTGTGTCTTAAAAAGAACAACAATTGATCTAATACTCTCCATTGCACTTGCAGCAGCTACACCATTGTTCGTAAACTCGATGTGGTAAATAAAAATCCAAGCATTGCTCAATAATGCTTGAAATATACAAAAAAACCAAAATCTACGTAGAGTTTTCGGACGAAAAATGATTTATTCAAAGCCAGTGAAAATTTCGCAATATTAAAATATTGCAATGTGTACTACTGGCTGCACTAGTACAGAAAATGTTCAAAAATTTCTTTCTAATACACTTCTAGAATTGAAAATAAAATCGGTCAAATTATCGAGTAAAACGTTATTGATGCAGAGTCTGGGAAAACTTCATAATTATAGGAATATCGCTATCTGCAACTTTTCAACCCCCTTGTAGTAGTTTGAGTTTTGAATCAAGAAGAATGGCGATGGTCCAGGGAGATGCAAAAATTCAAATTGCATCTTTTAAGTGCTAAAAATAGTTTCTCATACCATTTCAACTGGTTGAAAAACATTAAAAAGGAGGTGCACTTTGGGGACCTCCTGCTTCCTTTCTATTCCATGTAGGCGGTTTCACTCCACTCTAACCTATAATTATGTACAAATACTATTGCTGTCATTTGGTAATATTTTTCAGTACATATAATGGTATCTCAAATTTTTGAAAATGATGCAAAATATTGTTCGTTTTTGATGTGTGCATCTTCAGAGATGAAAGCTTTTAAGAATTCGCTAGGACTACTTCTTTTAACTTTTATTAATATACTCGCATAATTTTTGTGTTTTTATTCATAATTTTTTTAATAATTTACTTTTACAGATGTTCTTATTGATTTTTAAAATCATTGTTCAACTCGTCTCTTTTGTGTAATAGATGACAAGTTTTGGGGAGATTTTTATTTCTTTAAAATGGTTCAGTATACTTATCAATTTATGTTAAATTGCTCTAGTACTTTGATGGATAAAAATGAATGATACGTTTCGCAGAATGCGTTACCTTTGTGTATTTAATTAACGACAAAACACCCTTTTGTGTAATTATAAACGTTGAGAGTAGGTATCTAACATTTTTGCGATATCGAAATGTTGCTAAATAACCTGCATGCGTTGAATATTTGTTTAATGAATAACATTTCGCCTATCCGACACGATACGTGGTATGATGAATAGATAAACCGCTGTAAGGTTGAACGAGTTGTATTTTTTTACTCGTGTCCATTAACATTTCGTTGCTAATTTTACTTACGATGCTTTTTAAGGACTAACTTCTATTGAGTATTTAATCTTTTTTAGCCGAAGAATGATGCTCGATAAATTCAAACGAAAAGTCGAATTTCGATTTCAACGAATAAATGAAGCGAATATCGTATTGCGAGTATTTGTGTATTGAAAATAACATAGTAAAACTTTTTTTCTGAAAATCAATCAAATCACCAGAAGGCATGAATGATCTCAAGAAACGTTGATTTTTTTGAAATACAACGTATCGTGAAGCGTAAATAAATACCAAGTAGATATTGAGTTCAATCGGTGATTCGAAGTTTCGAATCATTTCAGTGACTACTTTTGTCCATTTCATCTTACTTTTTGAATGTTCATTTTTTTTTTATCCAGCATTTTAAAAAAGCGAAAATTTTAATAAAGCCAATAGGACTCGGATTATACATTCCTTCTTGAAAACATATGCGTGGTGAAAGTTCGGATCAGTTTATCAATTTTGGCAAAAGCGATTTTTTTATTTGTTATTTACTTCGATGGACTCGCAATAAAACGCCTATATTGGAATTTCTTAAAAGGCCATTTGAAAAAAAATTCAATCACTCTTCGAGTTTCCTCACAAATATTTAATATCGACATAGCTTTTTTTTTAAACAACGCGTAAAGTTACTCGAAAGTTTTAACGTCTTGGCGGTAACGCCACAAAAATGCGTAATTTTCGAAATATCAATTCTCAAGTTGAATTCAAGACTCAGCATCGTAACAGCTGATCGTAAAACACCGTAGATCTAGGCGCTAAAAGATGATGCCGAAGTACTTTGCGAAAAATAAATTCTTTATAGGTAGTTTATTGCCATTTGGCGTACGCGATAATTCGACGAAGTTTTTTGCGGCCGCTTGAAGTTCGCGACGATTTAAAGTACAGGGATTTCATTTTATGCGCGCAAAAGTTGGCGAGTTTGGCTGCTCGTCGTTATGGTTTTTCGCCAAGTCGATGTGATGTTGAAATTTACGGCGTATAACGAAATGTTTGTTTGGAGAAAAGCAAAAAAGTATAGATGAGAGGAACTGTGTAGTTATAACAAGTGATAAGCATCCCCATCCAGTCCTCACGGCTAGTGACCACTATAGTGGATTTTTCAAGTAAAAATTAGTCAAATGATTGCCACAGTATGCCTAAATCCAGCTCTCGAAAGTAATTTTTACAAAGTACATGTTTTGTAAAAATTACATGAAACATGGGTGAAACGCTGAACATCAGAGTGAAATCGGCAAAATCATGTAAAATATAACTTTTTTTCTGTCAGTGGGAACAAGATCAAGACAGTTCCAAACCTCAGTTTCTAGCTTGGATTTTCAGTGTATCTAAAACTACTCTCAATTTATTTAAAATGCTCAGTGTTTTGTGAGTTCACTTGAGTACATTATGTCTTATTTTTTAGTATAGATATTTTTCTCATTTTTTACCAATTTTAAAAATATTTTTTCATGTTTTGAATAAATGTAAGATACGAAAATTCATTTATTGTTACAAATACATTTATAGAAGTGCATTTTTGAGGCGCGGTAACTTGACAATTTTTTTATAAAAGTATATTTTGGAAGTGAAATAACGAGAAGAACACCATTACTCTATTTTTAGTATATTTTTTTATTTTTTCAACATTTACAAAATATAACAATTTTTTTCGTTTGTTTATTTTTCATTTAAATTTTACCAGTTGAGAAAAGTGAACATTTAAGACGTATTTGCTTTTTCTAGTTCGCATTTTTAATGCTCTTCCGACTCGAAAATTCTGAAAACAAATAATACTGATCACTTATCAATGAGTAATTCCAAAATTAACAAATTAATGTAGTTAAAACGAATGCTAATTTTCTTACAGTTTCACAATTAAGGAAGAAAAAATGTAAGTAGCGATGCCACATTACTGGACCTGAGTTTTTAATTAGGGCTTTTCAGATTTGCATCAAGTACTATTTAAAATCTGTTGTACTACACCCACAATAAAGCACAACAGTTATATGAATCCATATTTCTCAAATTTTAATCATTTGAAGTTCCTCAAGCTTTGCTAAGTTTTCACGATTCGCCATCTTGTATAAATTCAAGGTTTCATATTGTGGTCCTGAACTAACTTTACATAATACAAATTTTAATTTTTGTAGATTGATTTCTTGATGAAATATATAAGATTGAAAAATTTCATGATTTAAACTTCCTCAAAAAGTAGTTTTTTTAGCCTAACATTACTTAAAATGCACGTGGGAGGCAGAAATTAGGATATGTTGATGTTGTTCACTTGTAATATTTCTTATGACATTAAAAAGAGTAAATTTGATTTATTTGTGCATTCCTCAAAATTTGAGTGAATTATCATTTTGAGTCTAATCAAAAATTCAAAACATATTATTTTTGTGTATCAATAATTTTTATTCATACTTACCTGCATTATGCATGAAGAAAAATATACTTAGGTACATGAATACCAAAAAGTTAGAAATTTGCCATGTAATTACAAATGACCTGAAACACCAAGATGTGAAGGCCCCCACCTTCCTCGATCTTCATTTCCCAAACCAGGTAGTCTGTAATCGTTTTTAATAAAAAACTCTTGAACGTATGAATTCAGTTTATACATAATATTATATTTGAGTTCTGACGTATGAATTTTAAAAATTCTCATCAGTTTCGAAAAACTGAACTCGTCTCACACTCGAAAAGTATTCATGAAATATTCTTTATTTACGAAATAAGTTAGATACCTATTTTGAATTCTGAATTAATAGCACATCGTATTTCTAACAAAAATGCGACGCAAAATTAACCCGCCATAGGTAGTATGGAACCAGGATTGGAGACTAGTACCAAAATATAGCTTAGCTCGCGAGTAGTTACTTGCGCCTAGTCTCAGTCCCCTTATTTATTCATCGTATGCAACTATTTGTACATGGAAGTACAACATATAATATTTTTTTAAATTTAAACGAAACTACTGATTTAAGTAGCTATGATGATAGAAAAAAAAAATGCAAAAGATTTGTGGTGTACACTTTTTGCCCATCTTCATTTTTGAAGGAGCTATAATGATTTAAAATTTTTCCAAAATTCCATTTTTTAAAACTTGATTAAAATCGTTCATTCAAGTAGGTACCTAGGATGGTAGAAAAAATGCATTAAAAATTGTAGTCAACACTTTTTGCCTATCTTCATTTTTGAAGGGGCTAACAATAATTTCAAATTTCCCCATGATTTTTTTTTTTTTAATGTGACTGAAATCAAGGAAAAATTAAAATTCAAATATGTACGTTTTGCTAATCTTCAGAATTGAAGGTGTTTCAGCAATTCCTATCACTACACGGATTCGGTACTGGTTTCATTTTCCATCTTTATATTTTAATTTTGCGTGAAAAAATTGTTATATGTAGGTTTTACAATGGTTTTGATTTTGTCTATTATTTCTCATTCAATCCTCAGCCCTTCTTCGAAATATATAATCATGAGTAATAAAAAATCGAGTGGAAATTTGAAATTATTGTAGCCCCTTCAGAAATGAAGATAGGCAAAAAGTGTTTACTACAATTTTTAATGCATTTTTTCTACCATCCTAGGTACCTACTTGAATGAACAATCTCAATCAAATTTTAAAAAATGGAATTTTGGAAAAATTTTGAATCATCGTAGCTTCTTCAAAAATGAAGATGGACAAAAAGTGTATACCACAAATTTTTTTGCATTTTTTTTTCTATCATCATAGATACTTAAATCAGTAGTTTCATTTGAATTTAAAAAAATAGTATATGTTATACTTCCATGTACAAATAGTTGCATACGATGAACAAATAAGGGGACTGAGACTAGGTGCAAGTAACTACTCGCGAGCTAAGCTATATGTTGGTACTAGTCTCTAATCCTGGTTCCATACTACCTATGGCGGGTTAATACAAAATCCAGCAAAGGTAAAGTGATGAACACAGGAAATATGTGATAACCCTTGAATTCGCGCATGCGCAGAAGTAACCGGTCCTTACTACATTTTCAACTCAATTCTTTGCTTTTGGATATCCCTATTAGCTATTGTGTGTGGTTAATGATGGTCAGCAAAATTGATGGAACCTGTACTTCACTATTCAATTCAACTTTGTTCAATTGAGATTGGCTTGGCAAGGTATCCAGTAATATTTATGACTTAAAATATTCGACTATTCACACGTTGGTGCATGCGGCGTCGCTGCAGAATGATTAGAGACTTTCAACGTTTGTAAATTTTTTCTTACGCACGGTGCCATCGTGTGTCCTCTCTTTTCTACCTTTTTTTTACACTGTTTGTGAATAAATTACTAACGGATATACGTGATTTATAATTTTATATACATATTCATCGAAGTAAGACTAGCAGGCCATCGGTAAAAACGCTTCGTCGGAGACGGTGAAACGCGAATAAATAAAAGCATTTTAAATATTTCTACATAGCGAAAAATAAGTACGAACGGGGAAAAACAGTCCAAACGTAAAGCCTTTTTAATTTATTACTCGGGCAAAGTAAAAATAAAGTAGAAAAAGAATCTCGAAAATTTAAATGTTTGGCCAAACATTAATTAATTTTCCTTCCATTCGTTGAATACTCGTTTCAACGGGCTATTCCCTAGCAGAAAATTTTTTTGGTCTAGGGTTGCGAGTGAAATAGAGACGTAGGTGTGAGATGTGCTCGTGTTGAGCTAGTCGGGTACCGTATTAATTACTCATAAATAATTTACTAAATAACAGGGTTCAATTTCGTATTCGTCGTTTAGGGTGTTCATGAGCACGTTTACAGGGTTTAAGGTACTATACGTATTCATATATTAGCGAGTTTAAGCTCGTTTAAATGATCGAAAGGTCTCTAGGGACCGTTTAATATGTCTACGCCGAATATTTTAAGAGGAAAAAATCAAAGTCGTGTTTCTAAATTCGCAATGTATGGTAGGCTGAGATATACGTGGTTACGTAAGCATACTTGAGCGACGAAAGAAGGCAAGCGACGGGACTAGGAATATCTTCAATTATAAAAGCTCGCTCAGAAGCGTTATCTTTAATACTCTTAAACGCAGAAGACAAACAATTCGTCGACTGAGTATTTTAAACGTTCATTAATCAAAAACTTAAAACCTCCTGTGAAAGTTTATTTTCCAAAGTAAATTTATGTTTTTATTCGATGCAGAGTTTCTTCGCGATATATCGTCTTATCGTCAAAATTAAATACATGACGAGTTATTTGTGTTCACTTTGGCCGAGTTATATGTGTATACATCAAGGTGTAAGGTATATATCAACTTACACTCTTAGTTATGAAGAAGGAAGAGACGTATAAACAAATATCTTCTTTGCGCAATTCCGTAATTTTTAGTGTTTCCGGTAAATACCGGATGCACATATACACAGTATATAGATATTTTGGGTATATTACATACAGATGATCAAAGGAAGAACTATTTACTGAAAGCTTCATGGCTTCTCCTAGATTCGAATGTTTCATTTTTGTCATTGTTTGAGCGAACAAATTCGGAAATATTTTCAAGAATATTGGAAATGAAATAAGTCGATTACAAATTTGCTAATGTGTCGTATTGCGTCAGACACGACCGTAACCAAGATTCATCAATGGGAGGTGTTTTGATTATTTTCACTTAGGTTCGTTTTGCAGATTTAGAACCAGGGTAAAGGAGAATAAAGGTAGGGCATGCGAATTTTTCAAGGAGGGTACATGTTTTTAATCCATAAGAAATGTGTGAGTGTACTCTAAAACATAATTTAAAAATATGAAAAAATTTTATAATAATTCATATCGGTTGGAGTAATCATAATCAATCAATCACAAATATTTATACATGGATGCATATATTTTTTTTGATTTGAGAATTTTGTGTTTCAATATAAATTTACAACGACGACTATTACTATGGAATAATTATACGATTTAATAATATTTTAATATTCAAGAAACTGAACTCATGGAGTTTGTCCCACCCCCCCCCCTCAACTTTCAAGGTCACAGATAACGAGAACTTCGTGATTCCACGAATATTAATTTGATGCCATAATTGGTTACTTTGGCCGTCTATTTATTAGTTTATTTCTACTCCCCGAAAAATTTATAAATTTTGTCTTCCAGAGCACATAATTATTATTAATACCGCTCATTTACTTGTAGTTTTTTGAGTCAGTTTCTTCAAGAATTTCTTTATTACATTTAGAAAAAATGTTTTCAAATTCATATTTTTGTGCACAAGGTAATATTACTTTGCAATGGAAATAACGTAAATTCTATTCCATCTTCTGCTCAACTTCGTTCGGTTTATTATAGATGGAATGTTTTTGTGCGTTGGAAATGCTAAATTCTCCTTATTTAATTATAATTATGATTCTTTTTCTCTTAGTGATATTTATTTAACGCCTCTATTCTTCACCGCATGACGAACATTAGCTACGCGATGATACTAGTTCGCACGTTTACATAAATTAGAGAATCGTAAATTTTTCTCCAAGCTCTACTCTCAAAGTGTCAACTCTGTTTAGCTTGATAGATTTATATATTTATACAGACGCGACTAGCTGCGGTGTATAGTTGTACACGCTTGAAGTTTTAGTAGATTTTTAATATTTTAATACATTTAGATAATAGTGATGACGTGATACGCGTGTAAAGTTGGATTTGTAATTCTACCTTCGAACTATAAGCAACCACTTCGGTTAAACCACCACTCTATATGGCCAACAAAGATGGTTTCAGTATGCGGCGCGTGTGTTCGATCAGCATATATGGTTATGGTTTACTAGGCAACAAGTCGTCGACTTTCATAACGTTTCGTCGCGCCGGATTCTCGTAATAGGATGTATGCAAAGAATAAATTTTGGTCACACCCTATATAGAAGCATTATTTTGGAAGGAATATGTTTTTTTAATATTCCTCAAAATGTTTTGTTAAATTCGTTTTTATTTATTTTTTTATTTATACGTTTTTCCCTTCTATACATATTTTCATATTGTCATTTTCTTCTTCCATTTTTGCGCAAGAATGTTCAAAAAACTCGTATTCTAGAATACTCATTCAGCAGAGCTGCGGTGAAACCCTTGCTGATGAGGAGTTAAGCACAAAATGAAAGAAATTGCTTGGCTCCCAAATGCCTCAAACCATAAATTTTTAATTCCAAAAATATTGGACTTGGATAATATTACTTTAATTTAGAGGTCTGTATATAATCATATTTTTTCTTCAAAACTATTCTATTTGTTTACATGTTATACCTGTTGAAGTGGTCACCTTACTACCAAAATATATCGAAAACCAATGAACAAATTTCATTTGGGTTTGAATTATTTTATTATGTATCCATTTTTAATTTTCTGACTATTGAGATATTTTGAAAAAAAAAGGACTAGGGTTTTACATATTTACAGCATCGTTTATTAAGAACATTTTTCGCCAACTTTTAATGACTATAACACAGAGTAAAGTAAGAAAATGGAAAATTCGGCGAACTGAAGTTAGTAATTGTAATAATCTCATAATTCACCTCTTCAGTATCAACTCATAGTTGTAGAAAGAGGAGAAATTTGGAGTGCATCATGCAGTAGTTCTTTAGAGTCAAAAATGAGCAAATAATATGGAAACGGAAAATTTAGCATTTCTCTAACTGCTGAGAAGAATAGTTCATTTCATCAAATTTCACTGTCTTTTTTTATTGTTGGACATAGTTGTAACCAAGGAAGGTTTTTGGGGTCAGACAGAACCTCTTCCATGAGCTCAGTTTTTTACTTAAGTAAATGTTATTAAATCGTATAGGTACTTCCTCGATAATAACAGTCGTTTTGTAGATCTATGTAATGAAATCGCATTCTTAAATTAAAAAAAAAAGTTAAAGTTTTGATAATTAATTAACTATGACTACCTTATTTTTATTGCTATTTTTTTTTTACTCGCCATGTATAGCTACTGTGCCTAGGAACTCATCGATGTGTTGGTTTTAGATAAGCATGTACAGCTGGGTAGTATGTAGGAAGGCCAATAGGCTATCGATTCGGCTTGGATCATCTGCCAGAGTTTTGCCCATGTTAGGGTTTCGGAATTACCTTGATTTTTGGATGTGATATTTTGAGCAGGTGGTCAAGATATGAACTATTGTAGTGGGGGTGTTTTACGCTAATCACAGATAGGAGGGGACTTTCTATCGTATTCAGAAGGTAGCTATAGGTGAATATTAATTCTTAATAAATTGTGTTTCCTCAAATTAGGTAATAAAGTATTATTCGTCAATTTCTCTTGTGCTAAAGAAATTTATGCCTTTAAAAAAATACTCCCTCACCACTACACTGCATGTAGAGCCGCAAAACATGCTCATTGTTCATATTCTGAGAAAAATAATTTGGCAACTGAAATTTGTTAATGTGCTTTCATTGAAACTCTTCAATGTCGAAAAAGATGATTCACTATTTTTGAAGATACTTGAGAGAAGTATTTTATATTATTCTGCGTTTTTCTTGCTTATTTCTTGCTTTCTATCGCAATTTTCTAGTTTTGTTGAGAACAAGAAGATATTATGAAGTTTCTCTTTAGCACACGAACTTACTTTTCCTTATATACCTACGTAAATTAAAAAAGATAACTAGATAACTAATCAGACTGCCAAAAGTCAAGACAACTCGTATTGTAATTCTTTATTTTCTTTTTTGTACATATGTGCGTCATTATACGAATTCTGAACAGCAATGAAACCTGAAGAACTATCTTTCTTCGTTTTCCACTCTGTTCTTCGTTTTCGTATTATATTTTGAGTGGGCATTATACCTATGTCTATTGTATATGGTCCATCGTCAATGGTTCAACACATTTCAAAAAAAAAAAAAATCTGAAAAAAGGTTTGTTAAACTATTGTTCATTAAAAAAAAAATTAACACTTCGTAAGAAAATAGATAAAACAAGTAGTTGTGAAGAGATTTCAAAATAAATTTTTCAGCTGAAAAGATTACATAGGAAAATAATGATTTTTAGCATTTCAATGACCTTTTTATTTGTTTAGTGGAAAGCAAAAAAAGTAATTCGATATAGTCCTTGAAAAATATTTTCAGAAGCTTTGGTTTTAACTCGCACAGTAAAGCTAAATCCGTGTAAGCCACGTGAAGAATAAAAATTCAAGTGGGAGGAATCAGAATTTTTTCACAGATAAAGACAATATTGCATTATGCTACCTCACTTTTTTTAATATGTATGTAATATGTATACGTAGATAAGAAGATAATCCGTTAATAAAAGTGGAAATTATTTGACATATGGTTTGCTTATGTATACGTATCATACATGCGGGGAAAAGAAAAAAACTTATGAAAATATTATAAAACGAACAAACGACTCTACGAAAGACGTTATCGCAGGTTGAGGAAAAAATTTAACGTTTTTATGTAAATCGACATCTAAGAAGCGTTTTAACGTCATCCTGTAATAGTGGGTAATAATATCTAAAAGATTTATACTAAATAGGATTGTGTTACCTATAGTTCTGAAAAATAGCGGATTACACGATTCGTACATCAAAAAATGAGATTTCGCGTCAGGATATAGCGATCGTTGTATTAGATAAAACGTTATACGCTACCTCTCGTTTTCGTCTCTGGCTTGATATTTGCAGAGCGCGAGCATAGCAGGCTTAATAATATTCGATGGCAGTGATAAGAAGGCGGCTACTAGCTAAAGTATACGGCGCGTAGAATTACCCAGACAGATGAACGCTGAAACTTTATGTTCGTATAATTTTCCCATTTATATCGGAAAAACGAGCTTCTATATAGCGAATTTCATTTTCTCGCAGATTCGTTTTTTACTCTTTCTTCCCTTCTGGTTTCATTTCTCTATCGCTTTTGATGTACTTTGTTTAATTTTAAAACGATAAGCGCCCGCTCTAATGGTCGCTTGTTATGAGGTTTATTTTAAATTTCGTTTTAAATAATGAAAGCAAATTTATCGAGGAGTATTGAATCCGAAGTTAATCGATTTTAATTCGGTGTTTAGCCTATTCCAAGAGAGATTTTTCTCCGACATGATTCGATGTGTTAATCAGGCATTAAGTTTATTCGAGTATGCATGATTAAACGAATCGCAGCCTAAATTATGGCGCAGAAACCAAAAAGGACTAGAACATGTTGAAGAAAGAGCTTTCTACTGACTTGAATTTCAACCCCACAGTTTTCAACTAGAAAAGAAATCTCGTAATAGTCCTGACTCCAAAATCTTCCACTGTACATTTCAAATGAAGTACATATTTCGAACACGATGCAGGTTTTTTCAAAATTCTATTCTTATAATTTTTGAAAATTAAATTATTCATAACTTGAAGAGAGCAAATTTCTCTCTTTCAATAAAATCTGCGTAATAGATGGGACATTAAAAATTTCTCAAAGATTTTAGTTTTTCGTAAATTTTTTGCCATTTTGGTTGGGATAATGTATAAATACGTCTGTTATAATAAAAGTCATGTAATATGAAAATTTTACAATGAATGCAGTGTTACCAATTTTTGGTTTTATGCACAAAATCATTTTAAAATGCTCCAAAAAAATTTGTAATTACTTAATATGTTAAGATTTTAAAACTTTTACCAATTTTCGTGATACAGTGTTACCAACTTTTTTACCTTTTTTTTCCTTTGAAGAAATGAAATGTTACACGGTACAATACAAAGGTACAGTTTTAATGACTTTAAAAAAAAAAAAAAACGAAACAAACAGGTTGAACTACTATAATCTTTCTTAGTATTGAATGTAGGAATTTTAGTTTAATTTGCCAATTTATCTCTGATGTAGTCCACTGTCAACCTACATGAAGTGTAATTGATTTTCAAAATTTGCCCACACTTGTCCATTTAACTTTCCTGAAATGAAGAAATAAGGCAAATATTTCAAAATATCTCAACCGCTACATCTTCAAAGAGGATTATTAATGAAAAAACGCTTTTAAATTGAAGTTCACAACGAATTTATTTTCATTAAATTGCAAACAAAAAGTAGGTGTTTATGATATTTTCAAAATTGTTCGGTTTCATTTCCCATTTTGCTCATTTAAAGAGCCCTGAAAATTTCACTTTTGAATTATTTTTCGCCTGAAAAATTTCCATAATTTTGGATGAAAGAAAAAATAAACATTTTTCGCGTGTTTCTTATTTTAAACAAAAATTCGAAGTTTGCGATCAAAGTAGATACATATTAATCATTTTATTGTTACCGACTGCAATTCAATTTAACCTTTGAAGTTTTCAACGTAAGTATTTGATTCCTGGTTTTCTTTGAAAAAAAAAAAAAATCAACAAATATTTCAAGGTATTTTAAAGTTGCCATGGAAGGCTTTAAGAACCGTGATCATCATGGATGAAATTTTTGCTTTTATAGCATCCTCAATTGACTGTGAACAAAAAGATTATGCGAAGTGAAGATTAAGATGGATTTTCGTATAATAACTATAAATGTATGTTTCGATGTTATGTAAAAAGATTAATAAAATTCGCTGAACAGCTTAGGTTCGTTTATAACGGCGTAATTTCATTTGACTAGAATACAGAATACGACTAGAAAATTTCAAGGACTAATCAACATTAAGAGATTTACATCTTATAAGATGATTAGGATGAGAATCTTGTTACGAATTCATTTTTGCGAAAATAATGTACATCTAAATCTACTCAACGTGAGCAAATAGAATCGTATCAGTTACCTGTATTACGATTATGTTATTATGTAAATAATTATCATTTTTTGCATACATCACCGGCTGTAGTAGTATGGAGGTAGCTAATCTTTAGGAATACGATACTAAAATATTATAGCATAGGTAATAAATTGATGAAAACGAAAGAGTGAAATGAGATATTATACTTTGAAAAACTTTAATAAGATGCGAAATTGAAAGAGGAAAAAACTTAGAATCACGTATCAAATTTACCAAACATATTAGCTTTGGATGGAAAGCTTCAAAACGTAGCAACTAAACAAGATGAAATCAAATATCGCTAAAAGTGTCGTATCAAAGTGTGAAAATTATCTCGATGTAAAAGCTTTGAAAAAGAGAATTCGTGAAATTAAATCGAGCGAATCTTTTTCGAAGGCAACCGCAAGTAAAATCAGGACATAATGTAGAAAAGGTAAAAAGCCTAAACCCTGTCCTCTATATACTATATGATTTACCTATATGTGTTAAAATTTTAAAATGTCTTCGACCAATACTTCAACACGCAATATACGCAACATATATTTTTTTAGTCAGTATGCCGCTATGAGTCAAATACTCTATACGTGCTCTGAAAAAACTCTTTTTCGAATAACATTTGAGATGTGAGTTCATTGAAAAGTCTCTTAATAAAAATGCGACTGTTTCGATGTACGAACGAAAAAATACGAAAGTTCCATTAGTTCGGTAAATGCTTCCGATAGTTGATTATATTCTAGAAGGTTGGTATATAACATTAAATCATATTCCTTTATTCGCATCGAAATTCGAAATCGTTGCCGTCTTATTCATCGAAGCGACCTAATTTATATGTAAATTTCCTTCGGTCCAAGATTCGTTATGTAAGTTTGGTCGCAAAAATTATGAAATACTGTGTTCCAGATTTAATCAACGCTACCAGACCGACGCATAAAAGGGTTCTAATTAGAGATACCGGTATATATACCTAACAGCTAGAAATTTGTTTGATTAAGGGGAAGGGCGCGAAAAGAGGTTGCTTTTAAAGTTAGATTAACTAGACGCAGTTTGCGAAATTGTTCCACGTTGTAAAAAATTAGAATTACCATCAAAGGATTATCCTGTCGATTTCATTAAATGGTTTATGCACCAGCACATTAAAAACCTTTGATCAATCAATAAAGAAAATATCGACGTTTAATTAACTTGAAAACAGCCTCTTTTTAAGATCTAAATTGGTCAGCTCCGGTTGTCCTGGCGCGACGCGCGACGCCTACGATCTCATTAGATAATACTTTGCAATGTTTTTATTGTTTTTAATAAGCCTTTAATCTTGTCAAATAGAAATTTTTTCTTTTTTTCGCAATTTTTTTGACGAAATTTAATCAATCTCGAATACTACTTGATAATGACTTCTTTTGCATTGTTACGATTTCGGAATGATATTGAGAAAAAAAACGACGCCAGTTTAACCAGCTTGCTAATTGTGGCGCAGTAGATTTTCTCATGAACCATGAGCTTTATTTTGATGAAAATGAAGAATTCAGATAACTTCGCAACCTAGAATCACCACCATGCGTTGACTGAGATGACTACGGGAGTTATAAAAAATGAAAATTTTCGTTGTTTCTACTTAGAAGTCATCGTCGACAATAAGAAATGGACGCGGAAACGAATTTTCATCATGTTGCGTTTATTTCGCTTGGCGACGACTTGGAAATGTCAAAATTCCTTGATCTGTCACGTTTATCCGTTCATTTATCTTAGCTAACTTCGGCATTGTGTAACCATATCATTTCGTCTTACATGTTTTTTGACATCATCGAACAAGTTTTGAAAAATTCTCAGTTCTGATTTTGCTTTAAATTTTTCAAGTTGTAGGAAAAGACGTAAAACTATAACCAGTTATGCCTCATTAGTGAAGCTGAGTTTTCAAAGGAAGTATATTCGGATTTTTGAATAATGCTTTTAATCTCTTTGTACCAACAGCCAGAACTGAGACTGAAAACCTCGCACTATTACCCTTCAACATCTATTATGAAGATGGATTTGGAATGTTGTATAATGTATACTCCTTGTTCCCTGGTACCCATTTTTGCGAATCGCGAATAGAAGGTTGGGAAAACACAAAGTGAATCATTTTTTATAGATTACACGTACTCATATTATAGCAACAATTCAAAAATACCCAAAATGTGCGCTGTTTAACGCAGATAAGAAAAAATTAAGAATAAAAAAGGAAAATAGATTCGAGAGGAAAGTTAGAAAGACACAGAAAAAATAGTCAGAGAAACCACAAAGAGGTAAAAAAAAACCAAATCTTTGTAGGTATTATGCTCTTACTCAATATGTACAATATTGTACATACTGGTACTAACTTTATATTTCAAAAGTCCTTTAAATTGCACTCTGTAAAAAAATTATAGAAATGGAATTTCTTACTCAAATGAAAAGAATTTACGTATATGTACAGACAATTAATTTTCAATAATTGCTTCATCTATAACGCTCGAAGATGCAGCTTGGATATATAGTTGAATATAAACCGTTTAAGTACTCTCCAGAAAATATAATATCTAGTTTCTGTTTTCTTCACAATTCCTATTACATTTGATATTTATTCAATTACGAAAAAAAATATATCACTTTTCAAACACGATCTTGAATTTAGAAGGAAAAATTCAATTCAATCAGAATCGATTGAAATTTACACTATTCGTGGAATTGATTAATGATCTGAGAGAAAAAATGAGTCGAAAAATTTTACGAAACGACCCCGTTTCATTTCTCTCTCCAATTTATAAATGCTAAAAATAAGAACCACTACGAATAAATACCCTTAGACTTAGGTTATTTATAAGAATCACATCATAACTAAAAATTAAGTTGAAACGATTCCTTGTCGTACTTCTTCCGCTCGTTACAACGTCTGAGGAGGGAAAAAGGCTCTCTCCCTGCCTTCGCAGCCTTAATAATTGACTAGATGTTTCTTTCTTTTTACAGAGTATAAAAACTTTTCTGGTTGTATTCTTCGAAATACGAAGAGCGTAGTTTCCTTTTTGTATTAAGCGTTTATCTGAAACCGGAACTAGGGTTTTGTAGAAAATCTTGCGCGAACGAGCGCCTCTACGCTGTTTCCTCCTATACGATACTTTTTATTGGTCGAATACGTATACGATACGTAATCGAACCTGGTCTTCTGCGTGATTACATTTCCCTTATTATTTGGAAAATCAGCGTTAGTAAGTTGTCGGTTTTACAGAGGCTATCCGTTTAGTTGTATGAAATTTTGGACATAAAGTAAGCCTGTAATTAGAGTAAAAGATGTAATTGCGACGACATCTTTAATCGGACTTCGTGTTCTCGCTTTTGACAAACGAGTTAATTTCTCAACATGAAAGAAAACAGATGAAGATACGAGTGTAAACACGCGACCACTATATCGTTTTTAGCTAAATGCAGTTGGTATCTTTTTAATACGTCCGCCTATTTCTTTTTGATATAATCCTGTAGCTCTTAGTACGAGTGTATCATTGTGAATTATATGGTTTACAAGCATGATGTACGAGTGTAAGGGTTTCATTTTTTTTTTTTAAATATTTGTAACTTTTTTTTCAATTTTCGACTTTCGTATAACTTTTCAAATATTTAATGTCGTACAGATTTTTTCAACTTTCAATAAAAAGACTTACGTGTGTGCTGGTGCGGGTTGCACTCTTTTCAGATCACGCTTTATTGGACAAATATTTACTCGTTTCATTTTACACGCGCTTACACTAGCGCCAGATATCATTTTCATATTTAAGGTGTATGGTTTATATGATCCCGTTATACGTACGTACGGATAAGACGATTGCGTATAGGTATTGTATATGATGAAAAAAAACACCGCCATCCATCACGTTCCTTATTTTCTTTTTAATCTATGGCATATATTTTGACAAGCCTTGACGTCGGTTTATTGGCTTTTTTACCTTACTCCCATTGCCAAGCATACCCGTCATTTTTTTTTTTTTTCAATGAAAAATATACTACATTGCCGTTGAGAAAAATAATATATCATGAAGTCCTGGTAAAATATCCTAATACCTTTGCTTAATCGATATTAGGTGTCAATTTTAAACTCGAAAAATCATCCAATATTAAAATTTGATATTGATAATTGGTACCTAGTCTCTCGTCTCACAAGTGAAATTAAAGTTAGGCAACAACAGGATTGAAGTTCACAGTCCATGATGAAATAGATTTAAAGTTCGGTGATTCTTTGAAACGTTATTAAAATTGAAAGAAAATTTTCAGATTAATAGTGTTGATATTAACTTGCTTGCAAAAAAAAACTATTTAAGTTCGTTTTGTGTTTTTCTTCCATTTATTTTTATTTTTATTTTCAACAGAGTGTTTGATATAAAAGGTAGTTATTACAGCCTATACGTTGTTGAAAATATAATTTGGGAGTGATTTTGCAGTCATATATTTCTCAAGTAATTTTAGTAGTTTCCAGCCTCAGTACTGAGTATTGATGTAAAGAAATTAGCATTTTTATCTGGAAGCCTGGACATGTTTCCATTAACAACTCAGCTCCCCTAATGCGACCTAGTAGCTTACGGGTTTCCATATCTATTTTTCATACATTTTTGGATTTATGAAAAAACAGTGCAATAAATTCTTCTGTAAAATGAATCTTACCACCTTGATTAGTCATTCAGCCCCAAATAAAAATAACATGAACGAAAGCCCTGTATATATGTCGAAAAGTTGGGTGTGGCATGCGATTCCATATTGTTTTTCGGTATTACGGTAGAGTAATACATTACTTCGTTTGGTTTTCTATACCCTTAATGTGCGTTCTAACCGTAGAAACTAAGCTATGGGATATTATCGGCGAGAATCATTTATCTTGCAAGCTATTACCTATGTTTGTATTAAACAATTATCTTGAACGACAATTATCCTGAATATCTAATGTAGCGTGAATTTTCTTTCAACATAAGTCCTCGTGAACAGAATGTTGAATAAATTTTAGATTTATGCTAGTAAATGTGTACACACCTATTCATTCCGAATAGTTCGGTGTATTAAATTAATGTGGTATTCGTTTTTATTATTTGTATTTATTATGCTTTGTGGTGCATTTCCTCGTGAAATGGTGAACATCATTTGGAAAAATCCATTAAATTACTTATAATTGATGTGTAACTCGTTTTGATATTTTCGCAAAATTTTTTTATGAGTTTTTTTTTATGGTTACATATATGTATGTGTGTAGTATAGGATAAGATAGAAATTGGAGTTGTTGGTTGTTTTTAAGGGAGGGAAGAATAAGAGAAAAAATTCATGCCTAATTTTAGAAGTTGAGGTATATTTTTTATAGTATTAATAAGCGCCTTCTTCATAATTGCTTCATAAAACTGAAAAAACTGTATATGAGAGGACAATCAAATATATAAGTACATATTTATGATAATAAAAGTTTTTATTAATTTATTTTTGTAAATTATAACTGATATCAATAAAAAGTAAATAAAATGAGTTTGAAAAAAACATGATTAATACCTACGCATATTATTACAAATGTAATTTTTGTATATTCTTCAACTTAATTAATATTTGTGATTGATTCAAACACCTGCCATACTTTATTATTTAGTAAAAATTTATGCACCTGTAGCGTATTGGTGTGATTAAATAGAATGCCATATTGATACTCATTTATTACACAATAACACAAAATGCGAGATGCCTATTTACAATAATTATTATCTATAAGGTACATCAGTGTTGCCGCATGATGACAAGTTCCCTTTAGCCCGGCACGATAGTTCCGCATAAGTGGTTTCGTGAGCAATATTTCAAAAAAAATTTTATTATTTTCTTATTTTTTTAGATACAATTTATTTTTTGAAACGGTTGATTTCCATTTCTATGGTTTTTCCCTACAATTTTAGTCATAAGTAAAATTGGCACAGAACCGGTTCGGTGATAAATGAAATGTTTGATAATGTCGAAGATTAAATTTATAAAAAAGTTCTATTTTTTATTTAGTTTCTGAGTATTTTTTTCTAGCGTAATTTTAATGATACTAGAAAATGCGATAAATTTCGGTGAATAAATTTTCATGGCTGTAAATTTTCTATCTTTATATCCCGAAAATATTTTGCCCGTCCAGTTTCAGTGATAGGCAAAACTATGTCTGGTACCTTCCTAATTAACGATATTAAGCAATTGAATTTTCAGAAACGACGGGTTACAATTATTTTTCAAGAGAAGCTTTTTTATTGAATTTCGAATAAAAAAAATTATAATTCATTTTTTTCAAATTCTTGAAGTAACTCGTAAATTCATGATTTATCAAAATGTTCTTCACGAAATATCACATATTCGTAGTTCGTACTTCCGCCTCCTGCAATATAAGGATGAGAATTCATCGTCTATTTTTCGAAGTATTTCGCTATTTTCATTATTATTCGATGAAAGCAGACGCCATATTGTTATGTTACTCGCGGTATTGCGATATTACTTACGAATATAAGAAAAGATTTGCACGTTTGGAAAGTCTCATCTGGCGATTCTCCACAATATATCTGTTGTTTACCATATGGTCACGTAATGGTTGAAGTTGACAACTTTTTCCGTTTTCGAAGTTTCCCATATTCGCGTGGCCGGCCAAGTCGTAGTGTTTTATTTTAATGCAGTCTGAGTCGCTTATGGTTGTTCATCGTGACTGGTATGGGCTATTTGATTTCGTAGAAATGTTTTGATAGAATATCGTGAGTATTCGAGTTTGGTATTTCTAAAAAGCTCTGTAAACTGTATTTCTCTCAATTCTTTTGAAAAGTCGATTAAGAATATTTAATTCAAGAATTTTAACTTTTCATCGCAATTGCACAAAGTGAACTCATCGAAGCGATTAATTCGTTACGTAATAAAATTTTTCATGAATCAGCCACTCTATGTTACGTATTCAATTCGTTCGTGTGAATTCAAGGTTAAAGTTTAACGATGGCTTGAGTATATATGTATTTGTAATAAGGTTGTTTGTTATATCTGATTATCTAATTTCTTTTAACGCGAATCGAAGATGCTGATTTTTACTCAACTGTTTTACGAGATTTTTGAGGAACCCCCATTTCGTAACAGTGGATTTAGAAATGGCCCATTGCTCTCGCATCGTATACGGGCACGTGTACGCCAAAGTTTTCTCGAAATACGGACGGCGAGGTGCGGCAGCTCGAGAACTTGGGTACGCAGATTAATAGCTATATGACGGTAACTAAGAGAAGAATAATAAGAGGAAAAAAGACATTGGAACTGTCGTATTTTAAATTTTATAATGCAATAAAACGTTGCTGGGTCGCGTCTTTGTATAGGAATCCGCGCGATGAGGGCAACAGGGAGGCGCCCGACAGAATAACTACTAAGGTGTATTTTTCCATGGGTTACCTAGCCCGTTTAGATTACATCGCAGAGTAATTTTTCATCGCATTTCGGCGCTGGTAAATTTTGTCACCTTCATATGGTCGGAAATTCGTTACACACGTTGCCTCTATCGTAGTCAAGGCAATCATTTTTATACCACGGTGCCGACGATTTTTGCAAATATGTATATAGTGGTTGAAAATCCCTCTATTTTTTATCTCGCCTTCGTATAGGGGCGTAAATTAAAAAAAAAGTTTACCAACTCGAGGAAGATGAAATATTCTACCGATGAAGCGTAATCAACGAAATCGCAATATAAATTTAGACTTGGATGGGAGATTCGAGTTTCACATACACTGATAAAATTAAACTTTTACTTTCACCGGAGAAAACTGAAAAGCGACTGGCCATGTTGTACGGAGTTTGGAGGGACCCTCGTAAGTTATAATAGTTATTTAACGCGCGTATTTTCTTTCGAACAGAAGAGGAAGGAACGACCTGCGGGGAGGAAAAAAAGACTATTCAAGTAAAACTGTATCGGTTTTCTTGTAAACGAAGCTGCACTTTTAGCCAAGAGTTATGCGAGTAAAGGTCGGGTTATCAAGGGAATACTTTTTTCGTTTTCTTAATGAAAACTTTAATGATATATGGCGTACGGTGTCTTGAAGGTTCCAACTTTTTTTTCTTTCTATCCGCGGATTTTTTTTTCTGTTTATTCTTAACAGAAGTGTGCGAAAAAAACCTTAACCAAGAACTTTATCTTGGAATTGTAAATATGTTTTAAAAGTATTTCCCAAATTCCCTTAACAATGTCGAAAATTTTGTGTGCTAACCAACAATATTTAGTATTGCAAGCTCTGGGTCATGATTTTACGCGTTAATACGGCTGTACGGATACGCTTAAACAAGGATTCGTTTTAGGCTTTGAGCATAGAGCGAATACTGTATGTGGTGAAATTTGCGATAAGAGTAATAATGCGATGATTTAGAGGATTTATGGCTTTTCATTGGTTGACATTTGGAGATAATAAGCGGAGTGTTGCTGTGTTTACTATTAACAACTATACGTACGTACATATCTCAATTTTTCATACCTTATTTTGAGCCCTTTCTTGCTTCTGCCATCAATAAAAAAAGAAAAAATCATCATGTGTCGTTTTTGGTTTTTAGCTGAGTTTGATTTAAAAACGATAGCTACTACACCTACCTAATTTATTTATAATCATCTAGCAAATGTCCAACTTTTTAGTATATAATATTCGTATTTTTTCCCACGCGTGGCGCTGGCGGGTATTCTTGAAATTCGCTCAAAACTTGGTGAAAGATTCTTCTAGAAAATTCGGTAAAACTACTTTTTTGTGTTTTACGATAAAATTCAAAATGACAGATCATTCAAATTTTAAGAAGGGCCGGAGAAGAGGCAAATATCTCAAATTTTTTGTTTTTGATCTCATTTAAAAAAGTGAGTTACGGACACCAACATATCCAAATTTTAGTTTTCCAAGTGCATTTTGAAAGAAGTTAGAGCAAAAAACAGCTTTTTGAGGAAGTTTTGTGTTATGAAATTTTTTGAATCTTCCATGTCTTCTCACCAGATCGACCTAGAAGGGTCAAACTGGGTGTGTGAGGTGAGTTCGTGACTAGAATATGACGTCTTGAATTTGGTTCAAAATGGATACAAAATGGTGTATTATCAAAATTTGAGTAGATGTTGAGAAGTCTCCAATGTGTAAAAATATAATTAATATAAAGTTATATGATTATTAGAGATAATAAGTATACTATATCTCCAATTCATCTCCATACATGATCTTGTTGGGGAGAAGGAGGGTTTATCGACCTCAAAATGTGATGCAAGTACACGAGATGTCGAAAGTTTTTCATTGCAGTGTCATATGATAGAATGAGCCCAAGTGACTTCTTCCATATCTCATCACCAAATTGATTCACAAAGATTAAATTAGTTAATGATCAAAATATAACCTTTTTAATTTGGCTAAAAATGGATCCAAAGTGGCAAATATTAACAATTTGAAGATAATTTGAGGAGCCTCAAATGTTCATATGATTATTGCATGGCAAGAAATACTACTAATTTGTTCTAAATTCAACTTCCTAAGTGGTTTTGGAAGGGATAGGGTTGTGGTTTTAGGCTTCGTTTTGGGCGGGGTCTGTAGACATGAAGAGGTTAGCAATGTTCTTCGTAAACCTGAACAAGATCCAGTTAAAAACTCGGCTCCAGTAATGCGGCATGACTGCTTACGTTTTTTTAAAAGAAATTTTGCACCACTCCTAGTATTCTGAAATTTTCATGTTGTTTGGATATTAAAGATACATGTTGTATGAAAATTTTGTGATTGTGCTTCAGAAGCTTCATTTAAACAATGGTCGTTTGAAAATTTTAAAAACATATAATTATTTGAGCAATCATTCAAAAACATTGAGAAGTGTCCGTTAATTTCTTCTATTATCAAGAATACCTGTAATAATTTCAATTTTTCAATTTTTATAGATGAGAAGAAAAAGAAATTAAAAAAAAAATGAAAAGCGTCAAAGTAGGTATAGTTGGGGCCCAAAAATACAATTTTTTTTTTTAGAAATGTAAGGCTTGGACAAAATTTAAAAAATTAATATAATTGCGTGCTAATGTAGGAAAATGAAATATCTCTCTAAGCTGAAAAATTTATGAATTCGGCCTTCTTCGCTTTGTATAAAGAAAAAGAGAAAAGAAAAACTACTTCTTACAATATCGCGTGAAAACACTTCGCTCCTTTTAATGAATAAAAAAAATTCGACGGAAATTTTATTGTTCTTCTGGGTGGTTGATTTTGTTTTTTCATTCCTGTTTACTGTAATTACAATTACTCGCAAAAACAAATGCTGAATAAAATTTAAATCAGCTGTGAAAAAATAAGGGCTAGCATCTCAATATAAAATTTTGGAATAAAAATCGCAAATCGTAAGTAAGCTCAAAAAGAATAACCACTTGGTATGTTGTAGGGTTGCTGCTGAGAGTAGATTGACCTTCGTTAGGTTTGTAATAAAATACACGTTTGTGTTAACGAGTTTTTGAAAATGACGGAAATCCATTTACTAAACTGTAAAAAAAAAGTGTATAACAATAAGAAAGAAAACACCACAAAAAATAGATTTAGCTAATTTCTTTTTAAATATGTCCAAATACCAACAGCTGCATAACACCTGTATGGAGTACGTGCGTCCCTTTCACCTTTATATTTTGTAAATTTCATGACGAGTTAATTCTACCCAAATTCGTAGATTTTTTTTCAATTTCAACTCCGGAATTCCAAATACATACATGTTGGAAAATACTGAGAGTCTCCTTTCATTATAATGATGAATGATTGGTTTAATTGCAATGCTATAAGGATGCAATCACCTATACTTATTTATGGTTGAAAATATGCCATATCTTTTAATGTAGAATTTTCTCGCTGTGAGACCGTCGTATTTGTCGACACGAAAATATTACTATTTTTGATAGATTTACAACTGTTAGCAAGATGCAACCACCGACGATTCTTTTATTCTTTCGTGTGATTTATTGGCCGAGAAAAAAAGCGCCGTTGTTTGTTGTGTGGATATTATAATGTGAAAGAGCTCTCGTAATAAAAAGAATTTCTCGCCGACACCGAATAAAAACGCGATTGGTTTTTTCAAAGTGTTTTCGATTTTGTTGTCAACAATATTTTCTCATTGGAATTTTTTTCCGGAGCAAAGCGCAAAAAAGTGGACGGGTTTAATTTACAGACAATTTGGTAGGTCTTTGGGCCTTCATTTTTGAGTGTAGTATTTAGAGATATCGCAAATCATTAGTACCTTAGGTAACATTAATTGATTTTGAAAATCACTTTTCTGTTCTCGGAATCACTGTAACTAGCAACTAATTAGTGAAGTACGAAGATACAATGAATTATGAAACAAATTAACCATAAATATTTACCAGTTTATCGCATTCTTGTTCAGTTTTCTACTATCCTTTCGCGTCTTCACGGAGATGAATGAATCACAAAACGATAGAATTTAAAATAAAGACTATTCCTTTGTATTCAGCCTTCTTAATCACAAATACATCTTAACTTCATAAGATCAGATGAATTACGGTATTATTATGTATATAAAGCTACAAGAAAAAAATAACAACAACAACAGGGCCAAAAAAATGTTGTTCCAATCGCCCAGCCTCTCCTAATGGACGGATTTTGACGAATTTTTTTTTAAAAATCGCAAAAATTATGCAGATATGTCATCAAGCAAAAAAAATTGAAAATTTTAATCAGAGAGTTGAAAAAAATAATTTTTCCCTTTTTTATTGCATAAAACTTAACGCGTTCGTTACGCGTTGCCGTATTCCACTCCACGTCTTGCTTGGTTGTGGGCGTGGCGTTTGCCGTACCGCATTAGTTCGTCAGTTACACGACACATATCATCATTCATGTTATGTTGTTCGAAGAAGTCACATCAAATAGGCAATCCGAGCGAAGCGAGGAATGCCGCGGGTTGGGCCGTGAAGCGGCCAGGGGGCGAAGCCCCCTAGCAAGTTATAGTATGATGATTATATCTCTCTATCTCTTAGGGTTGCGTAATATTTGATATCCAATATTTGTAACGAAATATTTGCAAACACATCAACATTTGGTTACTATCCGAATATAATTCATGAAAAAAACGCTAGGTGCGAAACTAAATTTTATGCTTTACAAAACAAAAACAAGCGATCAAAAGCCAAGAAAAACAAAACAAAATAAATAATTCGATTAATTGTCATGATTGTATCATGCGCTAATTTGTTAGCGATCCTGGTTTTTTTGATGAAACTATATTTAGATATTAACTGAATAAGCAAATACCTGACAAATATGATATTTATTCGAGTGATATTCGGTTACAGTCAAATATTAAACAACCCTACTATCTCTCTATATATTAAAATCAAAATGAAATCGGTTTTGAGATGCACGCGCATCCTTGTTTTGATTATCAGGTATAAAAGGTATGTAAAGGATAGCACGTATACAAAAGAAAAAAGGTTGTAAATTTCAATAAAAGCCTTGTACATGCACAAGGGTAAGTCATAAAATTGTTTTGAGTAGTAGGTATTAAAAGTATAAAGTATAGCAGGTATACAAAAGGTAAAAAAGGTGATAAACTTCAATAAAAGCTTTCTACATTGGCAAGAGCAAGGGTAAAGTTATAAAATTGTTTAAAATAGCAGATATACAAAGGTATAAAGGGGGGAGCCTTTGACTATATACCCCTGGTCCGCTCGAACTGTAAAGAAAAATTCTGTCGATATCAAGTGAACACTCTCAGATCAAAATGTGTCTGCGCATGCGCGAGTTAAAGATAAAAACAGGAACAGCTGATATTAGTTGAGCTTGTTATTCTGGAAATTCGAAATAATATTGATAACTTTGAACAAGCGCATGCGTAAACGCATTTTGGTCTAAGAGCGTTCACTTGATATCGACAGAAATTTGTGCTATTCTAAACAATGAGTTTGAGCGGTCCAGGAGTATATAGTCAAAGGGGGAATCCCATTCTGAAAGGAAGAACTCTTGGTGGGGGTAACAAATAAGAATAAGTTAGGTTGTGCAGTTTGGAATATAGCAGTACTTGTCTAATAAAATAACTTTTTTTTCTTCATTTAATTTTTATTGCGAGCCCCCAAGGGGCGAGGAGGTACTAGTCTACATTATAATTTAGACTATAATCGTTTTGGATGGAAATTCAGTGCGTTTGAAGCATATTATTATAATTTGATCAGCAAGGCTGGGAAATTTGGTCGATTCGTCGCATACTTTGTTGGGGTGTAGGTACCCTTGTTTTATCCTTATTTACTCCTAGTTTAGGATGTGAGCCTGACGTAGAAAATATACCTTTTGGCAACGAAACGTAGCAACATTTCGTTTTACTCTGTATTGAATAATGAGAAACTTTAATTAACCAACGCGGCCGTCGAATTAAGCTATAATGGATTTCTTTGTTCTGCTATGTTCAGGGCTAGCCTTAAAAGAAAAGGTGTATCCGAATAATCAAATGAATATTCGGCAAGCTTTGTTAATATAATTTAATTTCAAATAGCCTCAGTCAAATTGCGCAGCTGTGCAATAGTAATTTGAAAAGGTTCGATGTACCTAAATATAAAGTGACTATCATCATAATGTGTTCGCTGTTTACTAAAGTCTAAGATTGTGTAGGCTGAGATTTTAGCGTTTTTTTCTTACCCTAATTTTACAACTTGGATCTTTTCTGTACTCCCTTACAATTGCTTATTTCTAATTTATATGATTTTACTTTTCATTCATTAAATTCTTTTTATTGCCCGTGAAAATTATAATGTGTAGTGTTTATCTAATGATGATATTATATATTGTTTACAGATTTCGAAATCTACATCAGTGGCGTCAAGATTTTCTTCGGAAGATCTGACCACGTAAGTACTAACTACACACATATTCAAATACACGTGTGATGCTTTCGGCTTTTTTTCTACTTATATTTGGTATTTTTATTTTTCATTTATCATTTTATTTGAATTGGCTCAGCAATGTAAACCATTCGAGACCGGTAATATTATATTGAGTAATCCAATAATTTATTTATTGCTTCGATCTTGTTTTCTGATATTTTTTGGATGCTTTGAAATCGCTGAAAAAGTTGGTACTTTTGACATCGTGTAATTATTTGGATTATGGTGGGTAACGTTTGCCCTTCACCAATGACATTTGATGATTTTGAACATTCTTCAACTGAAAAGAATTTTGTTCTCGATTTAACACTTGTAGTATTCGCGTTGCAAATTCGTTGCTGGGTATCATATTGTTGGAGCATATAACAAGGGTTACCCTACTTCTCGGCGTTATTTATGTACGATGATAGCACTAATACCGTTGCAGGGTCTGCATGAATCTCGGTTAGCACTGTTAATAGAAAAAATTGTCGACGTAATAGAATTTTTTTTTTGCATTAGTAGCGACGTATAAAATGTGCTCGTAAAATGTATCTTTTGTTTTCGATTAAAATATCTCGTCGAGGTACGTATAATCTAAGCTTTGTTTATTTAGCTAAGAACTGATTACGAAAGAATGAGATTACGTTGAACAATAGTTGTGCAAAGGACTTGGTTGCTTTGTTTTTAGTCATCAGCGAGGTTGCAAACGACGAGACGTTGATTTTTCCTTAATGGATATCGCGATGCTCGAAAAAACCTATGCAAATATACGACGATATTCATGGTAATTTATGATGTAATCGAAGCACTATACAGTTATAATGAGTTATGCATGAAAAATCCCATCCAAACGAAAATCATTTTCAAAATGAATAATTAGTTAATTTAAAAAAGAAGTATCACAATTTCACTAGTTATCAAAAAAACTAAAAATTTATTAGTATGCAGTTTATATCGAAGTATTCGATTGTTTGATAAGATATGTGCAAATCTGTATGAAAATTATTTAAAGTAAATACAACATGCCGCTGTTTTGCAATGTGAACAGAATGGTAAATCTATTACGAAGTTTTAAAATTGGAATGAAATTTATTAAAAAGTCTGAAATATGTGATATGTATTTTTATCTCATAAAAGACTCTCTTCGAAATTGCTTAACCTTCGCATGGTATCATGATGAGGGAATCCCCGTTTACACATGAGGGAAGAACTAATACTAGCAGCGCACTCTAGACGGTACAAATATAAGATACCACAATCCCCCCCACCCGTCCCTGTTGACGGGGATTCCCTCAGCATGATACCATGCATGTTCTGAAAATTTATTTTGTAACTTGGATGGTATCTTGTTGAGGGATTCCCCGCCAAAAAAAAAGACTGGTTACATGTATGTTAGGATGCACAACCAAAAACTACGAAAAAGGAAAACATTAGATAAACATTTTTGAGAATTTTAATAATTTGGTTACTCATTTATTTAAAAAAAAAAAAAGAAAGAAAGAAATTTCGATTAATTTAACGTTTCCATTCGCATACGACATCAACTATATGATGGCATCGCTGTATTTTCAAGTGAATTGTTGGCGGAGATTCCCTCACCATGATACCATTATAGTATTTTTAAATTGACAATTGGCGGGGTTTCCCTCATCATGATACCATTTACGTTTGTGGCGGGGATTCCCTCACCATGATACCATTGTAGTATTTTTAAATTGACGATTGACGGGGTTTCCCTCATTATGATACCATTTACGTTTGTGGCGGGGATTCCCTCACCATGATACCATTTATGGAAAAATGTGACATGATACCATGCAAAGGTTAACGAATCGAGTTCAATTTAGATTGAATTGGTACTAAAATTTTACCATGTTCTAAAAGTTGTAATCATCCAGTAGATAGAGATGTTGATTCAAGAATTTGCTTGATATTTGTCAGCGACTTTGATAAGTTGCAACAGATACCAGTGGTCGAAGGATGAAGGAAGAAAGATAACCTTGCATCAAAGTGTGTTTTAGAAACGATAGACTTTCCACCAGACCTGGCGATACGCTCTCGAAATCAGAATTTCTTTGACAGAGATTACATTTCGAAAATTCGAGAATAAAGATGATTAGTGAACTTCAGAAAAATGTGCTAGAGTTAACTTCATTACTTCTGATTCATCAGCGTTGTAATTTTGGTTAAAATTCGCAAAGTAAATGCAGTTTGCGAGCTAGTTCCGAAGCTGGTTGCATGCCCTCTTCGTTCCCCTTTCAAGATAGTCTAGCCCAACCTGTGATTTGAGTTGTTACGAGCCAACGCCAATCATTTTCAAACTTCAAATAAATTTTACAAAGGGCAGTTCTAATGAAGCTGTAAAACTAAGTCTCGGAATTACTCCAGAGTCCTGACAAAACAATTTTAAATACATTCAAGAGATTGATTATTCAAGTTTTATTATTTTAATCGTGAATAGAAGTCTGTTTTATTGTTTGACTGAATGTAAATATGAATTTCATTTTTATAACCCTGCAGGCTTGGTTTTAAGTTGTCGTCCTAATATTTCAGACCCTACTTACTACATTTTTCTCTGTTTGGGACTCAGTTCAATAATTCTTGCTTAATTATTTAATTATCAATAAGTGAGTCAACTTATAAATTCAGCTTTGTCTTGGGTTAATTGAATATGTACACCATTTCAAGATGAACTTCTTGATAAAATTACAGTATTAACCAAAAAATTAACCCCAACTACCTTGTCAAATTCTAGAGCCTTTTTGAGAAACTGTATTCCAACTCAAAAGCAATTCCAGATCCTTGTTCTTTATTTTTTTTTGTTGAATTTTCAAAGTTACTGAGTTTAGCCATTAGTAACGCGTACCCATTGTTTCCTCGCCAGCCTGTCTGATAATTTTCGCCATCTTAAATATTCGAAAAAGGTGTAATTAAAAAAAAAAATTGATTATAATTTAAAAGCATATTAAAAGTCTTAAAGGGTTGTCGTTTGATTATTTAGTAAATGTTAAGGGTAGTGAAAGCAAGATTTACAGCAAAAGAGCATAATCATCGCCATAGGGATGTTGGTAAAATGAGGTTTCATTTAATATCTTAGCTTCCGCCGCTTTTTCTTGTAATTTGGTACGTGGTCATTGAAGGCGTAGTGAGATTGAATTACATCATTAAAAAAAAAACATTTTTCAAGATGGAAAGTAATATAAGAATTTTTGGCATTTTAACCTACTATAATGATTATCAAATAACAATATTAAAACTTTTTTCATTAAATTTTCAAGAGTTAATTTAGTACAAAATCCTTAAGTTTTGGTGAGTGAAAGATGGTACTTTTTGTTTTTAGAATCTAAGCTTTATTTCTCGATGGGTTTTCAGAGACCTAGATGAATATTTATATTGAGGTAATTATTCGCCACATTTTTCACCAATAACTGTTGTTTAATCTAAGCCCTTCTCTCACCGTTTTTAACATTTTTATTTTTATTTTAGCATGTGATATGCAAATATTGAAGAACTTAAAGTTATTCGATTCGCTATAAATTCATAAAGCTGACTTAAATCTGGGATATGGATTCTTGAACAGTGGAAGGTAGGCCAGGATTGGCCAGTGCTCCACAAAATTTTTTGGCCTCTCCGCTGGTTTCTCCATTGGCTCACTCCAGTATCCAAGCGTCCAAAACATTCCTTAAGAATGGAGAGTGACAGAAAAATATTGTATCGGAATAACTACGAATTACTTTAATCAATTGTTTTTCTGCTTCCTACCCCGTTTTGCAAAAAAATCTTGGTTACGCCACTGTTCTTGAAGCATTATGATATGACATGTTATGCGTAATTTTGATTTCTCTGAAATGAAGTCCCATCAAATTTGAGTAAATTTAACGCTAACGTGACGAATCGATCAAACGTACTGGTTTACGCACTTACTGCAGATGATAGTTTTCATACATTCTTGAACACTAGATAAAGCATTGTCAAACTGATCGGATATTGTATAGGATAAATTCATAGGCTAGAAATTCATTCGTTAAATAATCAATAACATTTTGAATATTGATTGTGTTGCGTTGATAAAGAACTAGGTAGATAGATTAGAGTATTTGGTACTTTTAATTCCGCGAAAAACTGGGGAAAAGATTAAAAATAAACGAGATTTTCGTCACTTTAAAACGCATGGATGAAATTCTTCCACCAACATGTCCGGCTAAAGTTGCAAAAACCTCGACAATTTTCTCGCAAAATGTGTATCAAAGAAATGTTTGAGAACTTCGTATAAAAGGAAAAGCCTTTCGACTTTCGCTACTCTTACACTTGTGTGGAAATAGTATCCAATTTTCGTTTCCTTTTTGTACTATACGTAGTTACACGAAAAAGCCACGAGGCGAGTACAATAAGACATCATGGTCGTCGTATGAGCAACGAGCTAGAACCACTCGGTTGAATTTAATTGTAAATTATCGTCTTTTTTTCGCTTTCGAAATTAATATTATTTAAGGTAGCTCCAATAAGACGTACAACATATATAAAATATTAAAAACTCGCGTAGAATTGTAAAAACTTTCGACACCCCAGTACCGCAAAGACCAACTTTTTTTCCAAGTTTATTACACGAGTAAGTATATTATACACGATGTATAAAAGGAAATAATACAAAATCAAAAGCCACCGGTGTTACGTGCCTACGTGATTTCGCATACCCGTGTATTCTTCGTCTTATTTCATAACTCGTTTTTTTCTCTCGTCTACTTCTTTCGCGCTTTGTAACTTTGTTGTATGCTCTTTTTTCTTTCCGCGTGCGTCTTCGTTCGCGGTGTGCTTTGTATTTTAACCTCGAACTAGCATACGGACGCTTATTTCCTTCTTTTTATCGTAGACGAATTACGCGCGGGCACAACGCAACCCTCCGACGAGGTCATTCTTGCGTGACATTTACCATTTTTAAACGAGAAAGTGAGCATGTTTTCTTTAAAATAGCTTCGTGATTCCGCATATGAGATTACATCTCGTATATGGTTTCGCGCGTTCCCTTCTAGCCCAATGTACGCTCGGTTTCGTGAAAAATCAACCTTTATGCGCGCTTATCGAGTGTAAAAAACTTTTAGCCGGCGGTTTCGGCTTTTCGGCCATCGTATATCGAGAGAAACCTTTTCACCTTGTACGATATCTTTTGTTTTACGACCCACTCGTATAGTCGCGAATCGAGAGAAATTGAAATAAACTTCCACGATGACAACGCTCACTATCTTTTAGCAGAGACGCGACGATGCGTAATCCTTCGTGGTAAATAACTTTGGATTTTTTCGGTAAAAGTCGTCGTAAAGTTTGATGTCGTTTTGTGAGTCCGACGTGATGAAAGTTTTATGGTAATTATTATTCGTGCTGTATGATTGATTTCTATTTCCAGTGAGAGAGAATATTTTTAATTAATGTAGTTGTAGTGCTACATAGCTACTCGTAGATAAAGTGTTGCGTGGATTACTACATTAAGTTAAATGTATTTCTTACCAACTCACAACGCGAAGATATTATTAGCCATAGTTAATATAAACTGATGGTGAATGGAACTGCGGATGCTCGTTGGACCTTGGACACCGATATCCCATTATATCTCTTCTAACATGAAATTTTTTCTCTCGCATATTATTCGTTTCATGCTTTATTATGCCGCGTAAGCATAAGTACGACATAGTTATGCAAGTATATTCTGGAAAAGTGTTGGATATCATGTAGTGTGCCTGAGTGATTTTACTGCTCTCGAATGCCAAATTCTTTACACTGAAAAAAAAAAACAATTAATTATTTATTTCTTTTGATTCATTTTCACAATATTGAAAAATTAATTTGAATGCCGGAACTGCAAAGGGTGCTAAGTGCCAAAAACGAAATTTTTCAGGAGGGGGAAAAACAAGTTTGCAACGCGTAATTCACCATCTTAGAAATGTAATTTTTCATCGGGAATGGTCTTATACATATTTTGGACACCTTTTACGAACCTACAAGTTTTTTTTTTTGGAATTTAATGAAACAAATCAATTGCCGAGTGAAAGAAATTGTATTGAAAATTGATTAAACGAAGTTGCCCAACAATTTTTGGCTATCAATTATCTAATACAAACTTATTATGAAATTAAATAATATTCATGAAAATTAGAACTGCTTAAAAACGTTATAGAAAATAAGAGTATACCATTTCGGCTAACAAGAAAAAAATTAATCATTACACTTCAGATTTAGTTTCTTAAAAATATTTTATTTTTTTTTTAAAGCAGCTTGTTCGGCAAGTAGATCCAGATAAAATTTTTTATTTTTCTCTGGTAAAAACTCGATCAAGTTTGTTAAATCTTTGAGTTTTTCGGCAGCAATGGTGGGAATTTCGGTAATTGAATTAATTTCTTTTAAATTTTTTTTAAACTGTGGTACTGTGATTCCTTTCTTTAAAATTGGTACTTTTAAAAATTTTTCCTTTTCATCATAGGTTTTTTTAGTTAGAATTGAAGAGAAGTCAGATCTTTCAACACGAATCCAGGCGCATTTGGAAATTTGTAGGTTTGTAGTATTGAAAACTTCCTTACAGCGAGATGAAAAATCAAAAATCGGTTTATGGGACAAATCAATCACACGATAAGGTTTAGCTTGTGATCCATCTTTCTTTGGTTCTGATAACCGAGCTTTCTTCAACACCTGAATTACATTTGAAATTTAAAGGAAAAACTCGAAAGAAAAATGTTTTCCACGAATTCGTTTGGTACTATGTAAACAGTAATAATATCAACTTCAGTTTATCAATTTTTTCGACTCTAAACTGACGCAACGTCAGACAGCACCGAAATAGCACTTAGCACCTTTTGAATTTTTTTAAATTATGGACTTACACCAAGCGACATCTTTGAGGCTAAATTCGAAACACTTGGAGTAGGTATAGGTAACATATGAAATATTGTGTGGATTGGCAAGTGGACATAGCACCTTTTGCGCGGAAAAAAAGCATTTTGATAAAAATGGCACTTAGCACCCTTTGCAGTTCCGGCATTCATTTATTATTCTTTCATTTTTTCATAACTTTCAACTATACATAATTTTTATGATTAGATGTCTCTTTGAACTTTCAACGATGCTTTCACATTAGTTCGCAACACTGATAATAGAAAAAATTGATTTAAAGTAATGAATAATGAAGAAAGAAATTATTACAGGTGTAAAATTATTTATTATTATAAGATAAAGAAAAAAATGAAATTAGTGATTGTTCTTTGCATTGAAAAGAATTTGACGTTCAGGGGTGTTAAAATCAATTGGGCACAGTGCATCTATACGTCTTCATAGATTATTGAAAATGAAATGAATACAGTTTTGTAGTAAGCTGATGAATGAATTTGGTGTTAAGGTTTCGATTTTAGAATTCATTTTTCTCTTTCGATTGCCACTGAAGCATTTGTAGTATCTGAACTGAAACCTTATTTAATGTACCTACACTAGCTAACCCGTTAGACTTCATCTTTTTTAGGTCAATTTTGTGAGGAGATATGGAAGATTCGAGAAATTTCATTATCCAAAACTTTTTAAAAATCTATTTTTAGCAGAGTTTTTAACAAAAAAACGACAGCTATCATAACCTACCTGATTTGGGAAGGGAAGGTCGGGGGAGGGTGGGCTCTTCAAATCTTTGTTTGCTATAACTCCACTCTAAATACACATATAGGAGGCTAAAATTAGGATTTGTTGGTGTCTTAATTCAATTTTTCATGTAAAATTAAAAATGAATATTTTGAGTCATTTGCTACTTACTTCAGCTCTCCTCAAAATTTGTATAACTCGCAATTTTGAGGTGAATCGAAATTTTTTTCATCTTAGATATTCCAAGATATTACAAAAATGTTTAGTGCAAGTATGAGCTTTATCAGATTAGAAGTTTATATGTTAAGATAGATTTTTTTTTTGACCAAAGTGAGATCCGTTTGGACTTGGTGAGATCTGATGCCATAATATATGCATAACCCTATTTTTTGGTATAAGCATGCTACTAGTAAGGCACTATAAGAACAAGTATAATGGAGCCGCCATCTTGGCTCGTACTTAATGTAAACAACATGGTTTTGAATGGGGAAATTCTTTGTCTTTCTCCACTGATTGCTGGAAAACAGTGAGTCTGAAGAAATTTTTGATAATGACAATTTTTGTGGAGAATGTAAAGAGCTTTCCAATAGTATATTAATATTTGATATTTGATGAAAATTTTCATGTGAAAAAATTTCAATTTTTTCTACACTCTTGTACAGATTATTAGTGAATGAAATTTCAATGATCAATATGTCAATGGAAAGCTCTTTACATCCTCTACAAAAAATGTTATTATCAACATTTCCCTGGAGCCACCGTTTTCGTGTTTTTTTAGTGTTTTAGAAGTGGTAAAAAACGAGCCAAGATGGCGGCTCCATTATACCTATTCTTATAGCGCCTTAGCTATTAGAAATGCATAGACAAACTTTGTCCCGAATCTCACCTTTTCCACTTTTCTCTAATTTTATATACTACCAGTTCCTTGATTTCCTGTTTTCTCTCCATAGAGTGTGCTGCATTGCTTGTCATATGAGAACTAATTTTTTTGCTTAAGTAACTGAGGTGTCCCATAGCCTTTGTACTGCTACGCGCCCATGTGTGTTTATTTACAACTATGTCAATTGAAAGTTGGATCTCAAATTACCCTGATTTTTCTCCGGATTTCACCTTGGTCAAAAAACTTTAAATTATGTTACTGAGGTGCTGATAATAAATTTATATTCAGCGTAAAAATACGTTCCTAGGAGCAGTGAGAGGGGTAAGCTAAACCTGAAAACGATATTACGAACCAAAATGCGGAATGCGAGATCCCTGTAAAGAAGGAGAATCCGACATTCCCTTCGATATATATCGTTGTATTTAAGCATGAGGGCGCAAACCGAGATCCAGTCGGATCTTGGATTCCACTGAGGTATCTAACTTTGTATATACCGAAATTTTGGCATCTACCCCCCTCGGAGAAAAAGTGTGACGTAAAAATTATATATAAAGTAACATAGATGCGGAATCCGAGTTCCGCTTATGAGTCTATATACATATTGGTTTGGACAAACCGAGATCCGGGGTTTGGATCTCGTGATCTAGGATTCCGCATTAGTGGTATGAAACAGATCTCGGATTCCGCAAATAGACATCTACTTATTTGAATGTAATCCTTGACCATTGATTTGATCTAATTTGTATTTGTATTTACATTTTTCAACTTATTTATTTTTGTATACATTCGACCATATTCGACTTATTATTTCTTTTAAATTTAGTATAATATAACGTTAATATTTTTATTTTTTACAAGGTAAAGTTTATAACTTCATAAGCTTCCACAACGTTGAGGTGTCACGACAGGCTTATTTGGAATTAACGAAACTAATGAAATACCGAAAAATAATGATCGTCGGTCGTTATCATTATACGGAAAATGTAACGAACGAAATTCGAAAAGAAGAATTCATTAAAATTTATTCGATTCCATTGAACCGTCTAAATTTTCTTTTTAGAGAGGATCCCCTCTCCTTCCCTTTGCCACTGTAATTATAAAGCCGACGGAGAAAACAAAATTAAAGGACTTTGTTGGCAAATATTCAGATTTTGGCGAAATGCGAACGCGCCCAATTCTTCGAAACAATGATTTTGTTGAAACGAAAAAGAACTTAATCTTTTTCTACTGTTTGGGTTTATGTCCGTGAATAAATACTTACAGGGATGAAGATGATTACGTCTTAGCTAGTGAGGACAAATAGTGCACACATTTTTCGTCATATTTCGAAGGAATGAGTTCACCCGCACCACTAGGAATACGAAAATTTGGCTCACGGATGTTTCGGGTGATTTAATGTCGCCCAAAAATATGTGAACATCGCGGTATAGCCCATGTAGTGGAATTAACGATCGAATAATTTAATACGACTTGTGGACGCTTACGTTTTGAGTTATCATGTAGGGTGGTAAGTAAGAGGAGAGAACGCGTATACCGGTAATAGGCCTACTACGTATAGAATTAACGAACCGTGACGGCGTGGGAAGGCATCGCGATGTTAAATCGTGTTTGTCGTGAAAGTCGATTAAAAGGGGGATGCTGTTATCACGTTGGAATCAGTTTACTATTCCATGGTGCGGTTTTAGCAAAATTGTTAGCTATATGTGCTATGTACGCAGAGTAAGTACTGGTTATCGGTATAGTTGGCCTACAGCGTTTAATTAATTAATCGAATCCGTTTTGGTTGAAAACGTGTAATGTCACGTTGTAGGTTCTGGTAAAGGCGTATTACTCGTTGCAGTCAGAATAGTAATTTATCAATAGGATTCAAAGTGGCTGATTTATAAGATAAACATTGAGTTGAATGGATATGGATTCCTGTTTTGGATTAGTGATATTTTTCTCCAGGAACTTTTAAAAGTCTTTGAATAGCATTTGTTCGGTTTCTTCGCGATAAGAATTCATCCCTTGTAGTTGTTCATTCGTATTCTACGATCATTATCCAGTTGAAGTTATGTACTGGAAGTCGATCTGTTTCTGTACAGTATAGCCAACCGCTAATGACTTTTATGAAGCTATATTCCATCCGAATTGATACCACAGACGAATTTAAATTACGTTGAGTTTTTCATCCCGCGTCGTAGTTTTAATTACCCGGAGCAGCGTGAAACTTGTTTATAAATTAATCTTAACGAGCATTATTTGGAAAATAAGTGCGTTTGGGTCGAGAATAAATAGACGGGAAGTTGTGTTGGTGCAGATGGAGTGTGTAAAACGTCGTGCTGGGTCCACCGTTGGAAGCGAAAATCGATGTTTTATTCGGAACCAACGCGGTAAATTCACTCCGTGTAAGTATGTAGTTTGTATATGGTTCACGTTTATTCAACCAAAACGAAGAGATGCTGGGGAGTGGGAAAATAGTAAAAATGCCATTTATGTCGGTAGTAGGTATATACGTTTAAAAAGAATACAAAGGCCAATACTAATTTTATAACCTTAATATGAGGGTATTTAGCCTCATGATAACTATCTAGGCATCTCATTGTATCGTATTTACTTAGCTACAATTTTTGTAAATTATTTATATTGCCTGCTGAATATGTATCAAGATATTTCATCGATCATTTATCCTATATATCTGATCTAACCCTGAAAAGAACAAAAGGAACATCATATTTTTCATTCTCCATTACATTTGTCCTTTGCTCACAGCCAGCATACATGTTGACCCTAAAACTACATACTATAATCTGTTCTTATGTACCATGTCAGTTCTATGATATGAATGGCCGAAGATCATTAGGATAATCTATCATCAGGTGCAGGTTTAATTGGGTGATGCGAGCACCTTGTACTTTGGTCATTTATAGCCCATTGTGCCCTACAACTCATCATCACCTAAATGTCGGAAGCTTATAGGAGCCTAAGCTAATAATACAAGAACTAATCTGTAGTTATATGTATTGAATATTTGGACACGTGAAAACAAAATTGAAACGCTCGATGGCGGAGACAACCGCTTTATTAGAAAACGTTACATCGAATAGATAAAAGTTACAACGACAATTCTCGATAAAAATACATAACACAAACCGGGTGGTGGAGAACGCTGATCTAGCAATTAACCACGTGAAGGGTTGAAAATGGTTTTGATTGCGTAGTTCAACAATATGAATACAATAGCGTCAATAAGGGTCTCTTTTTGGAGCACCAATTTATATGTATCCATACAACTTTTATTATTAGCATTATATCCTATTTCATACCTACCAGATTCTAAGGCCTCAGATGGAGCAATTAAGGAATCAGACAAAGCAAAACTCACAAACCTTTAAGGGCTTTTTCTTCAACTTTTGTGTTGATGAGCTGCCACATATACCTGTAGCCAACATATGGAAAGGGGTTGAAGAAGGATTTGTGAGAGGAAGGTTACGTAATCCAGCAACGGAGTGTGCTTTGAGACCAATAAAAGTAATTCCTATCATTAGAGCTGGAATTTTCCGGTGTTGTTCCGGTAACCACAGTTGCTATGACACATACTGTAGTCCGGGAGTATTTAAAAAATTGAAGAAGGAATAGTTTTGGCTTGGAGAAATAAGAAATTTTGCCAGAGCTAGGTAGGATGTCTCAGGTTTGCCAGGCCCATATTCGCTAGATGCGAATTCTGGAGGAAAACAGTGTATCATAGTTGCTGTGGAAAGCTTTACTGAATATCTAAAGCTGGATTAAGATGATATGGGGCCTTGCTACTAATTATTGGACATTAAAGAATAGCGCTTGCAAGCCTCTCTTTTGATTAAAATTCAGTTTTGAGTATCAAGCAGTAAGAATATAAAAATACAGTACATACTCTCTGCTGTTTTCAAATCATAATGTGGGGAATTATTAGCTGAGTATTTAATAAGAAACCATGCCATTACAACGTACCAATTTTTTAAAATAAATAACGTATTTCCAATTATTTTTTTGAAATTCAAATTCAAAAGCTGTCTGTGTCAGAACTGCTATTGATTACATCTTGAAAAATCTCTTACCGATGTTCACCAGTGTAAAAGGTAGCGATTGTATATTGCATTACTGTAACTGAACAAATACTTCATTAGAAAATAATGGAACTTTTTTTTCAAGATTTCCCTGAAATTAATATTTTTGTATAATATGCTGATTAATTGTATAATATTACTCTGTATGGGAACAAATGTAAATAAGTTTAAAAAATTAGATTCACTCTATCCTATTTTATACCATTTCCTATGTACTTTTGCCAATAAACAATTAAAAGTAGACTTTTTAGTATCTCTCATTTGAAGATTTAAGTCGGAACATTTGAAGTTTTAAGACGTAGAAGCTGATTGCTTATAGTATCATAGGACATTTGACGCGATAGTCCAATACTCGGGTTGTACTTTCAGCGAGAACTGAGTAGCGCGCGTACTTCTTCAACCCAAATCTGTTCTCAGCATATTCGTAAATATTTTTCAAGTCAAATTCTGTGTTGGGATATGATTGAATAATATAGGGATCAACAATCGGAATGAAGGAGGTTATAATGTGAATTCAGGAGATGACATTTTTCGTGACATTTTATCAACTCTTAATTGTTTAATTTCCTTTCTTGAAACGTTTTGGCATAATTGGGGATTACCATTTGGCAGTAATTTTTCGAGTAGGTGCTCTCATGTATTACGGAGAATTTCCATTATCTTCTCGTCACAGGTGATTTAAACTCGCTTTGGAGTTAGCCAAGTGATAGAATTTTCATCTTAATCGGAGTCTACTGTGGTAAATTGGTAAAGTAGATAGATATCGCTCGTGTATAACAATCTAAACGTCAGAAATGATAGACGACGGAATCGTCGTCGTATACGACATGATGGTGGCGTAGGGTGTCGGGTTGTACACCGCGCGGCATCCACTACGTGATATCTTCGGTATTTCTATTAATCATCGAAACTTCATGTTAAAGCCGAAAAAGACAGCAATCATGCAACCGTTTGCGGCGCGTCTCCGCTCGAATGCGAAACCGGAGCGAGTCTGCATGTCTTGCATTCATAAAAGACTTTTTGTCTTGTTAAGTATGCGTGTCGTAAAGAGACGTTTTCGCGTACGACTTCGAATTTAATGTACTGTGGTAAAAGAGACGGTTAAGAAACGACGACGACGTTTTCGCGGTAACTGGCAAGGTTTTATCATTTTTTTCTGCAAGATCACCACAAAATAACGGTAAAAATCGTCTGTTTTTCGTATTCGCGACGATTCCGATGAATTTACGACTTGCATCGACTATCGAAAATCAGTACGCGAGCATTTTGGGAAAGACATTTTTTTTGTCACCCGCGACGTGAAATTCCCTAGAAACGTGTGAGAGCTTGAGAGAAATTTTTCACGCGATTTCGAACGTTTCTAAAAACGATAAAAGTTCGCATACTCTGTGTGTAACGTTCGAGTGCTGCCGGTGAAGCTTTGTATGACTGGAAAGTAGGCTTGACACTTGCGATTGAATGGTTGGCTGATTTCGGTTACCGCGCCAATCGAATTCTATTCCTTGTTCTGCTTTCGTTTGACGTTTTGTTGGGTGAGTCGCGACATTACGTGATTTTTGTGACGAAAAAAGGGACCATTTCTTTTATTTTTATTCTCTTTTCTCTTTATTAGTGTATCGTCCAATGTAATTGGATTTGTTGGATATGGAACATGAAAAACCTTTTGCATGTTGTATATTCTACGCAACGAATTGTTAAAAGTTTCGTATTCGTGTTTTTTAGCGATGTCCTCCCTCGAATCAAACTGATACTCAAAAAGTCGTGTAGCTGGCAAAGATAACAAGTTACATCTTTTCAGGATTTTTAATTGCTGTGACCCCTTTTTTTTTGCGAATAAAAGATTAACGACGATATTTTTGTGTAGTAAATTTATAGTTTGAATTTTTAATTCATAAAGGATGCCGAAATATTATTTCTTAATGAGCATGATCTGAATTTTGAATTCTCTTTATTTTTTTTCTTCTCAAAATTAAATTCTGACTTTGAAAAGGTAATATATTGCGGAAAATTACCAGTATATCTCTTGTATTTCTTCCTTATATTGTGTTTAATAGGACACTTAGCATTGTAGGATTTCTTCCTCATTTGTGTTGTTCTGCGAGTTCGCGAATAAATTTTTGTAAATCTTGGCTGCCAGAACGAGCGGCGTAAAGTTAGACGAAAATTTCTCACGCATTTGTTCTTTGAACTTGTATAATCAAAGTGTTGGAAAGATGAATATTATTCGAGGTAGTCGACGTCCTCCCTCGCTTCGTCCTGTTTTGTCGGAAATTACTTTCTCAAAGGCACCATAAGGTGTAAATTGCTAGAAAATGTCAGCTAAAATGTAAACATCGTAGATTCGAGCTCGTGATCACTTGAGGCTGTTAAAATGGCTGCCGAGGTTATAAATTTGAGCGATAGACAAATTTTGAGAGTTTCTTAAATGCTATCGGTGCCTTTAGCTCTTTTATTTCATTTCGCGGGTGTGATAATTTTTTCTAAGCGTTTTTCAAGATTTTTCTGATAATCGACATTTTTGGAGTGTGGAAAATTTTTTTCTCCGCTCGAGAAACATTTTCATTTTAATTTCTCATCTATAACAGTCTTCATGATGAGATGAAGATAACGATTTAATAAAAATTTTAAACACACAAGTAAACGTTTTCGCCATGGATTCAATGGATTTTTATTTTAAAAAGCCAACAAATTTTGTTATTTTGACGCGCAGGGGGATTCAGTATTAAACTTGTTAGTTCATCGTGTTATGATCGACAGCATAACTTTAGAAAAATGTAAACGTGTGTTAACCTTTTACTCTTAAGCGCAATCAAGAGGGGAGGGCTAGCGGCTATATCCTCCTCAAAATTCTTCGAAATTTCAAAAATCAATTATTAAGCGTACATACGTAAATTGCGTGGAAAAAATTAAGTCGTTCTATCTTTGTTTAACCCTTCCCCCCAAAAAAAGTTCTGGTTGCGCTAATACCTTTATTTAAGGGAGAATGCATACAGTACACAGGCGGACATTTTTAAGACTTTTTTATATTACGCATTTTTTTTATGTGTGAATTTTTTTTTTTTTAAATTGGAACTAGATTCATTTTAATTTTTATTGCAAAAAATTTGAAGTCTTGATTTTTGAAAAAAAAAAATCCTAAGCAACATGCACGAATTGAATATCTCTTGCTCGAAACATACGTTATCGATGTCTACACGAGTACATCTCATCCAAGCATATTGAGAAAACCGCCCGGCATATAGAGATTTCTAATGCTACAAGGTAAAAGTGAGATATTAGCGACAATTTTATTTTAGTTACTCGTAGGAATTTGAAAAATTTTTCACTAAGAAGAAAATGCAGCTAACATTTGTTTTTATTATATGTATTTTGAGAAGGAAAAAAAATTTTCATTGTTCGTCTGTTCGTTGCTTGAGTATCACAACCAATTTTCCGGCGTAACTATTGCGGCGTGTAATTCATTATTTAAATAAAGGTAAAAAGTTGGTATTCACTACGCTATAATTACTTATTTAATCGCGATGATACGACGGCGTTCGCGTTATAACTTGGCTCGGTGGCTATTATTCGCACGAAATTAAAAATTTATTTTTTTTGACGGTTATAGCGAAAAATTAAAACACCGCATAAAAGGATGTTATTTTATCGAGACGAGATAGTGCGTCTTCTTCATTTTCCCGACGAGGTGGAAAATTTTTGACGGAATTAGCGCTAAGCTGGTTTTAATTAAACGACTCGAACTGGGTTTTTTATGGTTGAGAGTCCATCTCCTATTCATTGATTGATATTTTCCATTCTCGTTATTTTTAGTTATTTAGCAAATTAATGTCGTTTGCCAAGATTCATTCATGAAAACATGCATTTTGTATTTATGGTCAGGAAAGGCCTGCCTAGTATTTATTTCCATGAAATCCTATATTGCATACTTGGTGATTTGGAGGAGGCTCATTTTACGAGAAAGGAGGAAAAGTAGGTTTTCGCCTGTTCTTGGACTCTATTCGAACGCTTACTTGTGTCAGGCAACTTGGAAAAATAGAAAATATTTTATGATGTTATAAAATCAAACAATTATGAAAAATTTGTAAAGTTGTCAGTAGGCATTTATGCATATTTTTTGAGATATATATTGGTATACATTTATTTTTCAACATAATTTTAAAGTTATTGAAAAGTTGTAATTCAAGAGTTTTTTTTTAACATTTATGAGAGTTTCGATTTATTCCTCTGGCTGCAGCATTACAGCTCTGCCAAGAATAAAAAGAAAATCACGTAAAATGAAATAAATGATAAAGAATCGAATCTACAGTCAAAGTCATCTAGCTTTTCGACGATTCTCTCCATTGTACATTCTTCTATAATAACTATTCCCTGTCGTAGCTCTTAGGATGGTAAAAAATGAAATGAACAATTTATGTTTTACTTAATAATTTAAAAATTTTTGCACGATTTATTTCGAATTTGAAACGATTCGATTTTGGAAGCTATCTCAAAACACCAAGCAATAATAGAAATTGGATTCTCGAGAATAATCACGTTTCAGTAAACGACGTAAAGACGAAATAGGGAAAAGACAAATAATACGAAACTGGAATATAAAGAATTTTCTTTAAAAAGAAAAATGTGAACGAATACCTGAGTACAGACAGTGAGTACGTTTTATTTTTTATTTCGTTATGATTTTTGAATAGAACTTTTTCAAAAGAACGTCCCCTTTATTTTTTTATTGGTTTACTTTGAAAAAGACTTTCTGAGCCTTTTCTCGTATTTTAGTCTAGTTTGGATGTACGCTATTTTTGAAAAAAAATAATAATAATAAAATATATAATTTTCGATATTTAGATTGAAGTTTTTGCGGAATGAATTACAATAGATAAAGAAATTCCCATTATGTACTTATCGTAGCTTTACTCTTCCATTTTTCTTTTTCTTTTCTTTTTTCAAGAGAAATCTACATCATTGTAAAAGCTCAAATCATGAATAATATTTTATCATTGAATTGGAGAATTAATTTTTACCCTTGTTTTTCCATATGTATTTTTAATTTTTCAAATCATTGGCTACGTTGAGTATTTAAAAAAAAAAAAAAAACGAGAGAAAAAATACGCGGTTTAAAAATCATGAAAAGGTCCATTTTTTGATTCAGGGAATAATAAGAAGCGTAATAAACATGTGACATTGTGGTAACACGTAAGGGCGATGATGATATAATTTTTGCCAACCTTAGTAAATGCTCTAATTTGGTGCGAATGCCGAATACACGCGACGTATGTTCGGTGTTTATTCCCGACAATTTGCATAAGTAGTTTTTGAAGTATTCGTAGCTGAAACGTGTGCCAGTAAGTTTATTTGAGATTTGAAGAAGAATCGTGCGACTTGAACGAAATCGCGCTCAGCGAAAATTTTGTAACGAAGGAAAAGTCTAGTCTTCGGGTTGTTACCATTTGGATAACCCCGATACTCGCGAGGAAAGTCCGCCGCGGGACAAAGTGTTTGGTATCTTTAAAACTTTAACACAATAAAAACAAACTTTCGGTATCTAAAGTAATTAATTATTTAAGTGTATACGCTTTAAAGTTAACGGGTATTACTCACAAAGTGGGACTGCCTTTTCTGCAACTTAGACGATTTTTTTCCTCCATGCTTCCTGTTTAATTCTCCCTTGACGAAGGCTAGAGTAGAGGAAAAAATGGCGTGAATTAAAACTCGAGCCAACGATTTTTTCTCTTGTACGCAAATGGTTTTCGTTAATTAACGGTATTTTTAAATTATTCAAAAAAGTTTCAACTGCGGAGAATTTCTTCGAGAGCGTGATTTTTTTTTTCATGCACCGACACTTCGGATTGAGATTTTCAACAATTGAAGAAATCGTATTCGTTCAAAATGATTCAAGTCTTCGATTTGGAGGATGAAAATGGTTGAAGATAATCATAAAGTTGTTCAATTCGTATTGAGCATTTTTTTCTTTTCGTTTGAATACTTATAAAGTTGTGAATTTTTGAGTTTTAAATATATTCGCAAATCACTACCAAATAAAAAAATTTCTCATCATTTCAAATGTGAATCAGCATTAGAACTTTTTTAATGAAATCACCAAAATTCGAATTTCAACCCAAAAATGCTCAACTTTCAATATCTGATACGATGTATGAATGATATTATCAATTTTGAAAAAGTTATTTTTTCAAGTAAACGAAGACCCTAGAAAAAGTGATTTATGTATTATTTGGAAGTTCAAATACTAAATCGAATGAAGTAATAATATTATATTAAAATATTACAACATTCCTTGACTGGTACAGCGTAGTGCTGGCCGTAACCTCATTATTTCATAGGGGTTAACGAAATCTTAGAGGGTGCTCTGACTTCTTTTTTTGTTCTTCGGTACTCTTAAATTAAATACAAAATTCTACTAGAGGGCTTAAATTTTTCTAAAGACGCTCAGCACCGTAGCCCTCCTCTAGTTACAAGCCTGGCGTAGTGAACCCCTTCTATTAACATAAAGCATATAAAAACAGAATTAGAGCAAATAGATGGAGAAAAAATTAATGACAAAATGTTCAACACACAACAGCAGCGAAAAGTGATAAGTGGCGAAGACTAGGGCACTATTACCTAGAGAGGCTTCAACCTACATTGTTTAGACCCTCCTCTAATATCCTGCGTTATGTCCTCAGTTTTTCCTCCCTTTTTAAGGACGACTGGAACTGTATCTTAGTGAGTGAAATTTAAATCACTTAAAGACTGAATAATTAACTGATGATTAATAATTTGTTGACAAAAAATGGTTGATCTTTAGGGATTTTTTGCCTTCTTCAATTTATCAAAAAAAGAAAAAAAAACAGAAAGTCTAAAATACTCATATGTTCTTCATGTTATTTTATTGTTTTATTTTAATTAATGTTTTGTATTCGCTTACGTCATTTTTTGGGGAAAGTGTACCCAGTTATAAAATCGCTAGGGCGGTAAAAGTATTTGTCTACAAATAAAAGAAGCGCTTCCTGCCTGTAGAATGTACGTGCTTACGTTGCTGAAACAAAAAACAAACAACGATAACAGAAGTATTTCTACGTGTAGAAGAAAACATATTTTTGTACAAATGTGTCCTTAACATTTCGTTTTGGATTTTATTTTATGATGAAAGGACCGTGAACGAGTGAAAGTAAATAATAAGATACTTTTTGCTCCAATTGGTTTCTAGAAAATTGACGAAAAAATGTCTGTACACTGTACAGTATGTTTTAGTTAGCTTTTTCGAATGTGATCTATGGGAGCTTAATCATATGATTTTTGATAGTCAGGGAAGAATTGTAATTTAAGCAAATATCGAAGACAGGAATTTGTGCAGATCGCGTCCACGTGATCACATTAAGTCTGTAGATGTTACACCCGCGTGCAATTCCTTCGGTTTTCTCCAATCGCTATCTAACGGACAGCAGGAGGAATTGGACAGTTGGACATGTACGCGAATTCGCTCCAATCGCCGTTCTTATACCATTAAAAACGCATTTCGAGTGAAGCAAAATCGCCTCCTGAATATCGCAGCGATCACGTTTGTTCGACTTAATGCGTTTTGAATTACGCCTACTCGAGTTCGGCGCAACTAGGAAATGGAATTTTTCGCATCGTAGTTTGTTTGAACTCGTTATTTGCTACGAAAGCGGCGAATATGTTTCCACAACGTTTATGTAATCGTTCCGAATACAAATAGGTGTCGTGCTGTTGAGCGATCATGCGCTCAGTTGTTTGGAGATGTGTACTTAGTACTGGGGGTTAATGATGGTGTTGGTGTTGTATTGTCGTGTGTATAAAGAGAAAATGATAATTTTTACGAAATATCTTATCAGTATTCTGACCTAGAGACTTACGAAGTACTTTTCAAGGAAGGACAATTAAAGAAAAATTACCAATTCATTTATATCATTTTTTCAACTTGTAAACATTTTTGCACGTAAAAAAAGTTATTGAACTTATTTGCTAACTTTCGAGTAACCAAATTAGGAAGCTACCCTCTTCCCCTCGTTCTTCAGTACCCCTCTATTATGATCTTCGGTTTAAGAAGTTAAACTTTACTTTTTTGTGAATTTTTTAAAGTACCAATGACTGAAAAAAGAGGTGCGGGGGAGATTAGTAAACACTGCGTCGAAATAATGTTAGTACATCATAAACAACAGTTTGGTTGTCTCTTCAATCAGACAACATATTATATTCATAGAGGTACACAGTTACACACTATTGATAGCCACCAAAACTGAAATATAGAAATGGTCTTACTGATGAGATTCTACTGCTTCTGATGAAAACTTTTTCAAGTCTATCTCTGTTCTGAAGTCCACAATTGAGCCCATTATTGCCCAAGTACCTATTCAACTTTGATTCGTGATTCTTCTATAATGCACACTTTCCGCTCTTGTATTGAGGTGAGCGCTCGAGGAATGACTCTCATTTATTCTCTTTTTGCTTTTCGTATGTGCTGTTGAAAAAAGGGTGATTTAACAATACCGTACGACCAACTGATCTTTAATTCCCTACTTCTAAACAGAGTGTAAATTTTTTCATTTCTTCTGGTTTTTTATATGATATTAATTGATAAAAATCATCGTAATATTTATTAATAAATTTTTAACATTTTATTTTTTCATTATGAATTGATTTCAGTTAATTTTATCAAGAATCAGTGTTGCCAACTGAACTAGAGCAATTAATCAAAAGTTGAACAAAGTACATAATTTTCATAAATATCGTTTAGAATGGTTGAAAAACGAAATAATTGAGTTTTTATTTCTTCATTCAATAAAAAACAACGAGAGAAATTGAATTATTTGAAGTTTTCATTTTCCACAAGGGAATTTGGTGCTGAGGGGTGCAAAGATCAGTTGGTCGCACGGTATAGCTGTGTTTCAAATGTCATGCAGCTATTTTTCGATTGTAAAAGGTGGAAGACTTGAACGTTGTTATCTTTATATCGTGCGACCCATCAAACTCGGAGCGCGAAAATGTCGAATATCCTTCTCTGGTAAATAAATGTTTTAATTAGATGTTGGTAATACTGTTTTATAGCAAAGAATGATGAGTAAAAACAAAATTATTTTTTGAATTTTGTTTTGACTATTGCTCTTTGCTAGGGAGCGGTATTACCAACGCCTAATTAAAACATTTATTTACCAGAGTAGGGAATTCCACGCTTTCATGCTTGGGCTTCGATGGATTGCCAGGTATCTGTGGGGTATGATGAATTATTGCAAAACGTCATGAAACATACTTACAATTTTTTAAGGCTCATACTTAAACCATTTCATTTATTTCGATCTAGGGTCATCTTATGATACTCCCAAAAAAAAGAGAATATCTTCATTCCCCTCCTCTCACCAGGAAAAACCTATTGGATGTAAAGTAAAATGGGCTGAATATCGGAATTTTTCGACAAATGTAGTAGGCGAGGAAAAGTAGTTACCATTGAGTCTTGGAAAACGTGAAAAAATTTCACTTTTCCTCGTTGCTAATACCTGGCAAAATGTCGACTAAGGAATTCAATGTACCGCTACATAGGCGATGCCTGGCAGAATAACTTAAAGCGGCTTAAGCCGAGACTATTATTTATTCTTGAAAAAAGCCTCTTTCAAAATTTTCATATTTATCGATTTCTTTTTTTCATGAATCTAAAATTAAATAATTCGATATTTTCAGGTATTTTAGGGACTAAAGTATGAAAGTAGATATTACTCTCAAAATATTTCCATTATTGCCGAAAATAGGTGCGAAGAAAATTCGCAGTATCCGAACAAAGTGAAATTACGCGAGAAAAATTAATACCAAGCTTTTACACTTAAGCCGTACAAATTTACACGCTAATTAGCGTGAAAACTAGAAGAATTATTCCTACCGAGCCGCAATCGTTAATGACGAAAAACGCACCACAAGTTCCAAAAGAAGCCTACGGGACTGCAGTAGGTGCCAGATGAGTATTTCCTTGTCTTACCTTACCCTTTCACGCCTTCTTCTTATTTCCGCACTGTTACCGCGAAAACTCGCTCTCTTACGTTTACCGCTACTTTTATAATAGCGAAATTTCATTTTCACCGACTGTGTGTATAAAGTCAAGAAGCATTTGGTGGTAAACCCGCGCGAAAATATTTTCGCTTTTTGCCGTCACTGCTGCGTTGAAATTGCCGCGTAAACGTTCGCTCTAGTATTTTAAGATCGAATAGACAGATTAAATGAAATTTCCAACGCGTCGTTGGCGTATTTTACCTCGTGTACCGTGTGTTTAGCGATCTTTTTATGTATGGGGAGCTGTCACCAGCTCGAAAAATCCTTTTCCAGTTTATGAACGGTCGTAAATTCGTCGAATGTGTCAAATTTGAAAAAAAAATAGATATGTATTTGGGTGTTGTTTCGATGATTTACGAGTTTCGACTTCCTGTAAATTAACCGTTCGATGTTCGCTCGCGGTTCCCCAAATTACCGATTGCCGACCTCGTTAATTCGCGACCAATGAACTCCACGCGTACATCTACCGTTTCATTGAGGTTAGCCTCATCCATTTCTGTCTCCTCACTACTCGATGCTGTGTGCCATTATGTCATTAATGGTTGAAACGTAGCGAAGTTTACGAGAGAGAGTAAAGCTTCGGACTATGTTCGGTACAATTGCTCTTAAATATATCGTCCATACGATGGAAAAGTATTACGAATTCGTGAAATTTAACGAATTTCATCTAGCGGCTAACACCTTGTCTGAAGGTTTTTGAAATGTAGACCAACATAATGTTGCGCTAACATATACGAAATTTGTCGAAGTACCGAGATATGTGACAAACATAGACAATTCGGTTGGAAAAAGGAATTATTGTTGACGTGGATTCGTACTTGCGTCGTGGCGTTTGCGTGAAATCTTGTAAACCATTTGAAATTCTAATATCATGCAAAAACGAAATTCAATCTCGCTCCGTTTACCATAATGTATTAACGAAACCGAAAATGTAAAACACGCTATTCTAGTTTCCTTCAAAATCTCGTTGTTTATTTCTCGCCGAGGAGGTTTCATTCGAATCTGCAAAAAAGAATAATTTCGCCGCGCCGCCGCATTGAAGTAGGAAATCCTTAGATCCTAGGTTAGTTGATTTGTTTGAAATTTAAAAAATTTTAGTTTAACTTTCGCAAGTTCTTACCTTGTAATCTAAATGAGCCAAAAATATTTAATTCATTGATAAAAATAAATTTAAAAAATCACGTTCATCTTATCAATAATTATTATTTAATGTAGTATTAGTTAGTGAAAGAATTCAAAAGATAGAATTCTACAAAAAAAAAAAAAAAAAAAATGGAAAAAATAACTCTTTTGATGAAATTTTATGGAAATGCTCTTTTAGGAATTATAAGAACTTATCAGGAAATCTAGAAGACGTTAAATTGACGAATGTTGTAGAAGCTAGAATTTGTCGTGCGTTTATTTTGAAGATTTTTGAATGGACAAGTTCATCCTCTCGATGGTGATTCGACTACTGTCAGAAAAAGGAAGGATGAAACGAAAAAATTTCAGTTTTCATATCTACGCATCACAACGTGTAAAGTTCTTGAGTTTATCCTAAATTATTTGATAAAACAATGATATACTCGAAGCATTTATTTAGTCTGCAATGAAAAAAAAATTTTTTATACCTGAAAATTGTTGTTGAGCTGACTCGTTAAAAATGGCGAAAAAAATTTGTTATTTATTCAGCTCAGCTTAACACCATCACGTATAATTACTCTCACTCGAGACAGTATTTTCACCAACGAAAATTGTCGGTGGAATATTAAAAAATAATTAACATAAATTAATATTTATCAGGGCAATTATGCTCGGATTTTAAACAATTTCTTTCCCTTATTAAATCTTGGTGTTTTTTTTTCGCCTATTTAAATTAGATAGCTTGTTCATTTTGCTTCATTTTTACCATGGCATGTTCGGATGTATTCAACTCTGAAAACCTGTACAGTGTGCAGAACTTTTTTCGAACGTAGTTAATTCTATCTTCACTTTATTACTCCTTCTTTCAAACAGGAGTGGAAAAGGATTGTAGGAAGTTTGGCTAAGTGTAGGAATGCACTCCCGTTCCTCCTTCTGTGAGAGTGAAAATTATTAATCAATTTTTTAAATTATATGAATGTTGTTGTTGTTGTTATTATTGTTGTTTAAGCTTTTATTGCTTGTAATGTAAAAAACATCTAAAGCATAGGATTAGCATGTGGGTATTTTAAACTAGTGTTGCACGAAGAGGTTCAATTTCACTGTTTGTGCGAGTTTCATTATTCTAAAAATTCAATTTAAAGGTAAATTTATAATTAAGGAATCAAAAATTCGAAATATATTTATTATAATTTTTTTATTTTAACTTAAAATAATTAATAATATATAAGTAAAAAAAAAATTAATATTTCACAAATAAAGATATATTCATAGATTAGCGAAGACAGCGGTATCCAAGTTAACAAAAGTATGGAAGAGTCGGGACATAACAAAAAGAACAAAGCTGAGGATACTTCACACGCTCGTATTTTCGATATTCCTATATGTCTCCGAGTGCTGGACGATAAAAAAGACGGACTCGGATAAAATAAATGCATTTGAGATGTACTGCTATTGCCGAATGCTGAGAATACCCTGGACAGCGAAACGTACCAACGCGTCGATCATTAGGGAGTTGGGAATCCGGGAAAGACTAGCAACAACAGTCAGGAGAAGAGTGCTGAAATTCTTTGGCCACGTAATCAGGCAGGATAACATAGAGACGCTCACCGTACAAGGAAAAATAGAGGGTACGCGTGGAAGAGGCAGATCACCTACCCGGTACACTGATCAGATCAGGAAGTTGACGGGAAGAACATTCGCAGAATGTGTGAGAGCTGCCAAGGATCGCGAAGAATGGCGTGAGGTGGTCGAAGACATCTCATAGGTCACGTTGCCCGGAAACGGGATCACGACTAAGAAGAAGAATACTTGAATTTCGTTCAAATTAATATCTATTAAAATTGAAATAAATAAAAATAATTCATGAATTAAAAAAATGTGACTTCTGCATTGGCAAAAGAAGTCTACCTATCTTTGTTTTTACCTACTCAATTCGGTAACAAACGAAAAAGCTAGTGTCAGTAGGGCTTGGGATGACCCTCAACTCGTAGTACTTACTCGTTTCATAATGCTGTAGCCGACAGAGTTATTTGCGATGGATTATATCAGGTACCACACTGATGTTTTTTTCGCTGGCCGCTTCGGGGCATTTCTTCAAAAATATTTGCAGATTATATCAATGGTATAAAAATAATTATGATATCTATGTCGTGGAAGTTTTTCGTTTACGCCTTTAAATTAGGGCGTACGTAATTATAAATGCGGTAAAGTTCGAATTAAAATCACGCGGATTTGCATACCAGCTCTGAGTAAAGTTTGTAACTGTTAGTTTATGGAAATCAGATGATACAATGTTTCTGTTTCTAAAGACGACGATAATAACGTACACCTGGTTGAAGACGACGAGAAGAAAAAAAGCTGTTCGTAAGTGCGCTTTCGAAATGTACTCGCGAACTGGGAAGGTGACGAAGCGAGACGAATGAAAGAATTGCCATCGAATTAATTAAGTTGGAAAAAATTTCTTATTGAATTCGACAGCTTGGTTGATGCAAAAAATCCATGTTTTGGTAATGAAATTTTTATTGTTCGTGAATACAAATTTAATAAAAGAAACATTTCACATTATACGTATGTCTAAGTATAAATATTTTATGAAATAGTTATTGAAATTTGTTATCTTTTATTTAAAAGCGTTATTTTATTAACATACCGATTTTGTAATGCAATTCCTCATTTTGTCCTGTATGCCCATTTTGTCCCAGTCTCCCCAATATTTTCTAATTTTAACTTTTGAGACTTCTCAAGCCAACCTCCAATTTTGGCCACCGGCCATTTCGGATTCATTTTTGATAGATGTTGATCCAAATTCATAGGTTCATATTCTAATCTCCAACTAACTCTGCATGTGAAGTTTGACCTCTTTGGGTTAACTCGTTAATGATAAATGTGAAATTCATGGAATTTCTGCTGTGATTTTTTTTTTCGAAAAGTCGTTTTCTGCTCCAACTTTCCTCCACATTAAGTTGGGGGCTGAAATTGAAGTATTTCATTCAGTTGAGCTCATTTTATGATTTTTCGCCGTAATCAAAAATTGTTTACTTACATTCTGAGGACAATAGCCCGTCTTCTCCCTTCAAAATCGCGTGTGAAGATGAAATGCCCACATAACATACATCTCATCACTGGTAATCATATGAGTTCGCATTTATGAAATCTAAACCATTTGTGACTCTAGCCTTCCTTGAATTTTGCCCATCCGCTCTTTTGCATCCATTATAACCTAAGCTTTAGAGGTCATGATTTCGTCACAAATTAACTCCTCATATGAAGTTTGACCTTTTCATGTTGATTTGATGAGGAAAAAATTTCATTATTCCAAACTTCCTCATAAAATATTTGTTGCTTCAAATCTTCTCCATATATACTTGGAAGGATGGAATTTGGCCTCCTCCCCATCCTCTGAAAATGTGATTGAATTGTCATTTTGAAGTGAATTTAAGATATAACAAAAAACAGATACAGTTTTGTGAATTCCCACGAAGTGTCATTTACGAAATTTTCTGCGATTTTCATGCTTAAGTGTTGGCACTGTGCGTGAGGGATAAGAATGGAAATTTTCCATATGATTACAAATGTTCTGAAACGCAACGATTTAAATACCACACCCTCCGGAAGTCTGTAATAGCCATCGTTTCAAATTAAAAACTCAGCTAAAAAAACCTTGAAAAAAAAAATCAATTCGGTATAATGGAAAAGTCATATATGAGCTACAAGTCTCGAGAGGAGAAATGAGATAAGACTTCTCATGGGACCTTGGAACTAGAAATTTGCGAGACTTTTTCTCATTTTAACGATAAGTAAGTATGTGAGATGGTACTGAGATTTTCCATTTGTACTTTCATTTCTTCTGAACTGAAACACTGGTTCAGCGGGCATGTATTTTTTTAAGCGGATCTTGCGGGTGATTATTGAAGTGTAGATATCTAAGAGGAAGATAACTAATGCGTTTCGAGTACGATACAAGGCATATGGTGTATATCGAGGATACTGGCGTTACCGCTATCTCGCTCCAATAGCTATATAATCGCGAAAACTTTTCTAATTATCTGGTAATAACGATTATCCGTGGCAGTTTTACAAGCGTTGTAAGGCACGCTAATAAATTAAAACCTGGGTATTATCATCGCTATTTAAATGAGTAAATGAATAAATAAAATGTGAAATATTACCGGTTACTATTTAACTTATGTTTGTCGCGGCGTTAACGAAGCGTGAGACGATAAAAAGGTATTGCGAGAGCGTGTTACCTTGCGATAGTGTATTTTTACGAAGCGGAGAATAGAGTGAAAAAAGAAGAAAAAAACGCGCACCCAGTACACACCTAACAACAAAACTTTCAACGTGTCGCTTCCAGTTAAACGTGGTTGTACGTAAATAATGGCTCCCAAAATTCCGATAAATAAATTTCTTACGTCCTTTTAAACGGGTAAAAAGCGCTGTAAGACGATATTCTGTAGCAATAAATACCTGTTTATATAAATCAAGGCTCGATTTTCTCTAGTCGGTTTGTTTCTTCGGAGCAATTATCTTGACGCAGCCTATATGGTCTAAATCGGTAAATTATGTTCGACGGTTTTTTTCTTCGCTTCGAAAATTTTCAACATAGAAGCCGATTGATTTATGCTGATAGATTTGGTAATTTTATGGATGTAGCGGTTTATGAATTTTATATCGGTGTCTATTATAAATTGATCTTCGATGGGCGAAATTCATTTTACCCGAAGTTCTTGTTGGTATGTCGTAGATGTGGGATTGTGCTCGAAGAAAATGAAATGCCGTTTCTTTAGTGAATGGAATTTTTTGCTGCGTGAATTTTCCGATTTAAGGTATTTGTTGTGAAACGTTTGGGTTTTTTTCGATGATTGAATTCCAATGAATAGGAGTATCTGTATTGCTGGTGTTTTTTTCCTATTCGCTCAAGACCACAATCTTTATACTTTTTCGCAAGACCTAAGTTATTCGGCTGTGGATAAAAACATATTTTCATTTTACTTACGTATTTCAGTAATTCCAAATTTTTTAAAATGCTAGTTCATCGAATTTTTTATTTTTGCTGCTATAGAAAAAGTTTGTAGAATATTTCAACGAAAATTTCACTTTCAGTTTTGTATAAATGGTTTTTTATTCCATATTTAACGAGGTACATTCTAGTTTTAGAAATTTCACATTACCGATTCAGTAGACGCCGAAATTTAATTAGCTCCCAAGTCCAACTGATTCTGCATCGCCCTAAAATTCTACATCGATGTCATTGGCGGAGATGAAGTTTATTACGGAGGAAGGGGACGTAAAGCTAGGTTGTTACAATGTATTATTTAAAAAAATAAAAAATTGATTATATAATTATATTTTTGTTTTCACTAAAAAATGTTTCAGGAAATACATGCTTTCACGCAATATAAAGCGATTTTTTTTCGGGTAGATGGGAAATTGAGAAGCTAATTAAAAATTTTGGAGCGTTTGGTCCTCCATATTCTCTCATTTCTGTCCAGGAGCGATGTATTAATTCTCACTTGACATACCTATCGTATGATAAAGATGGTGTATGAATTGAATTTAGAATATTTTTTGGTAGTGACCTCCTCAATGTAAAATTACATTTACTGATATTCATAGAAGTAGAATTATAATATAGAAATGTATTAATAAGTTACTTTTTTTATTCCATTTCTATAATTATGTACTTGCCGAAATATCAGTAAAGTATTTTAAGATAATTTTAGATTTCTGGAGTTTGTCTTTGAAGTTTTCTTTCGTGCTAATTATCTTTGGAATTGGAGAAATTTCAAATAGGTAAATCGGAAATAGAAATGCCTGGTTTCAAGTTTCAACCTCCATCTTCAGCGGTTAGAAATAGAAATGGAGGTACTTTACAACACACATCTTGAAACTTTCCCTCTTCGTGCTGAAGATATAAATTCGATTTCAACACCAAGCGTCTTTTGGGTTCTAGAATTTAATCTGTGAATGATGATATTGATCTTGATCATTATTCATTTCCTTCCATTCTTCAAATTTCAATACGTACAATTCTTTATAGGAAATGTCATGCGGGTAGTAGTGGAAATTTCTATTGTAGAAATATTTTTAAAATTTTCCATAAAGTTTTTCAATTCTACTATCTTTTTTATTTTGGCTTTAGCCAATCAAATTACGCTTGCAATTTTTTTTATGCATTTATTAAGGCAACGCTAAAGCAAATAGTTATATGAAGTAGGTTATATCAGTTTGTTCCATCATCTTTCTACATTACTTGGTGAAAAACAGCTGGACTTATGACCTATCGCTGGTTGTGTGTTTATACTAGGGAAGGAGAGTCCTTACGTTAGAGATCACGTGATTTTACTCACACAATAAACACAATTCATCATATGATTATAGACTGATAGCAACGAAAGAAAATGCCCCCTTATTTTTTTAGTGATAGTTTTCCCTCTTTTGTATGCAATCATTTAATATGTTATGCTTGTATTGATGAAATCACGTGTCCTCTTGCATAAAATTTTATTTTTCCATTGTTGGGTTACCTCAAAGTTTTATAGATACCACGTTACTGCACTCCCATAAGAGGAATGTAATTAGTTCAGAAATGATCGCAAGGTTCGCGGCAATCCACAAGACACATCTCTGATTGGTGGTTGAAATAACAACCAGTGATCAGTTAACATATCTCGCGGAAGGAGAAGAGTGTCTACGTTAGAGATCACGTGATTTTACTCACACAATAAACACAATTCATCATATGATTATAGACTGACAGCAACGAAAGAAAATGCCCCCTTATTTTTTTAAAGTGATAGTTTTCCCTCTTTTGTATGCAATCATTTAATATGTTATGCTTGTATTGATGAAATCTCGTGTCCTCTTGCATCAAATTTTCTTTTCCATTGTTGGGTTACCTCAAAGTTTTATAGATACCACGTTACTGCACTCCCATAAGAGGAATGTAATTAGTTCAGAAATGATCGCAAGGTTCGCGGCAATCCACAAGACACATCTCTGATTGGTGGTTGAAATAACAACCAGTGATCAGTTCAATCATATCTCGCGGGGAATTCGAAACAAATCATCAGAGTAAGATTCGTGTCTAGCGGATCGCAGCGCTCGTATAGTGAGCAAATGATCCTATTCGGATTTTTTGTTTATTTTTCAGAGTACAGTAACTTGGTATCTGTATAACTTTAGGTTAGCTCTTTGGCTCATTTTACTTATATTTAGCTATGCTAAGATCATCCTAGAAGCAGTAAAAAAATTCAAATAAGTCCACATGCTTTTCATTTTGTGATGTCCCAAAATAAATCGTACTTCGGTGGCTAGGGAAATGATGTAACCTACTTATACACATACGTACTTATCTATGCCCAATGAGGGAACATTATCTTTTCCTCAAAACGATAGTTTTTTTAGATTCTGCTATTTTATATCACTATGGTAGCATTATTATGTGTGATATTGAATGATTTCTCTTCTTCATCATCTGTTACGTTAGGAAACAAAACTGATAATCGTAGCGAGAATGACTCTCGGCTGCAAACATTGGGCATACATTTCCTACCATGAGTGCTGTCTGAAAATTAAGAGAGTCAGATTTAGCCACGAGGCAAAATTCATTTTGAGGGCTCCTTTTTAAATTTTTTCTCAAATCTAATGAACATTTACAATTTAAAAAAATTAAAATTACTTTTACTAAAAACACCATTTTATTGAATTACATTTTCGCGACCGATTTCCAAATTGGTCATTTTCAAACGATAAAGTTCAGATAACGAATATCGAAACCGTTTGCGAAAATATAATTCAATTAAGTGGTATTTTAGTAAATAATTTTTTATTCTCGAATGTCAGTAAGGCATCAAACGCCAACAGCGATTTAAAATATCACAATTTAGAAAATTCTCAAAAAAAAATTTTGAAAATCTTCTTAAAGTAGTGAACATTTTTAAGATCTAAAATTCAGATTTCCCGGTCATTTTAGAAAACCTAGCCGCGAGACAATCTTCTGCCTTGTCCCCTCTCCCTTTCTCAGACTCTGCTGAAAATTTATCTTGTTTTACTTAGCACAAAAAGAATAAATGCTAATGTTCTTTATACCATGATTGAGTATTAAATCAACAACGCCTTCAGTACAATAAGTCTCCAAACTTTTTTTTAAATTAGTGATCGCCATAAATTTCAGCTTTCTTAAACCAATAAATTTTCTTCAAATACTATATCTCGTTGACGCAGTTTCTCGAAAATGACGTAGATAATTCATCGAAATTTTACGTAACGAAGAATAGTAAAATAACGTGTACGTAAATATAGCTATACTTTATTTACCTTGATTTAGTATCCATACGCTAATAAAATATACGTAAGCTTAGCTTCGTGTGGAGAATTGACTTGTAAATGTTCCGGCACCTTTTTTTTTTTTTCGCCGAGGGGGTATGGCGCTTGTGCAGAGTATGCTTTTCGTAATAATGCTGGAAAATTTATGAATATCGGATTAACTGGCATTTCTTTTTACTATGATTTATGAGAAGGAAATGAGAGAGAAGGATTTTCTTATTAAAGGATTCTTGTGTAAGTACCAGTCCGTGGTGCTAGGTGAATTCATATCTGAGTTTGGACTGCTTAAGGATTTTTCGAATGATTTGTCGTTTAAGTTAGTCAGAAATTGTAGCTTTTTCTTGCCATTTTATGCACGTATTTTAACAAATTGATTTATGGTTTTTATTTGAATTTCACCTCTGTATTGATTTCTTGTTTTTAATCGCTTGGTCAGCCTTATTAATCGACTTTGAGTGTTTTTCGAAATCTATTCACTTCTGAGCTATCGATGTAAGATTTTCACAATGTGTAGAGAAGGGACTGCAAATAAAATTCGGAACAATTTTATTGCTGATATAGGATGTCCCGAAGGAAAAAGTAGATTGAAATATTCGATGAAACATCACGATCAGTTCATATGTATACTTGCGAATTTTCGTTTATTTTTCGGATTCATATATAAGTTATATCGTCGATGGGTAGTGATTTTGTTAAGGAAGTGCGTTGGTACCGCCGGCGAGGGATTATTTATTTGTATTCCTTCGCCGTTTCGCAAACGTTTAAAACCTTTAGAATCGATTTTATTGTATCGTAATTCGCGCGATAAGAGCTGAGAAAAAGTATCGTATAACGAAATCCCCGGGTGAAATAATTTGTACGACGGCGTTTAGTTGGGGCGAATTAATGACCATAAATAAACCGGTCGACTAAAGATCCTAAATCGTTGTAAAAACGAAAACATTTGCTTTTATTCTCACTCGATAAAAGATCCATTTGTCGGGTATTAGTATAAAGAAGTTTTTTCTTCTCTTTACGCCACAATCAATTACATGAATAGTATTTTAAGATGCGGTGTGTTAATTATGGTCGCCATTAACGGATATAAATCGTATAACAATGAGTTCACGTCGTAATTTGAGAGCATTTGGGTAATTTTACGTTTGAAGAATATATACGAATGTGATACTTATTATAGATATATGAAGCTTGTCCAGTATGATCGACGTGGCCGTTCCAAAAGTCGCAATTTAGGTGGTGTATTGTCTTAAGAGGCGGTGGAAGAAGTTGTCGCGAAAGTATTTTCATTTAAGAGAGACGCGCCGCAGATAAGCGCAGCTGTTACCGAGAATTTTTCGTTTCCTAGTTGTCATTTTTGTCCTTCGACACGTAATCGCTTTTCTACGTTCTTCGTGTTAGAGACGGGTTCGCGGTGAGGAAAGATAACTCTCATTTTTAAAAAGGCGAAACGACGACAATTCCTTTCGCAAAGTTTCATTTTATTTTTATTCGATTTTCGCAACACCGACAAAGTTTATTTCTAAATACGTTTTTCGCCAAGTTTTCCATTTGCGGTGATTGTATTCTCCTACCCTCTAAGAGCGGAAGAAGTCCTAGTGAAAATTCGCGCGACAAATCTTATATGAAGTGGAGTATCTCGGCCTGCGGCCTAACTGACTAACCGTGCCGATCGAAAGCAAATGTCGTATTTACGAATCGCCAAATGAAAAACGAGCCAAGTTTTTCCGCTTTCAATCAAAACGTGATGATTGTTCATCTCTGCTATTGTTTGTACACTTGTTTCGACCAAAATTATCACGACTCCGGAGTTATCGCTGATAAATCGAATTTCTAAATTTTCAACATTTGTCCAGTTATGTTTCCAACCGGAATCGCTAATCTATCCGAATGACTCGTCGATAAAAGCGAGAAAAGTTGAGACACGCTGGCAACTTCTATTTTCGATCTTGTGGTGACAGATTTGCGTCCTCGCTTGAAAAACTTGATGAACGTATGTTTGATAGACGCTTTAAGGAGAGCTAAAGGCGAAACAGAACGAAGAAAATATGCTTAGACATGAATTACAAATAAATAATACAGATCATTCGGTTATTTCTTCCACAAAGGTTATTTCAATTCTTTTGGAAATAACGACGATGAAGAAAGTATGGTCAAAACTTTTGCTTTTGCTAAAAATCCGTAGCCATGATATCCATATCCAAAACGACCCTAGGGAATGTTCTAGAACCTGCGATATTAAGTGTGCACTATTCGATTCACTTAAACGAACGAATAACTGAACAAAGCAATATAGGTAGCCAGTAATGAGTACTTTTCATAAAAAGTAGTTTTGTGAAATAAAGCGTGAAATTTCAACTGAAAAGTGTGAAAAATGCTCTTCGAGTGACTCCTCATTAGAACATTATTTTAAAGAGAGGTCGACTAATATAATTGAATAAGCACCTAGGAATCTGAAGAAAAGCTAATTAACATGTGCATTAATGAGGAATGAAGTGCTCAACGTCGGCCTGGCCAGGTGATTTGGAAGGCGATTTCCAACCAATACATACCCAAAATAAGCGCATAGCCTGTTGAAATTTTTTAATTTTTTTTTTCAAGTACTGAAATAATGACCAAAAAAGTAATTTTATGGTAATTTGATAGGAATGAAAATGGAGAAATGTTTCCCAAACATCTGCGAATATAAGAATTAGGTATATTTTTGAATAAAATTCCTAGCTTGAATAATTCATCTAATGAATGGATTTTTTTTTCATTTAACTTATAAATATGTTTTTTTTTTAACGCACTAAACTAATGGTTTTCAAAAAAAATGAAAAAAATAAAATAAAAGAAAGTTTAGACTTCTCTAAATTTTGAAAAAAATCAAGATCTAAAATTTTTTTGAGCATTGTGTGCCAAAAACTTTTAAATCATCTGAAAATCATTTTTTAAATTAAAAAAAAAATTATATCTTACTTTCATTTTAGAAGATTTTGAACTTGAATACAGAGGCTCACATCTTCAGTTTTCATCATGTCCTTTTAAGGTCATTTCGCAATGACTAGACACCCGTTCTTGTACTTCTTGAAAGAAGTCAAAATTCGCCCTATCCCAGTATTGATGGTTAACGGAAAAGAAGGATTCAAGACAGGGATCGAAAGCCCAACCACCAAAAACACTTATAACCGTATTTTTTTGAAATTTGAAACGATCCCCACCACTCTCAGAAACATTTCGGAAAGAAATGCACAATAGACCCGATTTCCCGGGAGGGAGAAGTGATTCACCCTTTGGAAAACAACAATATAAAGAAAATAAACGAAAATGAACAGAACCACAACCATTTGTACAGAATTTTTGCAACATATTTCAATACCACAAGAACCGTTTCGATCAAATCGAACTTAAAAGAACAACTACAAGAACCAATTCGTGGTTTTCAGTTTTCTCTGAAAATTATGGAACTCTGAGCTGTACAAACCAAACTTGTTAGCGCATATTTTCGCATATTCTAGCTTTGAGAGCATATTTTCACATATTTTGATGATGTTGAAGTCGTATTAAAGAATATATTTACCCAATATTTTAATTTTTAGCGAATATTTTTACTTTTCACATTTTCCTATTTTTATTCTTTTTCAGTTAGACCAAACTGAACTTTGCATTTAATAACATCATCAAAATCTTACAATTCAAAAAAATAAATATAATAAAAATGTGAACTTTCTATCATATTTCTTTTAAAATTCAAGCATAAAATTCGCAACCCTGTATTACGTGTCCTATGCGAAAGATAAAAGGATTGAACAATAACTGACTCTAGTATATCTTACAACCGAAAATAAACGAGGAAAGAAATTTCCTTCATAAATTTCAATACCATAGTAAAGTATCTACGTATTCAAAAAAACTCGAACTCTTACACCTTTCCTTTCAACTTGACCTATCCACGGGGCATTACTTTGGCAATTTCATTCCCCTTCGTCAAGAGATTTTCACCACATGTCACTTACCGTGGGATTGAACAGGCGGCGAAAACGTGTCGTTTATACCACTTTGGGACTAGACGTTGGCTAGTTATCCCTTGACAAGGTCACTTTCGCAGACATACTGTTAACGAGTTATTACCCTTAATCTCACGGTAAAAGGATTGAACGCGAATATTTTCCTATCCTATCTTTTGCGATCGAAGCGAGCGAAGTTTTTGAAGATTTGACATTCGACACAATAACGTATATGCGCCTGCATGGGCTGGCTTAGATGTGTAAAGTTCACTAGAAATTCTAAATCTCTTATGACATCCCGTAAACCGGAATCGGTGCGACCCATTGTACGACAGTCGTCCATATACAAGCCTTTTCATCGTAGTACGTACAGCATTTTCACCATTGTCTACACAGTGTTTACATTATCGATTTACAGCCCGCATTATGGGTTTATAAATAATTCTCTAAAGTCTATTGCTGACATATCAGCATCGTCCATCGCGACCGATTCGTTTATCTATGCTTTTAACTGGACGTCTAACGCGTTTATTGGCGCGGCGCGGTATTCGATTAAATAAGATAACTTTTTTAATCATGTATGTAATTTCTATTTGCGCGCGTTCATAAAATGTAGAAACTTTTTTCTAACCGCATTTCTCGTTATTTCAATTTCCGCATTACTTTAGAGAGAAAATTTAGCAGCGAAGGTGGTGCATGCATACGCGAATATTCTCAAGTGAAAACTCAATAATGCGTCTGAATGCGAGAAAAACATATTAAATCTCGCACCTCATTTGAAAAGTTTTTCACTTGGACGTGACATCATAACTCTGACGTACAATAACCCGGATTTCTGAGAGATGAAATGATGAACTTATACCTCGTTCGATTATGACTTTCTATTATTTTCCTTTTCCCTAACTCGTTCGATAAATCGGAATCTCACTGGCTAAAGTTTAGGTATCAGTATTTCATACAAGCAGTCTTATTTCTTTGATCCTTCATTCTTCATTTTTAAATTATTATCATATGAGGAATACGAAATTTCTCGAAAAGTCTGGTCTCAATTGAAAAGACTACGGTTGGTGTTACATTCCTGAAAAGCCCTTTGCGGTAGAAGAAGATGACAAAACAACACGTATGATCTCCTATATTGCCAATAAATAATTTCTTTGTAAAAAAAAAGTGTCACATATAGTATTCAATTCACTGCAGATACAAAACTAAGCTCTTAATACGCGCAGATCCCTGAAAATTTTTTCGGTTTTAATGGCAAAGCGTAATCGACGATGTTGGCTTTAACGTTATGTTATCAGCGTGAAATCTTTATTAGCGTAATGAGGTGTTAACAGCGTAATCAATTACGAAGATATAACGCTAAATATATCATTTCGCTTTCGTCTTCTTCGCGATCGGTCACTGATAACTTTTTATATTCGTTTTACTTTGGTGATATTTTGCTCGTTCCGAGCGAGTGACCTGGCACGAGTTGGAAAAACATGAAGGAACATTTATTATTACATTTAATTTGTATAAAATATTATTTAAAAATAATATTAAAACAATTATTAAGTTTTATAAGTTAATATAAAAATAATCATAAATTTGGTATTATATGTTAAATAATAAATAAAATATATTTTTTCTTGATTGAAGGGCCATTACTGAAGATTCATTTTGTCTAGTTTAATTTAAAAACAAGTTTTTACCTTATTTGTTGTAGTTAATTCACGTAATAAATTTGAATTGGTTATTGTTTGTTTTTTTGTGAGTGGTATTTCCTTTTCATTTTAAATATTTTTCGAAGCTGTTTTAGTCAAAAAAAAAAATCGACTAAAAATGTACCTAGGGTTTGCTGGCAACCATAAAAATTATTATTTCAATTCAGTTGCAACTGAGAATGGAGAAAATTACTGAACTTTTAATTTTGCCCAAAAAATAGAAAAAACTGAAATTAGCCTAGGCTTTCACGATTGACGTCACATCATGTATAATTGGTTGCGTAGTCCCTGTTCAGCTTATAAATTTGTGCTACTTTGTTCTTTATTGCATATACTTAACATTAACTGCAAATTTGAAAATTAATTTTTTTCGGCAACCAACGCGATGATTTTGTTTTTTTATAATTTTTCATGAATGCATATCGATACAATTTTCAAAAATATGTTCCTAATAGTACAGTATTTTTTTATGGTGACAATATTATTAATTACTTTTTAACACTTATGTTATTTTTGTGCTTTTTTCATACGAAATTCAGGAAATGTTGGATTACCACACTACCACACAGTACAGTGAAAGTATAATAGGGATGATACGTATAAAATCGGTGGCAAAATGTAGCTTCGTCGAAAGCTCGTAGCATGAAAATGTGTAGAGAAAAGGTTTAGTTCGACCTTCAAATGTGGTTTATTTCTTTTTTTTTTTCGTTTGAGAGTATTGCATTCTAAAGGAATATTTTGAAGTTGTGGTCGATTTCGTTTTGTTCGAAAAGCTGATAAGTTGTTATGCTTTTCGCCTGTTATGGGAGTTTTTGTACATCAGTGGAAATTTTTGATCGCCAAAAAATTCCTTTTGTCCAGTTTTGAGATTTGAGAAAGTAATTGGCCGCAAATTGAAATGATAGTTCGTTAATATTAGGCTCTTCTGGAGAACTCGATTTTTATTGGTGTTCTTCGAATAAAGTCGTTCGACTCAATTAAGGGGTCGAATTCCAAAGAACGACGATTAAAAAATTTTAATTTACCCGTTTTGTGGAATGCGTCGGCGTTACGAGAATTTCGGTAAGCAAAATTAAGTAGAAAACGGCGAATCGTAGGCGCTTATCGGCGAAAAGGTGTCGGATTTCATTATTGCGAATGGAGGCGAAACGTTATCGCGAGGGTGACCGAAGGAGTAATAATTGTAACTCGATTAGGTAAATTTGGTATCCGGGCGCGTTTAATTGCTCGCAAAATATTTACAAGCGATCGTTTAGCGCCCGAAAGTAGAGCGCGAGCACGGTACCACGATAATAGAGCAGCGTCAACTTTTAAAACTCTATTTTCCGGAGTTTATGAATTATCATTAAAAAAAGCTCGCGCCAACGACGACACAACGGAATTAGCAACGAGAATAAGAGGTGGGCTATGCGTAGGTATTATGCATATAATGGGAAACGAAATTTAAATATTTAATAATAAAACCAAGCGAAATCGTTATCTCGTCTATTCGTCTTAATTAAGTGGCGGAAAAAAAGGAAGAAAGTTTGAATTGCTTTTCTTCGTATGAATAATTTAACGGATGACCGCGACGATGAATTGGAAAATATAGCCTCTATGAGGGGATCACGACCGCGACCGAGGTGACGAAAAGGTCAACGTTGACCGGAGCCTTGGCATGTACCGGTGATAAGTGGTTGTAATTTATCTGCGGTGTGAATATTCGCTGTTTACGCTACACCGAGGCTGTGGGACGGTCTTGCTCGACCATAAAGCATCGATTTCGAGGTTTACGATCCTCGAGGGCGGTTTGTCGTCATCCGGGACGTTCATAGGTGGGCTATTATGTTGTGAAAGATATCCTTACTTCCTGCCTTTTTCTTGCTCGATGTCTATATCTCATGCGATACCATTTATTCAGCAGCGCAATTAGTACCGATGCAATGGTCGTGGTAACGCGAATTTGTTTGCATTGCCAAGATGAATATACTTCTTAAAACTCAAGTACCTATGTATCGTGAATTTTGGCACGAAATGGTTTCGGTGTTTTAGAACTGACATTAATACGAGAAATTCGCGCTTGTTGCAGAATAGTTTACCTTCGCTCTTGGTGATTTGGTTCGACCAACGCAAAAATTTGTTTTCCAGTCATTTGAAATCGGGTTTTTGTGTACAAAAAGATTGTAATTTGTAATCCACTCGAGATAAACTTATTACTTAACGATTTGTGCACTTAGTAGATTGCTTGTATCTTAGGGATTTATAGAAGCTTGGAAAACGAGGCACAAACGAAAACGCAGAGGAATAAAATGTATAACTACTCGTATTTGATCAGCTAAACTGCTAAATACATGTGCTGTTAAATAGAACCGTCATGGAGAATTCCAATCAACTGTATTGAAAGTTATCGAAAGAAAATATTTAACATGTCTGAAATAAGATTCTATGTAGCTTGTATAAACCCTCCTTCTCCCCTCTAACATCATGTATGGAGATGAATTGGGGATATTTTATACTTTTCATCCCAATAATCATATGAGTTCACATTCGTTACATTTTTACTAATTTAAGGCTCTTCAAACTCTACTCAAATTTTGATGAACTGCCATTTTAGATTCATTTTGATCTAAACTGAAAAAGGTCATATTCTAGTCACCAACTAACCCCACACACAATGTTTCACCTTTCTAGGTTGGTTTGGTAACGAGATATGGAAAATTCAATGAATTTCATTACTCAAAACTTCCTCAAAAAGCCGTTTTTTACTCTTCACTCCCCTCGGTATCCGCTTAGGAAACTGAAATTTGGATATGTTGGTGTCTATATCTCACTTTTTCGTATAAGATCAGAAACAAAAAATTTGAGATATTTGCCCCTTTCTCTAGCTTTTCTTAAAATTTGAGTAATCCGCTATTTTAAATTTTATCGAAAAAATCAAAAAGTACTTTTTTGTATTTTTAAGAAGAGTTCCTCACAAAATTTTGAGCGAATTTCATGAATTCCCACCGGCGCTACGCGAAGGGGACAAAAACAAAATTTCCTCAAATAACCGTTTTTTTCTTTAACTTTGCTCAAATTGCATTTAAGGAAGTAAAATTTGGATATGTTTGTGTCCTGTACTTACTCCATATGAGATCAAAAACGAAAAATTTGAGCTATTTGCCCTTTCTCCAGCCCCCTCCCAATTTGAGTGATCCGTTATTTTAAAACTCGTAAATTTTCAATAACAGGCCGTTCTCCGTGAAAACATTATGCAGCCCTCGCCTAAGGAAGATGGGACCAAATTGCATAAAACGAAAAAATAATCAATGAGTTGTATCATACTTCAACAAGTATATACGTGTACTTTCATAATTTTCAATTACATGTCATTTTTTGAAAAAAAAAATCGCTATACCATTGAGATATGACCATTTGTAAGATCATCTACAAATATAATAGGCTATACCTTAATCCATGACCTCAAAATGTTATAAATTCATGAAAATACCTTTACAGGGCTCAAGACGTCTAATTACAGGGTTTAAGTTTGGGAATTACTTCGTTTGGCCGAATACCAAATATGGCGTGTCGGGGTCCGGGTGGTTCCTTTATATGGTACGAAATTTGATTCAATACTTAGGTATTTTTGTTATTATTTATTGACGGCTTTTGTAATTACCAAGGTTGTTTAATTTTCGGAATTGGCATTTGTTAAAAAGCAAAAGGAAAAATTCTTTAATAATAGTAAAACATTTTAAAAATGAAATGAAAAAATAAATAAAAAAATGAAAAATATCTGAAAATGTGATCTTTATTTTTGTATAATTTTTTTGATTTATCACTCTAAAATTTTGTCGCCCATACCTCCTTCAGCCTATGTTATGTTTCGTCATTGAGTGTGCTGGGGAGAACCATATCTCTGGTGTTGATCTCAGTAAAACGTTATTGTTTAAAAAAAAAAAATGCTGTTCGTCAAAAAAAACCATTTGCAAAATTTTATGTAAATAAAAGTAAACGCATCACTTTCCCTATTTAAGCAATTTTACATTTTTTATTATAGTGTTATTAAATCTAAAAACGATTCACTTCATGCTGTATGAAAATCAAGTGTGTATTTGTAGTGTTGATGTATGTGTAAAGTTGTATTAACACCTTGTCGTTTTGATCTTTATCCTGAATAAAATAGTTAATATTTCAAATTTTCACTACCGTGTCGTTAAATATAATAGCACTTCTTCCATATTTTTGATTCAGTTTTTTCTCGCTTTTCGCTTTTTTTCTCCCCTCTTTAGTTAATCTCTTCAAACATCGTAGCAACGTACCTACTTACTCGTCTTCAACATTGTTTTAAGTAAACGGATTAAAACAACATGGATACACGGGCGTCTTTGAGAGGGTGCTTTTTTTGGCGGGCGCCAACGTGTTATTTCTTGAAAGCATTAAAACGCATTCGACGCGTGAAAGCTTTCGCCAGACTCTGATATTTCGAGGGCACTCTTCACCGGCACGAATTCGATTAGCGGGTACGTACCGTTTTGCGCGCGTATTATTTCATTCGTGGTTTTTTGAAGAGCCGTGAAGGCCTCATCGTGGTATTAAAGCCCTTCACAAGAGAGAGAAAAAAGGCTCATCGTGTAAAAACGAATAAATTCTTGATGACGAAATATCACCGACTGCCGTCATTTGTCGAGTTTTAACGTTCGGTGCGCCCGTAATTCTCGACGTTTTTACGTCAATTTAACGCTCGTTGAATATACGAATACCCGTTTTTGTTAAAAGTGCCCGGTAAATCTGATGTTTTTCGAAATTAAATTAAGTGCCATCGTGGAAAAGTTACGTGGATAATTTTTTAATGATTTCGAGATACGAGGCGTCGCTATATTATGCTTGTAGTGTGTGCTTTAAACCTTGTATCGAACGTAGGCCTTTATATGGTTTGTGGAGGCCGTGCTATGCTTGTGCCGTACACGTGCTATGGCGTATATTTTTGGTAATCTTGCTGTTAGTGCCGTAGGCATGGAGGAAATTAGGAGCAAAAATCGCCCTCGACCCCTTTTCTCTTTCAAATGCTAAGAATGAGAGGAGTTGTTTACATTACATTGAAATTTTCACATATTATTATACGCGCCAGTGTACGTGATGGTATCGTACTTCTACTGTGCCTTACAAAAATGTAAAGAAAAGAATTATGAGGACAGTGACGTGGCGAAGGGTTTATTTAGGGGGGCGAGCACACAAATTGGACGACTGAAGTATCGAAGTTAGACGACTGAGGTACCTATCTATCAAAGTAAGATAAGCATACATAATTCAAAGAAGTGATTTTAATAGGTAGGAAAACAGAAAAATTAAAAGAAAAAAATGACAGAAAAAAATAATAAAAGAAAAACGATAAAACAATTATACTTTGATTCGCCTATGTTTTAACAAAGACCACTTTTTGAGAATGTGATCGAGCTCTATTTTTTCCACTAACTCTTTTTCGATGAATAGCATTAAACACCAGTCTAAACGATCATCTCCAATTCTATTTCTTATGAAATTTTTTACTAGTTTTAAGGAGCTGAAACCACGTTCACTAGAAGCTATAGATATAGGCGTCGTGCCTGCTAATTGACAGATGATGTTCGCATCGGGTAATACACGTTGGAAATTGTCGGAATTTGCCAAAACTAAAACTTCTTCAAAATTGGTGCAGTCTTTGCAATTGTTGAACAATATTTCTATTTGTGTCTGGACTATTTCGATTTCCATTTCTTTCTGTACAGTTCCTGGCAAAAACTGAATAACCTCTTTCAAGTTATCAATCGTTAATTGTTCTGTTTTCAAAGATAATTTAAAAACTTCAAAAACTGGTTTAGCAGCGCTAAAAGTTACTTTTAAATTTTCTATCATTTCGAAAATAATACTGTCCAACAAAGATTAGCCTTATGTCAACGTATCGTATTCGTATCCAGTTATTCTGGTTTCATGTGTGAATGATTCGACTAAATTTTGTGCTTGGACAACTGAAATAAATTTAGGTCGACTTGGACGACTGAGACGAATCTAGGTCGACTTGGACGACTGCTGAATTTTTTTTGACTGGGGGGCGACTCGCCCCCCCCCCATCGCGACGTCACTGTATGAGGATAATGTAATTTTAGAAATTTGTTATTCCTGACAACAGTACGGTTGTGAAGAAGAGACATAACGGTGAGATAAATCAAGATCTGAAAGGCAACCTTTATTATTTAAAATAATTATTAATTTAATTTAATTACAAAGTTGAAAATTATTCATTATTAAATTATTATTTATTTTAATCAAGTTATAATGTTATTTAATTTTTAAATATTATATACATTTAAATATTTTGAAATTCAATTTTTCTTTATTAATTCATATATATATAAGATATATATATAGATACTTATTTATTTGGGCTCCTACTAAATAACTACAGTAAAATAGAAACGACGCAAAATTGTAGTCTTTTTTTGAAAACAAACCTAAATATGTACAAACAACAAAAAAGAAAAAAGAAGAGACATAACGGTGAGATAAATCAAGATCTGAAAGGCAACCTTTATTATTTAAAATAATTATTAATTTAATTTAATTACAAAGTTGAAAATTATTCATTATTAAATTTATTATTTAAAATAATTATTAATTTAATTTAATTACAAAGTTGAAAATTATTCATTATTAAATTATTATTTATTTTAATTAATATTAAATATTATATACATTTAAATATTTTGAAATTCAATTTTTCTTTATTACATATTCATATATATATCAAGATATATATATAGATACTTATTTATTTGGGCTCCTACTAAATAACTATACAGTAAAATAGAAACGACGCAAAATTGTAGTCGTTTTTTTGAAAACAAACCTAAATATGGTACAAACAACAAAAAAGAAAAAATGGGATTGGGCGGGTCATATTTCAAGAAATAAAGGGAAAAATTGACCTATTCAAATTACTTTTTGGTAGAATACGGACAAGAGAAAAAGAGACAGCCAAACACGAGATGGAAGGATGGCTTTTCGAAGCTTTTAACCTACAAAATGTTTTATAGGATCGTGGAAGATAGGTTAGAATGGGTCAGACTGGGTATGGCTTTTGCCTTCTTGTGAGGGCCACAAGATGTAATAATTTCAAGTATCAAGTGATTTGGGTTTTAAGTGATGATAATAGTAATAATAATATAAATATTTTTATGCAATTTTAGTTTTTTGTTGTCTGTGTCTATTATCTACAAGTCTGAATAAACTCTTATTATTAACACAGTTTCAATGATAGGCATGTCTGCTTACAGTTTTTTTTATTACCCTAGATCATTTCATATCTCTTAGGATAGAGCCGAGTCGTTTCCATTTAAAAAAAAGGGTAATAAAAAAAGAAGTTATTTAAAAAAAAAAAAAAAAGGAAACAGAGGATAAAATCGTACATAGGACTCGTAAAGCGGAAAAATAGTAGATGAGAAAAAACCGAAAGTACAAGTGCGAAAAAAAAAACAATTTATATATTCCTCAGAAAGATATAACAGAGTTCGGACATATAGTAAAACACTAACGATAACAGCCTTCTATAGATGTATCCGTTTTTCATTCGATAAAAGGTATTTTAACGGAGAGTCCCTAAAACTCGACCAATGGTTGTAAGGTCGGTCGTAGCGACGTCGTGTATTTATGTACACGCGTATTTCGTATTGGCACCGTTCAACGGCACAAAAAAAAAGGTGGTAGCGATAGTCGAAATGAAAGTGGTCGGAACCGACCAGGGGGTTGCTCTAAATCAATTAAAAAACAAAAACTACAAGTTCACGATGGGCTGGTCCTTAAAAGGCGCAACGGCGGAAAAAGAAATTCGACTACAATGCAAAAACGGTCGTGAAAAATTATCGTGCGGCAAGTGAGGCGAAAACCACTTAAAGGTTTGAACTCGTCGTTGTCGGTACGAATAGAAACAATGACTATAGCGTGATTAATGCGAATACGAGGTATTTATCATCGGGGAGTGTTGGAATGGCGAAACAAGACACGCTCTCGGCGGCATTTCGCGAAAGGGTGCTTTTTAAGTCATCGTTAGGCTTTTCTTCGGCTTAATATAACCTCGCTCAGCCGACGATATCTCGCCTTCGTGTAGCGGCCTTCCTGATGGGTATTCCCGAACGTGACAGCGTGGCCACTGTGTATCATGTTGTATTTGGCTGTATGGAATTTTAGCTTTCAAGTCGGCATCAAAAAGCTGATTTCACGCTACACTTGTTGCGATGCCATTGCCTCCTATTGCCGATAATAAAAGTGATTTCTGGAAACGGTACGAACGAAAGGTTTCTCGGACGGTATTAGAGCATGAAATGCAGTTGGAAAGTAATTACTTTGCCATTCAGATTTTCTTTCACGCCGATATGGAGTTTTCTTTCTTCTTTTTTTCAACGTCCCTTTTCTCCCGATTTATTCGCGTAGTTTTAAAAGGCAGCGTGTTTTCGTTACGATTTGCACAGACCATCGGGTTCGCGTTCGGATTATTCGATTGAATGCGGTCGAATTGAACGCGAACGAATAGTACTTATTTTATCGTCTTCACGACGAGACGCAGACAGTAATAAGATGACGAGCATTTGCTGGACTAAACGAATTTTGAAATCTAGACATTTTCTTGCTATTATTGATTTTGTATTGAGCGTTAAAATGTCTTTAATCCTGGTCACGAAAACCTCTGAGAGTTTCTTAGGGTATCCAAATAATTCTCATTCTGTTCCGTGCAAATAATTACAAGCGGAAATATAAAATTGTATAAATTCCGAGCCTTACTGAAATAGCGAGGATTATTTACAGATATTAGCGTACTACTGGAAAGAATTTTGATTTCAATTTACCAAAGAAGATTTATTTTTTGCGAGTTTTTAAATTACATTTTATAATATGAACGATACTCGTATACGAAATGCGTATATTATGTTGGTGAGATTTAACGAGAAAATAAATGGGTTATATCGTCGACGGAAATAATTTTTAACGGTTAAAATATAATGGAAACATTATTTGCTCGCGAAAAATAGGTACAATTTTCAATCGAACACGAAATGATCGCAGATATGGGGCAACGAAGAATTTTTAATTCGAATATGTTATTTTCATGTTTGGTACTGTAAAATTCTCCTATCAAACGCAAAAAACATTTTCTCCCCACTTGATACAATTCCGAAAAAAGCACATCGCACACCGCTATGCTCTACGAAAAAGTAGGAAGAAAAAATACTTATACAGTTTATATGTGCGTATATGTTATATTTCCAGATTTTCATACTTTGTGTACACTGTACTTGCTTCCACGCAACAAGAAAGTTTTTTTCTTCAAATTTGAGAAAAAATACGTCAATGATACCAGATAAAAGAGAAATAATCGAACTTGGAGTCCTTCAGTCCCTATCATATTAGTGTAATAGAAATTCAAATCACAATTGTGAAAATTCTGTAAGGCCAAATTACAGAATATGCTTCAAATTCTAACATAACTCTAAAAACAAGCAAGATTCGCTGGACTTGGCAATAGGGTTTTTGCTATACTGCTATTATTAGCCAAACTTGAACCATTAAGTAATTACGCGTATTTGCAATTTTTTACCGTTCGAAATATCAATATCAAATACCCTGCGTCCTAGTAGTTCGGATACAATCAGCGAAAAAATCTCTTTTCCAATTATATAACGCTGATTTTTTTCAAATGCGAAGAAATTGTAATGCAGTTGAAATGAATTTATCAGCTTTGAAATTCATTAAAGTAATTTTAAAAATAATTTCTAATTTAGAAATTTGTAGTTTAACTCTTTATTACGTTATCAACAAATTGAGATCACTGAAATTTTTGCGCTGATTGTACCCGAATCACTTGGACGCACGGTATAAATATGATAATTATTCTAACGATGTACAACGAGGAAATTATATTTTACGAGAAAAATTACGACAGTATTATCGAATGAATTTTTGAATGGAGCTTATTATTGATACAAATTTACCTGAAAATAGAATACATAGTAAACCAAAAATTAGTTTACAAGAACTTGATGACAATAGCGAACAGATTTTTATACCGAGTAATTAATTTAGAATCTTACTCTAATAGGCCTAACCTAATATGGGAACATTTATGATGAAAAAATTGAAAATAATGAAAATTTTTAACGATGAGTATAGTAATGAAAATGATTCCACGATAAATAAACAAATGAGTAGAACAAAACTTTCTGCTTATATTCGTCAATAAAAAAACTAAAAGTTCTAGGCATCTTCGATATAACCAAGATCTTGATATTATGCCCGAGGATTGTAAATGTCATTTATGTCATCAACCAAAATATTTAAATTTTAAAAAAAATAAGAAAAAAAGATATTAAGTGAAAAGGGGCATGACGTAACGAAAAATAAATCAATAATATTATAAGTAATTCGATATTTTGTTACTACGCTATAGGTAGGGCAATTGTTTATTTGATTTGTGGTAAGAAGAATGAAAAAAGTGATGGACAAAAAATCCAAGTTTTAGAATTTTCTGATATTTCATGTTTATCTTTTAAGCTGATTTTATTTAAAATTGCTGGCTATTATATGGCTCACGTACTTACTGTGAAATGCATTCAGTAAATTTTATTCTTTTCGCTGTTTTATAATCACATATATTTGATGATGTCAAACATGAGTGATCAATCGTATATCACAACGAACTTGAAACACACTACACGTGGTAATTGGAGATGGGATTTTTATGCTTTTACATATATTTTTTGAATGATTGGCGGTAGGAATATTTACAATATCTTTGCGAATCGTGAACATATTTTGACATATTTTTCGTTAAAAAGCATAAATTTATGTATTTTTGGTGCTTTTACCGGTTTTTTGGCATATTTTGAACTTACGACATTTTTTGCAAAATATTCAAAAATTTACTTATTCAAAGATGAAAAAATTGAAAAATTGGCATATTCAAAATCAGTGAAAATTTCATAATATTAAAATATTGCGATCTACTACTGGCTGCAGTGGTACATGAAATTTTCAAAAATTTCTTTCTAATATGCTTATAGAGGTTGAAAAAAATTAGCCAATACCAGGTCAAAAAATAATTGATGCTGAGTTGGCGAAAACTTCATAATATTAAATATCGTGATCTGCCACCTTTCGACCCACTTGTAGCAGTTTGTGTTTTGATTCAAGAAGAGTAGCGATGGTCCAGGAAGATGCAAAAACTCGAATTGCATCTGTTAAGTTCTAAAAAACGGTTCCTCTTATCATTTTGACTGGCTAACTTTTTTTCAAATGAAGGTACACTTTAGAGATCTCCTATTCTCCTCCCCTTTCACCTAGAGGGACTTAAAATTTTTTTGGCAAGTCTTTCACTCAAAGTAAACCAATTCGCTTCATTTAGTCAAAATCCAAGATATGTTTTTTTTCCACTCCAACCTAATACAATACATAATGTATATTATGCACTTGGGGCTAGGGCGCGAAATTTCATCAACTGAATTTATCGTGCAAAACGTAAATAACTGTTTAATTCCTTGGAAATAAAAATCTAAATTCTAAAGTTGTCAGTCAGTTTGCGCCCTGGTGCAATGCACCCGTTTGCGGTATCCTTGAGCCAGTAATGTGTCCAACTGATCTTAACGCATTCGAGCGTCAAATTCCCTTTGTTCAAAAACAATGATCAATTATTTCATTTCTTTTAGTTCCTTTTCACATGATTACAAAACTATATCAATATTGTTTTGTTTTTATAATTATTTTCAACCATTATTCTTAGAATTTGGCATCTTTTTGAACTTTCTTTCCATTCGATTTCGCAACACTGATAACAGATGAAATTGATTCAAATTAATGAATAACACGCAAAAAAATTGATAAAAATACAAAATTATAGTTTACCAGTTAAAAATCATCTATTATCATCGCAACATAAAATCAAAGGAAATCCAATAATTGATTGATCTTGTTGAACGAAGGGAATTTGGCGTTCGAGGGTACTGAGATCATTTGGACATGGTATATATACCTGTGCATTAAAAGACATGCAGGATAACAGCATGTTTTAGTTTTTTTCTCATTGAGAAACTCGTATCAGTTGTAGCTAGCGAATGGGAATATCAGCGTAGCATTGAATGTGAAGCAACTACGATTTCTTTTGAGCCATTTTACCAACATGTGACAGGGTACGATAACGACGGTGCTATATACCTACGCGGTATACACGTTTAATGGTCTAAAAAATCTATTATACGCGTTCGCGTATGTAGGTATGTAACCGGGGAGATGGCATCGCTTCGTTTTGAGAACTAGAATTTTCTGATTTCGTATTTAAACAGAGGCGGAAAAATGACGAAACGTTGTTCAGCACTGGCGATATGTATGGAATAGGTACGATGAATAAGAACGCCCTTCACGATACGTAAAGTTTTGTATTCTTGTAACGTCGCCAAAACCCTGCCTCGTCGCGCTATCCAAATTGGGCCTATAATTACGAGATTTCGTAAAGAAAATTTTCTCTTATTTGCCATTCGAGACGGCAACGAATGATGCTTAAATAAGGCGTATGGTATTTATTTTACGGGCGCTTTTAAAGCCTTATGCGGAAATAGAGGTACTAAATTAATATAGGTATGTTTACTCGACACGTATATACGTTCGGAATGTACATATTTCGATTGTATAAACCAAACGAAGGAGTTTTCAACTCGACGTATTGGTTGAATGGCGTTTAGGTTTTACTCGCTTTGAGCATCGCGTCGGCGATGGAGATTATTGAAAAATTATATTTACGAAGGTTACGTTTTACGTCGCTATTTGTTTTTCAGACTAGCTTATTTGAATACGTGTCACATGTTGAAACGTAATATCGAAATATGTTACGTCAAAAGAGTCGATTCGTGGATTTGAAGAATTACTTTTTGATATGGTATTTGAAGCTTCATTTACGCGATTTATTTTTGGAGCTTTTGTTCACGTGTATTCGTGTGTCAATATTTATTCGCAATGTTCCTCTAGAAGTATTAAATTAGACAAGACGCTCGGCAACTTTGATATTCGTGAACTGCTTCTTAGTTATTCGCTTTGGCTACCAGGCTGGAATTCTCTGAAATTTAGATTACTCCATTATTTGCTTTGATTTTCAGGATTGATGAATGTATGAAGCATGAAGATGCGATGAAATTGATCCTCATTTTCACTCAACTATGGATCGCAGTATCATCCACTAGCAAATCAGGTAGATTAACGATTACGTTATTATTCACGTATATGCTGTATGTACATTGTACATACAGCAGACTACGACGAAAAGAAAAATTCGTTTAGAATTTGATTCAAAATATACGATTTAAGAGAAAACAAAGCACCTAAATGAAATAAAACGAATATCCAGTCGGCTCGCTTTTTAAGCTTTATTTCGACGCACTAATTCAATATTTCTTTATGTTAAACTCCTTAACATCGACGAACACGTTTAATTAAAATAGAGAATTTAATTTTTGTAAATCTCGTCAGCTTGTCAAGTCCATTCGGAGTACGCGTAATATCGGTACGACGTTTGAATGAGAATCCGTCCATCCAATATCAAAACAAATGTAATAAAAATTACGTCGAGATGTCGTCCGACTATACCTGAGCGAATATAATTATAGGAGGCGCGTGAAAAGAGCGAAATGTCCGATTTGATTTGCTGGCGAAATGGTCGCATTGATATGCGTACAGTACTAATGAAAGGATGTCGTTTCTCTCGTGTCTCGACCTTTATAGAGCAACGATGAAAATTAAAAGACCGAAGCCGAATTTGCCGCGACGTTATTAAAATAAAAGGTACACAAATGTAGGCCAAATAGCGAAAACTTCTCTTGGAATTGTACGTCGAGAAAGTTTTATATGGAACGTTTGTGATGGTAGTGTAAGAAAAGCACAACGATGGGGAAAAGTGTTCGGTTATTTGCGGCCTTCGTTTCGGGAAATATGTCCGAGAAGGTGGTAATTGAACGGGCGCAACGCGAGATCGGCGTGGACGTATGGTTGTATGTAATTGTAGAAATTTCTGCTCCGGAGTTGGGTTTAATCAGCGAACCAGGTTATAGTAATAACAATTTGTCTCGCTTGGATATGAGATTAAACGGCTTCGTTCGTCATTTATATTATGTAGGAGGTACCGCATTATTGCTCAAGTTGTTGCAACTTTCAAGTGAGCTTATTATATTCTTCGTTCGAAGATAAGGTAGCGGGTTCTTTTGGTTATGGGTATTGTATTCGGGGCGTAGAGTGACGTTGAAGTGATCTCGTGGGGTGTGATAAGGCTCCATGATATTTGCGATGCTAGCAAATGGTTAAATAAAGTGCTAGGGATAACTCTTAGGCGTGAGAACTCAATATTAAATGCAAGTTACCTGTACTTTCTATAGAAGCTCAGCTAATTAGTGTTCATTGGCTATATAGAAAACATGTTCTGTTGATGTAGAATGTGGATGCTAGAAGCGATTCATCACGATGCACAGTGAGACCTATTTCGATTATCGATGGACAAAATTCCTTTAAGCGTATCTCTCTATATATTAAAATCAAAATGAAATCGGTTTTGAGATGCGCGCGCATCCTTGTTTTGAATAACAGGTATAAAAGGTATATAGAGGATAGCACGTATACAAAGGAAAAAAAGGTTGTAAATTTTAATTAAAGTCTTGTATATGCCCAAAGGTAAGTTATAAAATTGTTTTGAGTAGCAGGTATAAAAAGTATAAAGGATAGCAGGTATACAAAGGAGAAAAAAATGTGATAAATTTCAATAAAAGCTTTGTACATCAATGGCAGGTATGCAAAGGTATAAAGGGGCGAGCCCATCCTGAAAGGAAGAACTCGGGGGGAGGGTGGTGTAACAAATAAGAATAAATTGGGTTGTGCAGTTTGGAATGTAGCAGTACTTGTCTGATAAAATAGCTTTTTCTTCTTCACTTAATTTTTATTGCGAGCCCCGAAGGGGCGAGGAGGCACTAGTATCTATTATGTTTTTTTGGGTTGCTGAATTTAAATTTGAAATCAGTTTTGGATTCAGCCCATCAGAAATCTCCAAACTTTGTAATTCTGGAAAATTAGGCTTTAGTTGGCAAGTTGACAATTTGTATCCAATTATATGTTTTTAACGTTGCTATATACAAAGTTGGAATTACCAGGAGTTCAGGGCCTATTCTAATGGGCAGCTCCGCTATGTTTAGGCAGCTGCAAAGAATTGAGTGTTACTTCTTAAAAAAAAAGTTGACAGTGAAAATTTTTCATTTTTTAAATTTTGTAAAGCAAGTGTAACAATGAACCAGCTTCCAAAACTCACTGGATTAGTGAAAGTACAATTAGAAAATATGAAAAATTATCAAATTCTATAAAATTATATCTGGTCATATTTTTGATCAAATTAGATAAATCATGATCAGATCATAGTTGTTGGTCCATCATGATCCAACTGGTCTGTGTTTCTATTATTTAACCAGCTCACCTATCGCCTGCGCTATGTCTTCAGTCATTTCTTCACGTAGAAGGAATTTTCGATCATTTCAGGTTTGTTAATGTTTTGAAACATCATTTTGTTGACTATTAACAGATTTGGGAAAATCGTTGCCATACATAGATTCATGATTTTTTCCTCAATGAGGTTGATGCTAGACCATGCTTCTTTGCATTTTATGTTTTCGCTGCTGAATGTTTTCACTTATCGCAATAATTGGTGACTACCGAAGTGCAATTATATTCTGCGACTGCGCAATCGTTGAGTTTCAGAATTCCAAAGGAGGTTGGCTCATCTTCAGAGATAGACCGAAATGACTTTTTTATTTTATTTTATTTTATTTATTTATTTGAATATTTAATTCAAAAATTAAGATTTTTTTTATAAATTTATGTATGTAATTTAAATTGTTGATTAATAATTTTTTCATATATTTATTTATTTTTTCTAAATTTGATTAATAAAAATTCATGTTGAAGTATCAATTGAAAATTCCACCTCGATCTCATCTGGTGCGACGTGGACGAAATATTGGAATATTAGGGCACATCGTGTAAACAGCGTTCTCAAATTGAGCTTTATTCTCAACATTAATGAAAATGTTGCTTTGAGGTGATTAATCCGATTTTCTTATTTAATTATATTATAGAAGGCTAACACTGATTAGAATAATGAACATCTTTCTCTTTCAAGTGTTTCAGAAATTGTTTTAAAATTTGATTTCAGTACTTCGTTTTTCAAATTTTAGTCTCTGTTAAAAACAAGTTAGGCTTTGAAAAATAATATTTTAAAATCCTAATACTTTTGGAAATTTATTTTTTCTCTTATATTAATCTGGTTAAAATAATTAAAATATAAAAATACTTAATGATAATTATTCGCTTAGTAAATATTAAAAAAGCTTCGGCATATTAAGAAATGCATTTTTAAAGAAGAATTAATGATTATAATAATATTTTTTCTTTCATTTTGAAACGATAATTTCAGCATCGTTAATAGAAGCCTTATCTACGATATTTTTATTTAACTACTTAGATTGTGAACGTTGTTTTGAAAAGAAAACCGCATACGGTATATTGGAGCGCGGCGTGATTGTAAGATATTTAAATGTAAATTCGATGTTATTTTTAGGATTAGACCTTTTTTTCGAGTCTTTTGGAAATCTCTTTCGGTCGTATACTAGGAATTTTAAAGTTTCGCCGAACGTGTTGTATATAGATGGAAGCATTTTAAAAGGGTGCTATCCGCTATGCTCGTGGTGTAAGTTCACGTCGAAGTACGGTCACGGTCACGTTTCACGATCCTACACGTTTTAATCGATTTATCGAAGCAGTTTTTGAAAGACTTTCGTTAATCAACGAGTGATATAATGAGGCATCTGTAAATGTTAATTAAAAATAATACCCTCGCCGTTACTTTCGCTAATATGTGAATCGCCGAGAATAAACCCTTAGTTTGGAAATTTTCTCACTCTTGTGGAGGTGGAATAAGCTCCAGTTACAAAGGTATATATTTTCGTTAGCGTGTATAAGTTAAATTCAAAATCGATTCGTTATCGATGTAATGTAATATGTGTGGTAAAAGCGATGGCCATTATGTAGTCCTTTATTCAAACGGAGGGTTTGTTGGTTTTATTGGCGAATTAATTAATGTTAAAGGCGTCGCATTCTATAGGCTTCGATTTACCGTTTATGGATGATGGTTTTTTATTATTACCTTCCACGAGTAGTCGAGTATCCTAATCGAATGTAATAAAAAGGTATTTTTACAGCGAAACTTGGGCAAAAATGGTGATAATTCCTTTTATGATTATTTCAGTATTATGTGGGAAGGTCCATGGAAACGCATAGTATGTGAGGAATGAGAAGGTATCTATTTAATTTCAAGGTGTATTATATGATGGTGTCAGGTATGGAAATACCTTTTGATTTAATTCCAATTTTCGAATTCCTCTAATGTGGTATTGGTAGTAAATACTCGCATAGAGATTGTTTGATATCGAAGCGGAAATTTCTGTCAATTTCATTGTAACATAATTCTGTTATTTCTGTTACCTACCTTTTTTACATGATAATTTGAATGGGAATTCCCAATACTTTATAAAATTGAGAAAAAACTGATTTTCAGTTGGAGATTAAATTGAACAGTTTTTTGAATTCGTTCTCATCAAAGAATTTCATATTGGAGTATCTTATGATATACATATAGACGAGCACCTAATTCCAAAAGCCATGTGCTTTCAAAAAAAAAAGATTACTTTATTGCTATTTTGATACGACATTAAATTCAGGTGAACAGAAACTATGTTAAAATTAATATGTGTGTTTTTTTTTTTTTATAAAAAATATACTACGGTGAAAAAAATAAAAATAAAACGATTAATGCAGATTAATTCATACCAATTTCAACTATTGAATGTTCTTCTTCAAATTTGAATATAATAAAGATAAACAGAATCTAAGGCATTGGTATTCATGTGTCTAGCCTTCATTTTGAAACAACAAAAGAAAAAGCTATAGGTAAACAATTTTATTATTTAAAGAGCATAAAATGTGAAAGAAATGATCAAAGCACAAATGCAGACTTAAACAAGAATGCTGTCTTTCTAATATTTCATTGTTTTATCATTTCGTTAAGTTTTTTTTATTTTTTTGTCGCATTAAGCTTTGAAAAATTTCCACGAGTTATAGGTCCTCTTCCTGTAGTTTTCTTTTACGGTATTTTTTTCTCTCATGGCTGCATTTCCTGATCATGAGGAATTTTACGCAACCTTAATGGTCGACGTACTTTTGTATGTTGATGTGTTCTATATTTTTATGCTCTTTTGCTATAAACCGATGAAATATTACAATTGTATCCAAGTAAAAAAACATCGAATATCTTTTGGCTATTTTTTATGAATCTCTTTTTTGTTCAGAGGTAGTAGGTTTAATTTGTGTCTAACTTTTTTTTAAATTTAATAAGAATACTCAAAATTATTTATGGATAATATCTCGTGCATTTGTGAAACTAGATCAAGTTTCGCTTGTATGAATATTGCATACATAATTACATATATTCAAATACATTTGCTAATTTGAAAAAGAAATTTACGATAATTTTAAATGCCGTTCTGGGTTGTCAAATATATTTTCGACTGATTTTTCAATCAAACAAGACTTCACGTTGTAAAATAGCAAAAAATTTTAATAGGTATCTATATTTCAAGTATATACATGCTATACTATATGTGTTAGTTACCTGAAAATCGAAATCAGTGCTCTGAAAACATGAAGTTGATGTATAACGATCGAAAAACGTAAATTTTAATATTATTCTTTCTCTCCAAGCAGACATTAAATGAGAATCGAGGATCTTCGTAACGTAGAATCAATTCTGTCGTGAATAAACATTTATTTATGTGTGCTTTCCACAAAGTATTGTAGGAATTGCACTGAGAATTATTGCAACTATTCATCAATGATTCTTCATTGAAAAAATTTTTTTCTTTTATTGTCAGAATGTACATTTTGAATAATTATGACGTTCATTTTAAAATGAAATGAGTTGATATTGTTTCAGTTTTTCACGAATTGTTTAAACATCTTTATTTTTACGCAAATGGGCAAAATATATCTTTTCACGAAGTTCCCTGTATTCTTATGAAATGCTCACTGCTCCCACCGTCCTTCTGAAAAAGGTCGCTACGTAACATTTACCCAAAAATTGAAAACAACACCTTCAAGAACCACATTGATTCTTTCTTACACCCCCCTTCCCTCCAACAGAAGCATCAAAATTCAAAACAGGCCGGAAAATTAAAATCACTGTCTTCCAAAAAGCACGTAGTATTTGAAAGCAATGTTAAACTTGGTATGGTGAAAAAATCTCGAAGAAGGTACGAAAACGAATACAAGCGGTCATATGAGAATCTCGCGAGACGAGATGAGACAAGACTTCTCATGAGATTTAAAAACGAGTAATCTGCGAGACTTTTTCTTGTCTCGCTTAGCGAGAAATTTACGAGAGAGACTGAGACTTGACCCACTCTTCTTAATTCGTCTCAGCTCACTACAGGTGGATCAGTTTCTGGGCACATGTTGTTCCTTTTTCAATCGCCATTACATTTCATAGTAATTTCTATTTACCAATGATAATATGTACGTTGAGAGATTTTTCAGCTATTATTTCATTCGAAGACTTCATACATCGCTCGTAGACTGTACGTCTGTTATTCTGATGCCTGTCTCTATGTAAAATTGAAGATTCATGATTTTAGTATGTCAAAACCGTGTGTACTGCGCTTGTATAAGTGGTAATCAAAAACTAGACTGTATAAAAAAATAAAAAAAGAATAACCAAAGTGAGAAAAAATCTCGAGCTCACTCGGAAGTACGGAAAAAAAGAATAATAAAGTAGGCGAATTATTTTTGAAAGTAGTCTAATTCGTTTTTCGGTTTCTTGACGATGGCTAAAATTACCCAATTTCGGAATCTTGTCGACTTAGGTGCGAGCAATTTGCAAAATTTCGGTAAGAACGAAAATAAGAGAAGAGAAAACATGGCTGAGAAACAGTTACAGGTAATTTGCGTGAACGTAAAACTACGTTCGGCGTAGAATGAAATTCTGGAAATCTTTTTCGTAATTTTTAACTGGAGTATTTTCCGGTTTATAAAAGTCGCTACGAAGAAATGAGTACATAGTGGAATCTGTGCATCAAGTATCTCGCAGCTCGGCGGTCATGAATAAGAAATTTATTTACTTTATTTTCCTTGGTGATACACAGGGGTTTTAATTTTATCATTCTTTTTTTTGGCTTAATATGAAGAAAGGTTTTACTGCTATCGAGCGTGGAGGTTCGGCATTGCGGTAATTTATTAGATTAGTACAAAAGGGTTTGACACAACGTACGAAGGTAATTACTTGCGACATTGCGGTATGATGGTGGGGTAAAGGTTAAATGAACATAAGTGCTTGCGAAAGTTGAGTTAATTAGAAACATTTCAGCTCGTGGAGATTTTTAGTATTGCTTGTCTAATATGTGGGATGAAGTAGTAGAGTTGCGTAATGGTAGTGACAGAGGCTCGAACATTTCGAAATATATAAATTAACGTTTACTTTGCATTTTGATAAAAAGTTGGAAAGTTTAGATACTCGGGGGAATCGGCTGCGTGGAAGTTGAGAAATTGCGACGCCGGATTGATCTAGGCACCGTATTCGTTTTGCAGACGTTATAATCTGTTTTTATTTAATGAATGTCTTGAATTTAAATGTAGAATAGCGTTGTTTGGCAAGTAAATGTTTACACTTCAAGGTTTTTTCCTGTTCGGCAGAAATGCGAAAGTATAACGGTTTCGTAGGTTCTTTCAATATTTAAGCAGTTGTATGGCGAACGTCGGACTCGAAGATGACGTGAAGCGCCTCATTCAAATGCGGCGGAGCTGTTAAGGATGAATTATTTCTTTGGAGAACATATTCGGTGTTTCTTCATCTTAGGTTATACACGGCGCATTTTGTGTAGATGTTTAATACTTGCATCGATCAATTTGTGAAAGAATAAAATGAAGAAATGGAAATGTCTGTGTGTAAACAGCTGCACATCAGTTTACAGCGATAATTTTTTTTATTAAAAAAGAGATCTTTTATTCATGAGTGAAATTGTTTTATTTTTAGAAAAATTATTTAGGAATGAAAAATGAAAAAAAATTTCCTCGACAATCGTTTTTTAAATTTATGTTTTTTTCAATCCTAGAACTTTTATGATGAAAAAAAAAAACGACAAATTTTTAATTAATTATTTTTTGAACAAAGGTATGTTTGAATAATTTTTTTAAATGTTTATATGGGAACGTTTTACTGTGTGAATCGCAAATTGTGACTGGATAAAAAAAGGATCACACGTGAAAAAAAAAGGTAAGCAGCCATGATGCATTACTGGAGTTGAGTTCATAACAGAACCAGTGTTGCAACCCTGTTTTAGAGAAAATCTCCACATCTGAGAAATGAAAATTCCCACTTCATATTTCAGCGAAATTTGCGCCAATTCTTGAACATTTCATATTTTTCACTTTTGGTCGTTACACAATGCATATTAATTGAGTTTAGTTTCATTATTTTACAAGAAATCTTTAAAATAACAAAATGAACAATAAAATGAAAAATGAATTTTTATTTGGATTTTAAAATTTAAAGTCAATATACACATTTAAATACCAAGAAGCATGAACATGATTATGGAAATTTCAGAATTCAGATTGGACTTTGACAATGGAGTTTAACGTTGAAAATTTTATTTATTTTCGTTTGATTAATATTTTTGCTTTTCGTTATCACGTTATTTAATCGGTAGCGATAGCGCATGCGTAATCTCGGAATTACATTTCACAGTAATTGAAAAAAATAAGTAGGTAGTTCAAGAATTTGGAATAAATTATGAATGTTTAATTTTATTTCTGTAGGAATGAAGATGGTAATTTGAAAATCGAAGAAAGTATTAAAAAAATGTCCACTTTGTATGAAAAATCTTCATTTTGTCTGAGAAATCCACAATTTTAAATTCCCTCTTCCCCAAAAATCCCTACTAAATTGATGAAAGATGAAAAATTCCCAATCGTGGAGATAAATCTCATCGGTTTGCAACATTGACTGGCAGGGCCACCGAGAGGGGGCAAGGGGCAAATTGCCCCAAGCCTGGTGATTTTCAAAGTGCCCGAACCCGGCCTATTAACATGCCGATCGAAATCGTAGCATTCGTGGCTATAGAAATTCCTAAATGAAAAAAAATCACAGGGAGCACAAATTCACTTTGCCCTAGGGCTCGACTTGGCTCTCGGCAGCCTTGCGTAACTGGGGCTTGTGTTCAAGTTTTGGCGTAATGTTGCTAACTGCTTCATGACTACAGGCTACACCCAATACCAAGTCTCCCTTCCAAAATCACTCAAGAAGTTAAATTTAGAACAAATATAATATTTCTTGCCATGCAATAATCAATCATATGAACACATATTTCTTAAATTTTAACTACTTGAGGCTCCTCGAATTATCTTAAATTTTTGCGAATCGCCATTTTGGATCCATTTTGACCCAAGTTGAAAAAATCCTATATTGGTCATCAGCTAACCCTTCACACGAAATTTGACCTTTCTAGGTCGATTAGGTGACGAGGTATGGAAGATTCATGATATTTCTTGCAGCATTTTCCCCTCTAAAAGCAGTTTCCTGCTTCAACTACCCTCTAAATGTATTTGCGAAGCTAAAATTAGATTAGGTCTGTCGCTTCGACTCATTTTATCCTATAAAACCACAATAAGAAATTTTCGATCTTTCGTGTACTCCCCACCACATTTTGAGGTCGATATAATCCCTCTTTCCTCCTCCAACATCATGTGTAGAGGTGAACTGAAGTTGTCGTATACTTCTCATCCAGTCCTCAACTAACCTTTGCATTCATAATGTATTTGTTAAGAGATATATGTAGAAGATTAAAGAGATATTATGACAAAGAACTTCATAAATTCTTCAAATGACTGTTTTTCACTTCAATTTTTCTGTATTTTAATTTTTAAGGTTGAAATATTGCATTATTAGTGCCTTTAGCTTACTCTGTTGTATGAGATTATAACTGAAAATTCCAAGATTTTGATGGCTCTTTTATTCCACTACGAAATTTGAATGAATCGTACTATACATAATTATAGTATAGTCCATGGAATACGCGAAAATTTTATTTGTAAGTACTTTATTAATATTCTCCGACTATATAGAGATGCTTTTTTTTATTTTTTTTTATTAACGCCATGTACTGCAACTAAGGCCAAGGACGTATTAGAAGATTGGTGTTTACAGTTGTGGTTTCATTCCAGTGTTGGTAACAAAAAAGAGTAAATTTTGAATTTTGTATAAGTCATCATCTAGAACTACTGCAGAATCATCAGACGTTACCTTTGTATACCTGCCATTTTAAACAATTTTACAACTTTACCCATCCGCATGCGTTAAAAATATATATGACACGATTCCATATAGACGAAATGCAACAGTGGTAACTTCAGGTATTTAATTATACTTACGGATCTCATGTCAGGGTATTCTGATTCTATCCGAGTTTCAACTTGATGAAAAAAATCCATGTTAAACGTGTATGAAAAAAGGATATTGTTCCATTAACAATATAGTATCATACTTAAACAAAGCTATGCAGAGAAAATCCGGCCCATGGAGGAAAAGTCATAAGAGCAAAAAAAAAAGGTTGTGGAGGTAAAGAGACGGATTTTTAGCGCCGGTGCATCAAGTCATCAAGTCGCGGTCCCTCAAAAAACTCGGGCTAGGGGGAAACCCCCTTCCCCCTCTGCTCAGGCCTGTACTTAAAGATATGAGGTTCGCTTCTTCCTAACTCCTTCTTGCAAAATCTGATGTAGGTTGTAATGGCTTACTTTTGCTAAAAAAAAAAAAAAAAAAATGTTTAACTAATTAGCTTAAAAAAATTTATAAGTAAATGTTTTAATTTCAAAAAATTCCACGTTTTGAGAAAGATTCGTAATTAGAAAAATGTAACAAAATCGATTTAACGAATTTCCATTTATCATATTTTATATCAGCTTCTATAATTATTACCATTCCTAGTGGAATTAAAATTTTCAGTTGATTAATAACATTGAATGGAAAAAAAAATTAATTCATCAACTAATTTTGATCAATTGGATTTATTATTACGTATATTCACTTTAGGAGGACTAACTGGAATTATTCTTTCTAATTTTGTGCATTGAGAATTAAGATTACCATTACAGACTTGCTTTTCAAAATTGTTCATGGGACCATGAGTTGAAGCAGTGGAGCAGCTTCGTAATAGCCCGTTACAGCCATCAAAAATAGAAAATGGCATTTAAAAAGGGACGTATTTGGGAGACGTTAACAATGTAAATATGTAACCCGGTCGACGGAAATGTTTTCTTATTGTTTCGCTGAAATGTAGTTCCATTAAATACGAAAGCGTGAATGAGTATGGAGTTGCCACGCCGCAACGTTCGAAGTATATCCGAAAAATGTGTTAATAGTGAAAAATAGTTTCACGCGTTAAGTGCTACGAAAGATTGCTTTGGCGCCGATAGAAATATATAATTAAAAAATAGAATATGTCTCGAACTTTACTCGGATGGATGTTACGAGCGGACGAAAAATGTATGCTCGTTTTATTTTTTGGTTCATTATTATTGAGAATATTAGAGAAGTTGTGAAGACCAGCGAAGAAATTGATTTCATCTGTACTCATATTTTTCCATCACTGAAATAACCGATTTTTAGGATTATTTCCCGATCAGATGAAAGTTATAGGATTTTATTGCGTACTTTTTCTCGAATGGAAAAACGTGTAGGTACGATTTTGAAATTTGACAATCAAATTCGTATTCGTATTCTACCAAGCTGTAAATTACAAGACCAACGTTAAATTTATTATTTTTAATCTAGTGTAACCGGCCACGTACAGAGGTGAAAACTGTAAAGTACGCGTAAAATTGAGTGTTGAAAAAGATTCAGCCGCGATATCCGCCACTATAGTTGGTGATTTATTCGAAAAGTTAAATTCACCCGCGGTCGATTGTATTTCCGGTCGCATAACTTTTATTTACGCGAGTATTTTTGAAGCGCGAAATAACAAACGAAATTACGGCCGCGAAAAGCGTGAAATTCGATGGGTAAGTTACATCGCACGCTGTGGACGAGTGTTGAGCTCGTGCTTCCCCTCTGTTGTCTATGGACTATAATGTTTCGTGTGTTTTCCTCGTGTGTACCTTGAGCGTTACGCCAGTTGGAAAAAGTCATTAGCGACAAGTATAAAATACAATCGCTTCGAGATACATTTTCGATGATGAAAATTAACGCAAAAATTATCATCAAAAGATGAACCAGTCAGGCGGAAAAATTTTCGCCTTAAAAGCCAAAAAACGCGAAGGGAAGGCGAAAGTCGTTAAATTTTAATTCTAACGGATTTACTTCAATCAAAGGAGCCTTTAGTTGAGCGTGCACGTTGCTGCTGTATAAATCTCGGGGAATAATTTTAAAGAAAATAACCATTTTATAAATTAGAACGAGACGACGAGCTAAATCTTGCACTTTATGCTCGTCGGGTTTTGATTTAAACTTACCTAAAGAATTTCGTCTTTAGAACGAAGCAAAGAATTATTGAGATTAAAATTTTATCTTTTTTTTTTTACTCGTCGTTAGAAAACGGCAAAATGTGGAATTTTTGTTCCCTATAAAGACGTGAAGTTTTCATTAAGATCTCGTTTTTCGATTTGGTAATATTACACGGTGTCGAAACGTTACATGAAATAGGCAATAAACGTTTGCGACAACATAGTGGGAGTTATATGTGAAAATTTTCTTGCGAGTAAATTACTTTTTTCTGTGGAAGATTCTCGCGCAAAAACGCCTTTTGGAGAGAACACACGCATTTATCGTAGCAAATATGAGTTTTATAAATTCAATTTCAATTCCTATACCTCCTGGGTCTACCTACTGAACAAAAACGTTTGTGAAGGGAGGAAGAGTAGAGAAGGTAAAGGAGCGAATCAATATTTTAAATCCGAAAGTCAAGTTATTGGAAGTATTTGGGTGGGATGAATTTCGGTTTCTTTGAGATAGTGCAGGGGTGAGGCGAAAAGTATTTGTCAAATAACTTCTACAAAACGCGAAAAAATTTGAGTTCTTAAAATTGAGAGAAGCAGTCTGCCGTAGTCATATTTTCGCTTTTTTGTTTTTTTTTCTTTTTTTTTTTTGAAAGTATCCGATCCATATCAACAATAGTTGTGAAGTAATTCAAAAAAAGATACAAAAAATTTCGTTTAACTCATCGACAATTTTTTCTTGGTGAAAATTCCGAGAAAAAATTTTATTACTACTCGTACTTGCTGTGTGGTTTCGCTTTTTCGAAAAATCAAAAAAATACCTTAGATAGATGCCGGACCGTCTGAAAAACTACGTAAAATTATAACTTCAAATTAAAAAATTTTCAACTTTTCTCGAGAATTATTGGTGGATATTTGAGGTTGTAAGCGTCTTCCAATTTTAGTTCATCTAGAAGGTGTTAGGATTTTTCAAATTTCAAGAAAGGTAGTTGATGTGTATCAGTAATGTGGAAAAATGTGAGCTGTCCAAATTTTAAAAAATTTCTAGCTCTCTTTTAGATTAACAACTTTCATTTTCTATGTATAATTTTAAGCTCTGTTCAGTGTTGTAGTCGCCTAACTGATAATAAAAAAAGGTAAGCAGGCATGCCACATTACTGGAGCTAAGTTTTTAACTGGGACTTGTTCAGGTTTGCATTTAACGTTGCTTACCCTTTCATGTCTACAGGTCACACCCAAAACAAAGTATAAAAACCCCTACCCTATCCATTCCAAAACCACTTAAGAAGTTAAATTTAGAACAAATATAATATTTCTTGCCATGCAATAATCAATCATATGAACACATATTTCTCAAATTATAACTACTTGAGGCTCCTCAAATTATTTTAAATTTTTGTGATTCGCCATTTTGGATCTATTTTGACCCAAGTTGAAAAAATCTTATTTTGGTCATCAGCTAACCCTTCACACGAAATGAGGTATGGAAGATTCGTGATGTTTCTTGCTGCAGTTCTTCTAAAAGCAGTTTCCTGTTTCAACTCCCCTCTGAATGTATTTGCGAAGCTAAAATTAGAATAGGTTAGTCACTTGGACTCATTTTATCCTATAAAACCACAATAAGAAATTTCCGATTTTTCGTGTACTGTTTGCTATGTATATATATTTGATAAGAGAGACATGTAGAAGATTGAAGAAATATTATGACTAAGAAGTTCATAAATTCTTCAAATGACTGTTTTTCGCTTCAATTTTTCTCTATTTTCGTTTTAAAGGTTGAAATATTGCATTATTAGCGCCTTTAGCTTACTCTGTTGTATGAGATTATAACTGAAAATTCCAAGGTTTTGCTTACTTTTTCATATGAGATCAAAAACGAGAAATTTGAGCAATTTGCCCTTTCTCCAGCTCCTCTCAAAATTTAAGTGATCCGCCATTTTGAAATTTATCGTAAAAACAAAAAAAGTACTTTCGCGCATTTTTAAGAAGAATCACTCACCAAATTTTGAGAGAATTTTATCATTATCCGCCGATACTACGTGGGGAAAAAATATATAATTATTATGTGTAATAATATTACCGTTACGTATAAAAGTCAGCTCCCGCCATGTAAAAAAGCAATTATAAGTTGGCTCCATGTAAAAGTGGGTATTATATATGGAGCTGACTTTCACAAATCATGCAATAGTTTTACCAAGGCGCGCTCTATCGAATGGTATACTTAACATGGAGAAGCCAACTTTCTGTAGAAATGTAAATTTAAACACTTCCTCCTGGAGCCAACGCATAACTGCCTTTTTGAAGAATGTGGTCGACTCTCGCATATACTTGTAATTAAATTTTCCGTCATAACTTCCGTTCTAATCATCGATTTAGTGTATTTCTTTCATTTATAAGATGGGAATATAACAATTGACTGTTTGCTGAAGGTGAGTGTGATGCAGGTACTCTGGGGTGGTATTGAAATTATTATTATTCGATTTGGGGGAGGAAATGAGTAATATAGGGCCATGTGTTCTTCTGTTTTCTTTTTTAGGGAATTAGGACGAAATTTTAAAAAGAATGTATTATGAAGCAGAATTATTTATAACTTGTAAGAATACATGCATCATATTCTCTTTGTGCTCCCTTCGCATCTGGCTCATCAAGCTGTAAAGGAAGCTCCCAAAATATAGATAACATTTATTTAAATCTATATTCATTCTCGTACATAACATTTCAAGTGTTACATATCATATAATATTGTACATTTCTGCTGGACTTTCTCAACTCATCTCTTTGATTCGAAAATAACTTTACTTTCACCATTTTATCTTCAGTCTCCGCATATTTCCAATGGTTATGATAGCAAAAAACACGAATATTCACAATATTGGAGTTTTGAAAATATGTAATTGAAAAACTAAAACAAAACCAAAAGAAAATGGTATGTAGCGTAAAATAAAAATGGCGGTAATACGCGACTCTGTAACGGTATTTCAATTTGCTAACAGGAACGCACGTAATCGTTTTTTTCGCGCCTATTGCGCTAATGTCGGTTATGAGACATAATTTGTGTGTTCGCGTCCACATTACTACACGCTTTTAGGGTGTAAAATTCGTATAGCCGTTTTGCCGTCCGTGTTGGTAAACGTAGAGAAAACTGTGTAACCGTTGCCCTCGATATATGTGTTACTGCGGAAATTTACTTGGCCGTAAATCTACGACACGTATCCCGCCATACCACCGGTATTTTTTTCCCGTGGACGAATCAACATTCCATTATTTCCTCCTCGACCCCGTTAGCTGTGAGTTTACCGGTTGGTTATAACTGTACTTTCTTCTTTTATCGTTTAGAGCAACGCTTACAAAAATTAATGACCATATAGCCTCAATTGACCCGCAAAACGGCGGCTTTTCCGCTTTTTTGGCCATCATCCAGCCGCTGAAATAGTACAAGTATAGCGTTCCGTTAATAAAGAAAGTACCACCATACCTTATTTACTCTTTGGGCCTGGTATTAACGCCGAAGTTCTTGCAAGATATTCGTATCGGATTAACTCGCCTATAAGGCCTCGTGTGTTATTGAATAGCGGAGAAGAAAAGTTTTTTTTTTAAGTGAAATGATTCCTCTTCGAGGCTGAACTTTTTTTCGAACATCGAGTAAAATTATTTTCTCGATGAAGCGTGACACTTGAAATTTTTCAAAGCTTTAATTTATCGAAGAAAAGTATTTTTGGAATTTTTTTCCGGCGCGGCGTGCAGTCGAAGAGAAATTATTTATTCATTCGAAGACTTCGCTCACCGTTGAATATTTGTTAAATTAATGACTTTGAGTAGCAAATTATTTCTTGAGATAGTCTACATCAATCGTAGAAGGATTTTAATGTTGTAGGTACCCTTACTCGTCAATAACAGTTCATGAAAGTTTTCAAGAGTTTTACGAGAAATTATTATTTTTAATGAATGGAAAATTCCGCGAAGTTTGGGAATCCCGATATAAATGAGGAAATTAAAATTTTTTATACGCGCAAACGTGAACATTCCTTTTTCCAAGATTGTTTGTCGGAGATGATATGGCTTTCAACAGAGATGTTACTTGAGAAAATGTCGAATTAATGTGAGCCAACTTTCATTCGCTGGTGGAATTAAATTATGAAAACATTGTTTGGGGTTGAAAAGAGTTGATTGTACGTATTCCGTATTTATATTATATATATTTTTTTTTTCGTAAATCATACGTGCTTCATTCAGTTGATTTACTTAGGTGCATTCTCGCTCCTTTTTATACGCGAGATGAAATGATTTATTCGAAAAACAAATAATTATAAAGCTACATCAACAAAACGAGTGTGAGACTTCTGTCGAAGAAAAGCTGACGACGTAAAAACCGACAAATTGTATTTCGAAACTTCTCATCCACGTTTCGCAGGATTTTAATTTATTTGGCGAATGCTCTCCAAACGAAGTTTCGAGCAATTGTAAGAAATTTCGGTTGGTATGAAAACTTCTCTATGTTTCTTACGCACAGCGAAGTCAAGTGGTGAAGGTTTGAATTAGATAATTTCGAAATATACCTTTACTGGCGAAATCTTATCAAAACAACTCGCGATAATGTTGGAAAATTTTTAACCAAAATATGTTTTCGTCACCGTCTTTTCTTATTTTCAAAGCGAAATTTAATTCGAACAGTTTTACCATTTGAAGTGAAAAAAAAAAATCGGTTCGTGAAAGTAGGAGTTTTACGGTTAAGTAACCGCTAGATTTATGGAAATATGAAAACCCAAACACGACCGAGTTTTTTCTTCTTGTATACATTGTATTTGTTTCAAATTAATTCGAAACGAATGTTTCGCCTTTTTTTCGATGCGTTCGCAATTAAAATGGAATTTTCGTAACGATAAAACCATCGATTTCGTGGGATGAGGTGACGTTGAAGTTTAAGGTTCGGTCGTTTTATTAAAATTTATACGCTGAGGGTAGTGCTGGGTTGTAGACTTTAACGTTTGCGTCGTGTAATTTTATACACGAAATGAAGAAGAGGGCGCCGAGTACAGAGTTTCGCGTATATATGCGTCGCCGGAAAAATGCTTGGTACAACTGGGATTCTGAATTCATCGCATGTAAATACCCGCTCGTGTTTGTTGAAAAATTGAATGTATCGTTGCGATCGGCTGGGTTTTTATTGTGATAGAGTAATCGATTTAACAATCACGATGGATTTTTTTGACATTCCCAAACCCCTCTGATTCGTGGAGTAATTTAGTGTTATTTAAACGCTGTATTTTAGAAACGTCAAGTAGGTGAAATGAATACTTCAATTTCGTTACCTAACTACTCTGATGTAGTATTGTTTTATATAGATGGAGCAAAAAAGTCGAGGTGTACACTGTACAGCAATTGTGGGTGTATAAACATTGAAAAAGTTAATTTTTAATAATTTTAATATTATGAAATACATATTAATTTCGAAATTAAAAATTTACCAATTTTAATTAATTGATAATATGAGAATAAAAAATGGCCGCTGAGGGAAATGATGAACATTCGACTAAATAATCGATTTTTCGGTATACTTCTTTGATTATAAATGTTGTAAAAAGGAATCTTGCATTTCAAGGTTTGTAATTCATTTTGTTCAATTTGATCGATGATTATGAAAAGTGAAAAGTGCGCATGTGGTTATTCGGCGGTGTTATGTCACTGTATGGTTTGAATGAAGTTCGAGCAAGCACTTACGTAAGACATAAAACTTGTAGCCATCTTTTTTTAATCTCTTGGGGATTCTATAAATTTAATGAGAACTACCATCATTCAAATTTGTACGCATACAACGAAAGTCAAGAGAGATTCTATTTCTCATTTGATATGTATAATTATATTTAATATTATTTATTATGAAATATGATACCAAATTTATTTCAGAATATGACAGAAATAATGTTTTTCTCCAATGTTACCTGTTACGGTGGCTGAATTTTACTTTTTTTTTCAAAATGTGAAGGTGGGAGATTAAAAAGGACATTATGAAAATTTCAACTCCCTAACTGAATTTTTAGACGCGTAAAATAAAGTTGAAGTTTTTTTTTCTAAAAATAAAAAAATTAAAACTTTTTGGACAATTGAAAACTTTTCACGTTTTAAAGTCAATGTTGTCTTGCAAAAACTAATGTGTGATGAGACTCGGGTCGAATTAATTTAAGACTCAAAATACTTTCAATATAATACCTTTATTTTAAAAAACACACAAATGTACAGCGCGAGCAAAGTTTAACATCAAGTGATACAATGGACTGCTAAGCAAATACTGAACCGAAGCCTTAAGGCGGCATCTGGTTATATAGTAAAATATTGAGTCAGTGTGTCTGTGGTAGTAATACATGTAAGGTTGTGTGCTTGTGTTGGTAAAATATCTGCATTGGTGTGTTTGTGGTAGTAATATATTTGCATTAGTGTGCTTGTCGTAGTAGTTGGCGTGAGACTGTGTCTTTGTGTTAGTTTGTTGTTGTGAGATTGTGTTAGTGAGCCATCTGATTATTTTAAAAGGGCAGCGCCAGTCTGTCGATTAAGGTAATCTGATGCAATATTTGAGGCGATTTTTCGTTATATCACAAATGTTAGATGCTGTTTTTTTTTTTTTTTAATTTAGTTAGTCTAAACCGGTTTTGAATTTTTTTCAAAAAGCCAACAATTCTGTTTATTTTCATAAATGTTCAAAAAATGAGTAATTTAATAGTTGAATGTGCACTATAGGCTTAATTATTGCGACTCTACCGTTTCACTTGAAAAAAAAAAAAAATTAAATTCAATACCCTATTACATAGTCGCTACGATCATGATGATGTATTGTTGAACTTGAAATGTGTTATTGAAAGATTTGAACAATTTATTGTGGTATGTGTTTTTAAAAAGTCTTCAAGAGAAAACTATGAGGAAGTTGAATGTTCCTGATTTTTATTCCATTGACTCATCTTTGACACTTATATTGTTAAAAACTGGAATGAAAATTCATTATAATGTACTTACTCGTTTACACTGGATGTTTCCAAAGAAGCATAATATGTTTCGATTTGATATAATTTTTTTATTTTCCGAGACATTTAAAATATTGCCCTTATTTTTCTCCTATGTACCTTAATATCAAATCCAGATTTTACGCATATTATCATATCATTATTTTAATTATACCTATTGGCGCTGAACGACAATACATTATTGCCAAGACAAATGGAATGTGATATAATTGTTTTTAATTTCTTCATTTCTATGAGGCCCTGAAGAATCTATAAAGGAATGGAGGAAGGAAAGTTTCATTCGGTTGTTGACGAATTTTCTAATGAAAATCCTATCACGAGAATTTTCCTTGTTTAGATTTTAAAAGCTTCATGCTTGAGGTGGTTTCTTTATGATTGCATAATTCAAGAATGAGGGAATATTTCACTATTCAGGCATATTAGATATTAGAACAGTTTCATTTGTTCAGGAAGTATTTTTTCTTTGTTGTATTGTACGTTCAAGTCAATTATTTTATTTCTTGTTTTATGGTTATCGTATCCGCGGTACCTATGAACGTATTCATTCATCTCAAAATTTGATACAAGGTAATAAGAACTTTTAATAAGCAACATCATTTCCACATGAAAGAAGGTTTTTATGTGATCAAAATTGTATATTTCCTTGAGAAAAGCTTATTCTAAATTCAAATATAAATTTCATTATTCGTCTTTTCTTTCTTCTTCAAATTTAATATATTTTTTATTGTATCATCATATTGGTTTTTTTTCTTACCCTTGAACTCTTAACGCTGTGTTTGTTTAAACAAGCTGAAATTATGTGTGTACCAGTGCTGTGGGAGGAGGGTTCAATTCCATAAAGTCAAGTGGAAGAGATTGTAAATTGTTTAAATTACCAAAAAGTTGATTTAAACGTCTAAAAATAAAAAAATATAATAAAAAGAAGCCCTTGTAGGAGGTTAGACACACCCCCCCCCCCTTAAAGCCGGCTATGGTGTGTACCACTATTACACACGACAAGAAGCAAAAAAATATGAATTCGTTCAGGGATACTGAAAGGTGAGGGTAAATGGAGGAAGTTATGTGGGTTTAAATTTTCTAAAGAGGCTTGAAAAGATCCACACATTATGAGTGTTTGCTTCAATGTTCAAGACTTGAAAAAAACCAGAAATTAAAAATGACAAAAATTATGAAAAATGAAAAAGTTCAAAAGTAAAAAATGACCAAAACATATAATATATCTCAACATAAAAATATTTACGGTACTACTTATTCAAAATATCAGTTCCAGAACTCCATTTATAGGAATTACTTAATGTAAGAATAAAAATGTTCGTTGTATCAAACAAATGTTAACAACTTTTTTGTAAAAAATTACAAGTAATTTGAGCACTGTTGACAATATATAAATAAATGATATTTAATAGGGGCAGTTTTCATTCCAGTTTGGCATAAATACTTGATCGTATAGATAAAGCTTAAATACAATTTTTGTCAAAAATTGTATTTAAAAAAAGCGCTTAATTTGAACGAGTGGCTCGAAGAGTCGAAAATACTGCTCTATAAAACAGCGCAAGATATTCACAAAAAGGAAAAAAGTTCTGTTTTCCCTTAAATGAAAATACGACTTCAAAGCTGAAAACGACGAATAATATAATTCACTCGCAACCTTTCTCACTTGTTTCAATTACTGATTCATAAGAATTGATTTTGCCTGGAAGAAAAAACGAAAACTTATTTTGGTATAAAATAGGTACTTAACTACCTAGTGCTGCTAAAGTTAGGTTATTCTTAAAATGAACAGAATAGGTTAACTGTCTTTATTGAGGAAACGTTGAGAAATTGCAATCTTGGCACAAAGTTTTTTCAATAGCATAAGTGGTTGCTTCCGAGTTAAATTTAGCGTTAAACTTTTTTTCTACCGTCGGCACATTTTCTAATCAGTTGGAAAATAATCGGATTTCTTCGATAAGGCTTAATTTAATTTCGTTCCGTAATGTGCGTAGGTATCTTATTTTTTGTCAACGCGTTGTTGTTATTGTTATAAGAATGTAGTTCATTACAGAAACTTGTGTGTGGGTACTGGCTAGTGGTTGGCTGAGGTATATTTGATGAAGTAATTTTTACGTCTTCGAGCACTCACATTCTTTTTATTAAACTCATGATAGTACACATTTGTGATGGTTTCGGGGTATTATGATCTTTCACTCTACATTCTTTTAGTTTTTGCTTTGAAATTCAACTTCTTCTTGAAAAAATTTTGGGCTCCTAAATTAAAATGGTATTATTGTATGTTCGTATATCATCAGTTCATCAGGCTAGTGAATGCAGTTTCTTGATTCTTACTTTGTGCAAAAATCATAGATATAAATTCAAGATCACTTCTAAACACTTTTAATCTTCAATTATACATATTATGATTTCTTCCTCAAAGGTATCAAATTTAGATACCAAGTATGAGCAAGTCAAAGATGATGGATAATAGCGTTGATACCTGTTCTGTAATGTTAAGTATTGAAAAGCCAAAGGGCACGTTTCGGGTGTAATTCGTGATACTTCGTCGTGGAATAGTGATACGCTCGTAATTACTGCTGCCTTTCTTCCATTCGAACGCTTATTTTGAGGGCGTTTGTACGAATGGGGAAAATTTCGGTAACGATTTTCATCTCATGAAGTACCAGCATCAGCCATTTGCGAAAATTAATTTAGTCGAAAACATCGTTGAAACACGTCAGCCGAAAGATATTAATCAAGTAAGGTTGAAATTGTATTTTCTTCGCCTTTTTAATGTAAGATGAGGCGGCCCCTGATGGTGTTTTCGTTCATGCAGCTTATCTCGCTCAGTTTGGTATTTATTTTGATTGTTATTCGTACATCTAAATGTAACTCGTTTCCGGTTAATCCACAGTTGACGTGAATGGTGTTGAAATATCAAGTATACGAGTGGTGGATATAATACCTGTTTGGTGGCCCGTTGAAGGGTTTATTTTTACTCATAGTAGTTTTGACAAGGTGATGATTTCGCCGTTTTTATATTATACTCATCCGCGTCGACGCGTTTTCTTTATACTTTTATCGCCATCTTTTCCTTATTAGTGCCTCGGATATGGTACTTAGGAAACTTCAGGGTATGAAAAATCTATCTCGCTAAAGAAGAGGCTGAATTGCGGGTGGTAAACTTAAATGAAATATTTCGCCAACCTTGACAACGAGAAAAACATTTACGCTACGGGTTTTTGCCGGAGCGGCGTATAGAATAGAGTATGAAAAAAATAACCGCTTAACTTCTATTATTTTCTATTTTGCGCCTGAGTTGAATTTTAGGGTAAAGATACTTTTGCTGGTGTTATTTTTGGCCGTCATGCGTTCGCTTAATTTTTTTTGTGTGTGTGTGTTTTTTTTTCTTCTTTTTTTTCCTCTCGTGAAGGCTTATTCGTGTTAAATGCAAATATTTATCTCCTCTCACCGTAGCAAAAGTGATATGGATTCGTTGAACTTCTAAGAACAATGCGTAGTTGAATGTGACTGGGTATAATATGAAAGTGGGCAATGTTCATGAAAAATAAATAAAAAATATCATCGCTTGAAGAAAGGGGTCACCGAGAGCCACAGTTGAGTGCTGATTGTTTTATAGATCCGATGGTGGGATTGAAATGAATATAATGCGAATTAGGACGAAACATTTTTTTCATATCATTTTCACTGTAAGAAGACTTCAGCAAATTAATGTGGACGTGAAGAGCAAAATTTCAGATTAGACTCACAAAAAACACGAAGAATCTAACATTTCAAAATAGGGTTTTGATGAACGTGACGAAGGATTGGAAAAATAATAAAAGGTGTTTTTACGTTTGCCCATCATCGTGTTAGTAACAATCATAAATTTGACGAGAATACTAATTTTGAAATTCTGTAAGTCGGAACCGGAATGAGCTTAGTTCAATCTTTAATTTGTATTTAATTAGAGTGTTGGGATCTAACTGTCCGTTCGGGCTATTATTAAGTGAATAGAAAACTACGAAAACTTGATTTTTCACCCCCTCAATATTATAATTTCCATTTTTTTTTACTGAGTAACACGGGGATACTGGGTATGATTTCGTTATTGAGAATAAACCTAAAAGACTTGATTTTTTGAACCTTGAAAATATTAAAATATTCATTTTTTGCTTGATGATATATCTACGTGTCAAATGGAAGCTTTGGAAAAAGTCGTCAAAATCAGCCTACTGGGAGAAGATGCGGAACTAGGTGATCGTTTTTCAGAACCTATTTTAATGTATATAATTTACAACGCGTACAAATTATTATAATTTTTAATGCACCTCAATCCCTGTCTATAGAATGAGTTGATGAAAAACATAGCACTTCATTGTTGACATTCGTATCTTCTTAAAGAAAGAAATGAAAATCTCATTACTTTACTTGTTTGAATATTATCTGTATGGACTAACTCGATGAACAATTACCTACCTAATCTCAGCTCGATAGATGCTCCACATTTCTGGAAGAATTTCTCTGTAAACTTCAACACTAACCAGTTCTGAAGTTTCTTTTTGCTGCTTGAAATGGGAATTCATATTGAATATTTTGAACTTTATAAAACGCTCGATGATGGTAGCAGAGCGTGGTTAGGAAACGTTACATCGAATAGTTAAAAGTTACAACCACAGTAATACTCGATAAAAAATACAAAACACAAATCGCATGATAGAGAATGCTGATCTAGCAATTAACTTTGTGAAGGTTTGAAAATGATTTTGATTGCCTACTTTAACAATTCAAATAGGCTCAGTTTAGCATATCGTTATTGAACGAGAAATGAGACGAATTGTTGAAAAAGGTCGGTCATATATCACAAATAACAGCTAGCTGGTAATAAGACTGTGTTGCTGTCTAATCATATGATACTTTGCTTACTGGTTAATGGTAGTTATAATTATAACTATAACATCGGCGAGCTGTCTCTATTGGTATTAATAATGAAGCTTTGCAAGCAAAGCTCCTTTACACAAAGTTTGTTATCAGGATTTCAATCCTCACTAGTAAATTTCAAACACATAGTTCATATCTACAGTTTGAAAATTAAATTCAAGTACATTTTGCTCTGAAGTACAACTTTTTATCACGAAAATTTTGAGCTAATTTCGTTGTTTTGTAATGACTATGGTTATTAGGTTTCAATTTTATCATAGTCACTCGAGACCTGCATCAACATGCTATGCAGGAGCACAGAATTTACTAAAATTGCACAGAAGTCTGGTCATCAACTAGGAAAAATAGCCCTGCTGGGGGATTGTTCCTTAGCCTTTAGTTTATTCGAGAACAAATGAATCAATTTTAATAAATCATGTTTCGAAATTTGCGGTAAAATGTTTATCTAGCATACTGGGGGAGGGGTGTTCAAAAAAAGAATTTATAATTCTAAATTTTTTAGATTGATTAAAATGAATAAACAAGAACTTGAGTTGATAGTTGTTATCGATGAAACTAACTCTCTTTTATTTCGTTTTCTATAATCTTAAATAACAGAAATAGTCATCTGGCCAGGTGGCCAAATATTATTGAATGCAGAAAAAAAGGGCGCGAAGTGACTAAAATCGCGATTGTTCGCGACAGGGGAGGCGATGGATCTAAATGTTGACATTTTCAGTTCTCTTTTCTTTTGAAGCACTCAATGGAAATTACTCACCACACGAAAATTCATCGTTTTAAAACATATTTTTCAGTACCTTTAAAAATGCAAATTTCAATAACATTCACGTAAGAGTTCGAAATTATGTAAAAAAAAATATGTAAAACTTAAATTTTAGAAAGTCGATCATTTGAGTTTTCGAACTTGGAAAATTTTTCAGTTTTTTTTTTTTTTTTTTTTTTTTTTGATAAATTTTACTACAACCTTGGTTCTTATACATTTTTCATTAAAGCTCATAGTTTTTAAAGTTTGAATATTATTTTTATTTATTTGTTACCATTTCTACATGCACATTAGTTATTGTTCAGCATTATCGTCAAGTTCACTATTTACGTAAAGTCGTACCTAGTTTTTTAATTGAGTTGCGATGTTTTTAATTCTTTTGATGTTATATTTTTAACCAATCTTTCTTCTCTCAAACACTTTGTAAATTTCGCTGTACACCTGTCTTTTAAATCTATCCATTCAATTGACGAACTGTTGCAGATGTTTACGCGTTAAGTCACGTCGTATCATCATTTAAAGGCTTTATACCGATAATATAATCCGACACAAGTCAACCCTTTTTTTTTTTCGTTCACAACTTCGGATTTAATGAATACGGGCAAAAAAACAGTCTATCTACGACTACGTATTATCACGCGTCGATTCATTTTTGTATTCGAGTTTTCCCCAATTCGCCTTGCTTTTCCACTACGCTACGTGATTGCTGAACCCTCAACTGGGAAATATTTTTATCTCTTAACAAAATAGGGATACTCGGTATTCTTACAAAAAAAAAAAATACACAGGAATAAATTTAAAACTTTAAATAAAAATTTTCTCTTTAACACGATTCGAACGAATTTTGTACATATTAGTATATTTGTTATCACAACTGGCTTCTCGTAATAAACTTAATCCTTATCTGGCGCTTAATGCGTTCCCCAATTTTGCGGCTCGCCTAGCGAGTAAACTACGCGGTTATCTGAATTAATAATGGCTTCAATGATGCCGCGTTAAATTAGCATTTCGAACGCGTATTTCGCACATAGCTAAGTTTCCCCTCCGTTCCACTCACCTACACAGAGCATGCTTTGTAATTGAAAACTGCTCTCGGAAGCGATCGGTTCTTCCACCCCTTCGTTTTTCCAGCCCGCTGTTTCTTCGTTTATTAGCGAAATTCAACAGTTCCACGTAGGTTTTCGTAATCGCGTTGATTTCATTAATGTTTTTCATTTTTTTCTGTTTAATGAAAATCCGATTACGATAATGTCTCATCGTCGATGTATATCCTCTATTCGTATTTTACGCATATATGGAATATGGTACAGTTGTTGAGCTCTAGGTATACCTTCAGCATCGTTGTGGCTTATATTGAAGATTAGAGCTTTAATATTTATTGGCGTGGATTATGTAAAACGCGTTGTGTGTGAAATTTCATAGATAACGTTGCAGCGATGATGCATAATATAGCCTTTAGGACCAGTGAAGTTCTGTAGGTGTTTGGGTGTATTTATGAGAGTCACTAGTTCATCTTAAGAATCTGATGCAAAATAATGATTTAATATCTTCTTTTTAGAATTAATATCCTGCCTACTCTTTTCAAAGAAGAGGAATGTGAAAAATGGAAAAATAAATATTTACTGTAAAAATACCTAAAATAAATGTTGATAAGTGAAAAAATTTCAAATTTTGAAATTTAATAAAAAATGACAGAATGTCCAAAAATTAAAAAAAATGTTGAAAAAGTGAGTCGAAAAATCAATAAAATCGCAAGAATGAAGAAATGACCAAAAACTGAAACTCAAGCTGTATTCTTGAATCATTATTCATTATTGCATGTGCCTAATATCATATAGGTAGGTTGTTGAATACTGGCCGAAACTTCTTGTTGTATTTACAGCACTGCATATTTTACTTTCACACATTTCTCTTTCCTATCTTTCTTTTCTATCTTCAAATAAATAGAAGCATTCATTTACCCTTATCTTCAAACTGAAAACGGCTATCGCGTTCCGACGAAAAGTTTATGCGACGTAGACTTTATCTAATTCCAAGTCGCAATAAACACTTCGTATATGCCACCGTATGAAATGTCTTTTTCGTGTTTTAAAGTTAAAAAAAAAGTACCGCACTAAAAAACTGTTCTTCTTACCCTTTCTTTGTACTCGCATCATTCGCAATTTGTTTCAGTTAACGAAATGCGTTGGAATGTACACAAATACAATGAAGCATTATATTAGCCGAGTATGACTGTCGTGGTTGTAACTTCGGTATGCGCCGTGTTTAAGATTGTGTTACCTCTGTCTGTGAATTACGTGAAAGATGAATGGCGAAGGCAAATACTTTATTTTTCCACTGTATCGATAGTTTGTTGTTAACTTTTTTTTCACTGTGTGATAAATTTTTTCAACGATTTTTTGAATTTGTTATTTTCTGTTACATCGATTCCGTTCTTCCAAGTATATTATTTATTTATGTGATTGATGGAAAATAGATTTCATATCTATTAACATTCTCACTAATAATAATTTTCAGTGCTTCAAACTTTTGTCCTAATCATTGTCAAAGTATCTGGTGAACTTCGTATTATCATCACGATTTTTACCGATTGAAATAATTATTCTGTTATATTTTTTTTTGGTAGCAATTGCAATCTTGACTACCTTAATGAATTTGGATTAATGACAGGGAATTAATCGAACTCAGACATCCGCATTTCGATGGAGCAATTTTATTCGAAAGTATTATGTTACTACTGTGTAACCAAGTGATCTTTACACCCCCCTCCCACCTTCGACCGAATTGATTTTTTTTTTTTGAAACCTGTACCAAAATTCTTGAATTTAAATGTAAAATTAGTTTAATATTGAAATATTGATCAAGTTACGTTTCTTAATATAAACTTTCATGGTTAACTATTGAAACAGAAATAATGTTAACTGGACCACTAACAGAGCAGAAGCAAAAATCATTTGGTCACACGGTATAACGTTCTGTAACTAAACTAATATTTCAGGCGTAATTATACATTCAAAGGAGAGTCACATTCTCTCAATGTTTTATAGTTAACATTTTTTAGCTGAGTTTGTGATAAAAACCATAGCTATTAACTGTGCGTATTACATACGAATTTTTTGGTTTTCATTTTTTTTGGTCTGAAACATGAATTTGTCGCACCCTTCTTTTTTATAAAGCCTTTATTATGAAAAAAGCACCACTGTAATAACTAAAGAAGTTATTGAACTATAAAAATATCGTAAAGTTTCAATTATTCGTTATTTCACTAAAAGCCATAAAAAATGAGGAGATACGGTGCTCGAGCAAGATAAAAAATATAACTTTTTTTCAAATAGTCTTTTGGGCGAAAATTTTGGCAATTAAGTGTACTCATTTTCATAGATAATAACAATAAATTACATTCATCCAATGAAATTACTATGGCCTAGCGAAAATTAAAAATCAATAAAACAAGCCTAATCAGCTAGGACGAGAGAAAAAATAATCTCGTACTAAATTTGTATTTAACGCGTCGAAAACGCTAGTGATAATGTTGCTTTTCGTGTTTTCGTTAACAAAGACTCCCTGTTCGCTAATCTTCGACAATAGAAAAGCATAACAACTGTATTTCATCGAGTATATACGATCGGGTTTACGATTATACCACGCTATTCCAGTGTTATGGAGAAATATAGTAATTGCCATCGGTGCGGTATTATGAACAACTTATGATCACGGAAACATTAAATTCGATTTAAGGTTCACAGAGAGAAGAGGACGAAGAGCGTCCTTAAGATAAGAAAATTTTTAGTTGAAATATCGTCTGTATTCGGACGAGTAAGTTTCTTTAATTAGGTCCGTCATTAAAAGCTAATAGAAGGGAGTTCGTGTTGATACTTGGTAAGAAAACAATGTGATTTAGGTGGCATGTGTTTGGATTCAAAACGTGCTCATGTTCGTATATTCCCTTTATGGTTCATTACAGTGTATGCAATAATTGTGGTATCTTTTGCGAATATCGAACTGGACGATATTTGTGTCTCGAATCGGGATAAAGAAAGGGAATAGTTAATGATCACTCCAGATACAGGAAAAGCAAAAGGTACTCGAGATGGAAATTTTTAGCTGAGTTTTTAATTGAAAACAAAAGCTATTACAACCTACTGGTTTGTGAAGGAGAAGTTGAGGGAGGTAGGGGTCTCCATATCTTTGCGTTTCAGGTCATTTGTAATCATATGGTAAGTGTCCCACTTTTTGGTTTATATTTATGTATTTCCTTTCCACGTCTAATGTATCCATGTGAATATTTGGAAAAGCTTTTCTTGAATTTTTAATTCACCTCAAGATGGCTGTTTACTCATATGTTGAGAGGGGCTGGAGAGAGGACGAATATCTCAATATTTTTGTTCGTAGTTTCATATGAAAGAGTTTTTGAAGATACCAACATATTCAAATTTCAGCTTCCAAAATAAATTTTGGTGGAAGTTAGCGCAAAACACGACTATATAACTTTTCATACTTGCGGGAGGAAAGCGCTCCTTTACCTCCCGCTCGCCAATCGCTCGGGTCTCAAACGAGCGCTTTTCTCCCGCATTTAGGAAAACTTTCGTTCACTACTCGGGATAAAAATTGATTCTAGACTCGTGTGACTCATCACCCTCGCTTTGCTCGGGTAACAAACCTTACACTCGTCAAGAATCACTTTTACCTCCCTAGTTGTGAAATATACTATTAAAATATTGATTTATGAATATATATATTTTTTACTTTTAAATATTTTTATAAATTAAATTTTTATTAATTCATTTTAATCTATTTATATATTCTCATAAATTTTAATTATTTTTAAAAATATTAAAAAATAAATTAATGAAAGTAATAAACAATTTAACATATCCTAAATAAAAATGCCTCTTACCACAGGGCTGTACATGGCATCAATTAATAAAAAATAAAAATAATAATAAATTATTAAAAAAATAAAAATCTTTAATTGAAGAATAAATATTCAAATTAATTGAATCTAAATCATTATAATTAAACCTGAAGGATTATCAGATTTAAATAAATATAAAATATCGACCCCGTAATGCGAGAATGATTGAAGTGCTGTTTTTTTCAAATTTGAGTTTTTTATGGTTTCAGAAGCTGCGTTGATTTAAATTCAAAAAAAAGTGAAAATTTTGAACTTAAAGCTCTCTGCGATTGATTTTAAAAAATGCGAAATCCTCCACTTCTATAAAAATGGAAACCTAAACTGTTCAACTCCTTTAACTCCAATTTCGTTATCAGTGAATTTACATTTTTTTGAAGAAGATGATTGTTGAAGATTTTATATTCTAATTTTTTTCTGTCTTGATATTTTTTTTTAATTAATAAAAATGAAAGTTCTAATGGACATTGAATATTTTAAAATGTAAATTTATTATCACTAATAATCACACACAAATCTGTAGGATAAAAACTTCAAAGTCCAATTGTGTATCATAGCTTTAGGTCTAAAACCGTTTAAGTGCCGAAAAAAACTCTGAAATAAATTTTCGTCCCAAACAAGTTTTATTACGTTTTTTAGCTCTTCTGTGAAAAATAAAAAATGGCACTTCGACCATTTTAGCATTACGCGGTTGATAGGTATATTTCTGGAATTTTCCATATCTCTTCACTAAATTGACTTATGTAGAAAGTTCAAACTTATTGTGTGGAGTTGATTTAGATTCAGAATATAAATCCTTGAATTTTGATCAAAACGTATCCAAAATGGCAAATACTCAAAGTTTGAGGAAAACTTTAAGAAGCTCAAATAGCTCAAAGTGCTTGATAAACGTAAGCTCATTTCAATAATATGCATGATAATGTTATATTAAAATCTATGTTTTACAGGTTATGTTGGAGGGGAAAAATAGGGTTATATTGTCTTCAACATGTGGCGGGAGTAAAAGAAGTTTCAGAAACTTTCGATCATGGCTTCATATAATTTAAGTGAGTCATTTTAATTTCATGGCAGTCTGGAGGATAGTTGAAGCAAAAAATGACTTTTAGAGGAAAAATTAAGACAGGAAATTTCATAAATCGTACCTACATCTCCTCATCAAATTTACTTAAAAATTTGAAACGTACAGACCAGAATAGACCCCTTGAATTTGGGTCAAGGATTCAAAATGGCGAATTATTAAAATTTAAGAAAAGCTTAAGAAGCCTCAAATGGGTACAGTTCATAAATATGGGCTCGCATGATTCTAGTGAGCAAGATCAGACTCGTTACTGGGTGTGGCCTCTGAGCATAAAGAGATTAACAACATCATCTGCAAATGTGAGCAATCCTCAATTAAAAACTCAGCTCTTATCAAGAAGCATGGGCCCTTATGTTTCTTTATGTTTGATTCATGCGCTTGATTGTATTTGATAAAATTCGTTTCTTATATGGTGCGATAGTACCGTTGTGCAATAATGGTTCAACACAGGTATTAGGTAAAGCATACATGCTCGAATATATGCTTCAATAGCATATTTTTCAGGTTATGATTCGTAGTGTAAAACAAATGAAAATTGCAATTCACGTCACAACATAAGTATATACATTGAAACGGCCTAAAAGAGCGTTTTGTAGTGGAATTTTCATCATTTCGTGTAAACAATTTTGTTTCCTTTCGCGAACGCTTATATAGCAGTGAATTGAGGAAGTACAAGTACAGCGATACGGTTGGTAACACGGATCCATCTTTTTTGCTCTCGAGAAAGCCTGTAAACGGCGTTTACCAACTTTAACGGACGTCTTATTAAATTAAACTTTTCGCTGATTTCTTGTAAATGCAATGTTATACGAAACACTTCACACGTTTTCATCGGTACGAATGGGTTTTTCATTACAAAGGGCTCGCTGAAAATTGAATATCGTCGACGAAGAAGCGACAAAATTTCTTGTTGATTTTGCCTCTTATGCGGCGAATAATAATTTTCTTTCTGTATTAATTAAACTTCGCGCCCGTTGCCGTCGCTGCTACGAGGAAAGGCGCGAAGCGTTATAATGTCGAAATAATTCGAATGAAAAAGCAGCTTTCAGAATACCGTAGATGAATGACGTGCCAGTGTTGACGGCTTGTTTCTCCGCATCAGTGTACTGGTCAATGTTGACTGATGAAAGAGAAGTCTTTCCTATGAATGTAGTTCAGTTTACGAAGGGAGAATTCCTCTTTATTCAGATTAACAAGTCTGAAGCGTTATTCAATGATATAGAAAGTTTGCAAAGTAGAATACATGATTATGTCATTTAGAAGTATGATGTGAAATATGTTGTTAAATCTTTTAAAGTGATAGGTTGCTAGAAAATCTTGTAATCAAAATTAGAAAGGAATATTTTGCAAGATTATAATTTTTTTTTTTTTTTGTTTTTTTTTTGTTTTAACGTGCCATGTACAGCAACTGTGGCTAGAGGCACGACGGTAAAGATTATATTAATTTGTGTAGGCCAGAAGAGTTCAAAAATTTCATCAGGTTATTTATTCGTTCGAGGTTATCTGCGAGTATAATTTTTATATTGCTGGATTGAAGATATGTGTTGCGCAAGGTTTGGTAATTTGGGCATTCGGTGAGTATATGAAGAACAGATACGGGAACGTTGCATGGGTTACACAATGGGGCTGCTTGTCGAAGAAAAAGATGCTTATGAGTAAGCAACGTGTGGCCTGTTCGCAATCTTGTAAGTAGGGTAGAGGATCGACGATTAAGTTGTTCTGATATTTTCCAGGGAGAGGTGGTAGTTTTGATGTTTTTCAGTTTATTCGAGTTGGGAATGTTGGACCAAAAATTTTGGAATTCTTCTTTCATTATGAATTTTGCATGACGTTTGAGATCAGATAAAGGGATGGGTATGTTATCTGTAGGTTGATGTAGGTATGCTTGTTTGGCGTAATAGTCAGCCAGCTCGTTTCCTCGTATATGGGTGTGGGAAGGTATCCAGCATAATATTATTGAGTGGGTATATGATGAGAGAAGGGAAACGATTTCTTGAACGATTGGGTGTGATTTTTTGGATGCGTGGTTTTTTATTGCGAGAAGGGCGGAGAGTGAATCTGAAAAAATGACTGTTTCGTGAAGGGAGAACTGAGTTGTGAATATGATGGCTGTTTTAATAGCATATAGTTCGGCTGATAGTATTGAGAAGTATGGAGGTAGGGGAATAGGTATGTAAGTGTCTTCATGGATTATAGCGCATCCAGTGAAGTGGGATGATTTTGAGCCATCGGTGTAGATGTGTTTGAAGTTTTGAAATTTTTCTAATAGGGAATTGAAGTGTTTGGTGAATATGATTGGGTTTGTTTGTGTTTTTGGGAATTCTGTTAAGGAAAGGTTAATGGTAGGGTTGTATGACAGCCAGGGGTATAAGATTAATTGTTATTAATAAAGGTCAAGGTGAGGATTTTAATATAAAAAGTATATTATTTAGATTCATTTAATATATATTATTAGAATTTAATAAGTTAAGAATATAGAAAACATATGTTTGGATAATAAATTTACAAAATTAATGTTTTTTACTTACTTACTTTTTACTTTTTTTGTTTTACGTGCCATGTACAGCTACGGGGCTAGAGGCACGGACAAGGGGTTAGATGAGTGTGAGGAGTTTGGAATCAGATAGGAAGGAGAGGACGAGGTCCGAGGCAACGTGGTCATCCCGGAGCAAGCGGGGGAGGGAGTCAGGGAGGGTATGTTTCTCTCGGAGGGAACGATATTTAGGGCATTGGATGAGGATATGATGGACTGAGATTACTGTATTGCAGGTGGGACAAGTTGGAGGAGGCGATTTATTAATCAGGTAGGAGTGCGTAAGATTAGTATGTCCGATTCTAAGACGACATAACGCTACCTCTTCGCGCCTAGATTTACGGAGTGAGGTGGCCCAGAGCCCAACTAAAATTTATTAATTTTAAAAAATTAAACATTTAGTTTTAAAATTATTTTCAAAATAATTTTTATAATTTTTTTATTTTGTGAATAATTTAAATCTTCAAATTATATCTTTGATGTGATATGCCTAAGATTTTTCAAGTATACTATTGTCTGTTGGAATTATTTCATTCCCCAAAACTGGAAAAAAACTAGTAACCTTCCAAAATCTTGTTCATCGTTTCATTAGAAGTTTGAATTTAAAAGAAATGTCTCCTAACTATAAAGAGTAAAAAAAATTATGTATATATTAAAATCAAGATGTAAGATTTTTGAGATTTGTTATTTCTGACTTAGGTGAGGTGGTCGTTCAAGTGGATTTTGTTAGCTCTTTTGGTCTTGGAAATTTTGGATTTGCTTCACTCTTCCTTTAAGAAAACCTCTCTTTCATCTATAGTAATTACGTGTTGGAGCATACTCGTTTACTCTTCACCTTAATCAAGGAAAACAACGAGATGCTCTTATCGATGAATTCAACCTAGGCGTTCATTTTTATGTATTTATTGTGCAATAAAGTGGTCGGCTTGTGTAATGAAAAAAAAGAATAAATCTAGACAGCTGAAATTTTATTCTTTTTGACGTGAATTTAAGGGTCATTTTGCATTTGCAACTATCAAGCGGTAAACCAAATCAATCTTCGAAAAAAAAAATATTATTCTACCCTAGTGGATATTGCATCATATCGTTTCAAAAAAACTTAAACATAAGTTTTTAATGCATTAAAAAAAATTAATAATTTTTCAAATGTGATCCTTGATGAAAAAGCCTATGTTCAACTAACCGAAACGACAAAAAACTGAAAATCCATTTTTGGACGCCTAGATACCTTTTCTTATCCAGGGTCACAAATGAGTAGATTCTAGCAAAATTCACTTGAAAATTGTTGTTTGGAATTTTATTATATTTTTTCGAGGTTATTGCAAACTATTGTTCACATTTCTTTCTTTTTCAAAAAAAAAAAAAAAAAAAAAAGAAATCTATCGCTTTCATTTTTGAAATACTGACGCTTATAAAAAATTTAAGCCTCGTGAAATAGTTCAACTTTGTGGAATTTAAAACATAGACTAGAAAGAAGCGCGTGAATACGCTCAGCTTAGATAAAGGAGATGGTGGAGTATAATCGATCATTAATACGCTTAGATTTCTTAATGAAGAAACTCGCCGCGACATAGGCTAGATAACTAATTTATGGCTCCATTAGGGTAAATGTTACTAAACAAATTGCCACGAAGAAGTTACGCTTTGACGGGTTGGCTGGTATTGGCTTGGTTAAAGGAGTTAGCTTCTCGGTTTTCGGTTAATTTAAGTTTAAGTATAATACAAAACTTAGTTATAAGATGGTATAAACAATTAAGAAATATCTCATATCGTTAATGGCTCCGTAATATACCTTAAAATCGCCAACAGAAGAGATCGTTCGTTGTTAATGGCGAATTGTAGTTTGTTTATTTTTCTCTTTACTGGTGTATATTTATACGATATACTCGTACTTAATGCTTGCACGAGTTTTATTATATTTAACCGAAGGAGGAAAAACCCAGTCGAGAATGAGGAAACGTTAAAAAGTTTATACGTTTTAGATGAGAAAAAAAACCCAAATGAAGCGTAGAGAAGTACAGAGAAACTCGTATGCAATATAACACACATAAACAACGATACACATACGGTTTCTTATTTCTTTATTTTTGAAGACGAAATCGCTTTCGAGAGCCATCAATCAGTCTTGATGACTATCTATTGACATTTCTATAGGTCGCTTTTTCAATGTTGCTTTCGAGGACTCGCTCGAGTTTCTTTTTGAGTTTTCTTCTTTCTTCTGTGTATGTTGTAATGCTCTCTTCTTTCTACTTAATATGAGGAATTTTTCATTATGATGAGACAGGCTTAATTTAAGGGTAGGAGGAAAATGTTTTTTCCTTTCTCGAAGTTTTTTAAAAATATTTATTTTACAATGATCGTTTGAGTAAACGATAGAATTAGTCGTCGATTGCAAAAATATTATTTAATCTGTGTTTCAAATTTATAGCCTAACCCCAATGGTTCCGAAATTTATTGTCGATTTTGATACATGATTTATATTCCAGGTTATCTAGTATTCGGAATTCAATCGTTTATTATAATACCTAATTCGGTTACATTTGCCATATTTGCTCTAATGTATTTTCAGTTCTCGGTTTTGTCCTATAGATGAATTTCAATATCAAGAAAATATAATATAGCATGTTTATGTCAGTTTTTCGTTCGATGATGAATTCAGATTATTTTTTATTCCATATTATTGCATGTTCTTTATTATTATCAAGCATCCGAGTCGTACCAACCTAGACGTCTGTCTGTTGAAATCGTATGACAATAGTTCTTTACAGTCATAGGCATCTTGGGTATAAATTTTCGATTTTATTTGTTCCTTCAATGAAAATATATCAAGTCGCGAAGAAAACGTGAGATGTTTTTGCCTCTTCTTTTCCTCGAAACCTAAATGCAGTTTATGAATTGTGAAAGACGATGCATCGCGTTCAGAGCACTAGTGCCATTACTGTTATTACTGGACTAGTATTTTTTTCTTCAACATTTTTATAAATCGCTGCAGTAAAAGTATTGCGGTCAGTTTGAATCTTAAGGAGTTTAATATCGAGTCAACTTTATTATATAAAGTGCTTTTTCGCTGTACCTATGCATCGATTGTATCGTGGAGGATTTATGTTTGAGCGAAATGGCATGAATTTTAATATCTCGTTAAAGAGTAAATTCATATATAGACCGACTTTTAGCTAGAGGGCTAAGAAGCTTAACACCCCCCCCCCCTCCTCCTTTGAGAAAATGTGAATATCCCTAGTAAAATGTTGTATTCATTGCAAAAATAATCTACTAATGAACAAAAAAAACTCAAAGCCACCTCCAGGATTTAATTATCTCCACCTGAAATTACGGGTTGGCTACGGATATACAAAATAATATATGTATACTTGGTTACTTACATACTTATAAGTACATACTTATATTGGTTTTTAAACTTTTTTAACCTTTCATTCACGAATTATTAAATCCTAATATTAAAATTCCTTTGAGACTGCTTTTGGCCTATTTAGAGTTGAAAAAAAATTTTAGACGTGATCCGAACCAGATCCAGTCCTCCAGTACGGTGATACTAAATGTCCTATATATAGGACTCTGTGACTCAACGTCTCAAATTTTTCATGTTTTTTAGTCTTCGAATAACATTGTGTTATTACCATATTTTACAAATTATTTGACCAAACTGAAAAAATGAACAAGGATAATGCATGAAAAAAGAAATAAAATAATAAATAAATAAATAAATAAATAAATAATAATGATAATAGATACCAAATAATCAAAAAAAAGATATCATTAATCTTTATTATGAAATTGAAAAATAATAATAATAAAAGTATTAAATCTTCATTATGAAAAAAAATAATAATTTTTTCCTTTTGTAAGACACAAGTGTATGTTACATTTTGTGCATGAAAAAGAGTTTTTTTTGGTGCATGGTAGCATCTTGCAGCGTTGAAACGATTTCTCCTCCGCCAACATTACTGGCCAGTGTCCTACTTGATCGTATTTTATATTCAAAACCCGCCTTGAAATCTGACTAAGACACCTTTTCATGTATTTCTTCATAAGAACTTCTAATCAAGTTTTAAGCATTTTCGAGGGGAATATTTATCACTTATAAACGAAAATATGAACATTTGCCATAATATTACAAAACCTGAAGTCTTCTTCTAAAATTATGTAAACTGCAATAATTCGTTTTTACTAAGAATTTAACTAAAAATTTCAAGATTTAAAAAAAAATGAATTTTTTTTGTGCGAGTTGAATATCATTTGAAATAACCCTAACGATACAAATGAAATTTAAAAAACTGAAAAATTCGTACTACGATTACCAGTTTAACAAATGAAATTCAAGATGTAATGCTGAAACTATCTTCGTATAGTTTATCTCTTTACCATCTTCTACCAGGTCATCATTTGCTAGTAATTTCCTGTAAAAGATCTGTTATCAAGGTAGGAATTTCCTTTCACAAAAATGTTCAGTTATACGCGAAGTTTACGTTAAAAATAAAATTAAGAAATACTTTATTGCTTTTCTAAACGGGCAATTAATGTTTGAACTCTATGAGTTAATTTAATTTGAAGTCGATCTGTTCTCGTGCTCGGCACCTTTCTTGCTTCGCGTAGACGATGCCTTTGAAAGTAGTAGAATTATACGACCGTTTCGAGCAGTTTCAAACTGTACTTTAAAACCAAATGAAATGGGTTAAGAATAGCAAGTGATGGAAGGACCAGATGAGATCTCGGAGAATGTTAATTTAGATTCGTACAATAAACGACTTTGGCAAACTAGCTAGATCTGACTAATTAAAGGAATTATCTGTTATGTGAGAGGCTAAAATTTCTACGCGTTGGTGGATCTAAGGTGGCCTTTTGGTATGAAAAGTTTGATAATTTTAAAATTTAAATTTTCGTTCGTAAAATACGTTTTGTGTGATAACGAAATGATTTAAAATTTGGTAAAATTATTGCGACTATTATATTCTTGATTTGTTGTACAATCGCTTTACTAAAGAAATTATACATTTTACGTCGGCTTCACTCTTTCAGATGCTTTTGCTAAGACTGTAATAATGACATGTTTGGATAGAAGTTGAAAATCTAAGGAATATAAATTGAATATTCCTTAACGTAGTAAAATCACATGAGACTAGTCGTTCAAAATGCTCGAGATATACGGTAAGCGTATCTCGTTAACATTAGTAGGTATATTATCGTCGATACTTAGTAGAAGAACGAAAGAGAGCGGGTAATAAAGTGAATAATGACACGAAGAGTAATGGATTGGCGCTGCACGTCGTCGGTGGCTGAGAAAACAGTTGTATGGAATAAGGAAAAGGCGTACCGGTGACGGCGGTAGAGACGAGACGCGTAAAGCAAAGTGAGTACACCCGATACGTAAGGAAGTCCATTACGTCGGTGCACCAGCGGTAATATAAACGAATGACAATAGCGAGAGCGAAGGTTTTTTGAATGGGGCCACGTCAGACGCGCGTATTTTGTCATGCGAAAATCGAATTCCCTTTTCAATATCGTACACGTAAATGAAAATCTGTCGATGAAGAAATTTTCGGCGAGCCCGAGTGATGTCGTTTTCGGCGTAATATACGTGTATTCTTAAGTTGCTTGCGCGTGCAGGTTACGAGTAATTTAATTCGGTAAAAAGCGTATTCTCGTGTCGCCACCATTGCGACAAATTTTATTCGTAGCGATGAGGCGATAAAATTGCACTTTGATCCTTGAATAAAACTGATCCCTAGTTTGGGCGGAATATTTGGTGAAAAACGTCCGTCGAATTAATGTTGTCTAATATCTCTTCAGAGGTGGCCGTCGATGCGTGAAGCAGCAAGAAAATGTTCTATTCACTTTCATTGTTAAAAGGAGAAAATGTTTTTATCGCGAGTTTTTCGCTAATGCTTTGGTATTTGAATCAGTAGTCAATCCATATCTCGAGAGGTTTTAATTACTAAGAATACCGTAGATGGGGAAATTAGTGAGGGAAACTATGGTTATTGTTACATTCCTCGGTGCCCGATTAATTTTCTATCTCGCTTTTGAACCTTTTCCAGTGTTGGTCGACTCCCGAATTCTAGAAGAATAGGATTAGGCTGCGAAAGCGTGTTTCATCGGTTGCGGTTAAGTAATTTTGAATGGGACGATGTGCGAAAAACGACGCTCTTTTTCGTCGAAATGTACTCTGTATTTTTAATTTATATGTACGTCTTTTTATCAAATTACACGGTAACGTGCGATTCTGCTTTTGCCTCTTTTCTGTTTTTACGAATAGCATACTTTAAGCCTATTAGCGACGATGAGAATGCTTGAGGTTCACCATATATTAAGGACGTGAGGATTATTTAAAATTACAGTGGTGTCCCAGTGCTTTTTTGATTTTATTGAGAGTGGAACAGCTTTTTTTTTTTCTATTGAAAATTGACTTAGTTTACCGTTTGCTTGATAGTTACAAAATGATCTTAAATTCATGTCAAAAAAATTATAATCTCTCTAGATTAATATTTACGTACCTTTCATAATTGTCAAAGTTCGAAAATTTTATGTATTTTTTTTTTTTTTTTTTTAAATTTTAAACAAATTAGTTTTGGGCAATTTGTAAATTTTTTGAAAGCAAGGACCGTATTTTGCCTTTTGTACTGGAAAACATATTATTTATAAGTATATTTCTTCAACATTCGCCGCTTCTAAAACTATTTCCAATGTACTTGAACAACTTCTGTTTGCATATTTTTACATTCTATTCAATATTGCTCGTAAGTTAATAATTCATTGCTATTATACCTATATAAATTATATTAGAGTTCATTTCTTCAAGATGCTATCTTGAATCAGTTGGACGTTTGCGAGATAAATATAAAGGGTCTGAAACTCAAAGCTTTGAAGACCACATCATCCCCCGACCTCCCCTCTGCAAATCAGTTAGGTTGTAATAGCTATCGTTTGCAAGTTGAAAACTCAGTTGAAAATCGTAGGTACCAATATATCCAATTGTATGAAGATCGTAACGCCCTCACCCCCTTATCTGCGAAATGATGAGTTTTCACTCAAACGTAAAGTATTTATTTCATTAGAAAAAGAGGAACGTAATAAAATTACGTTATAGGGTACTGCCTATCCCTAATACTATTAAAACGCAAAGCATTGTTCTAAGCTAGTTTAAGGAGTTGATACATTTACCTATTTTCTTGTTTTGTTTGCTCTTATTGCCTTTTCAAGTGTATCGAAACATAATGATTATGATGATAAATAGTGGAATTGATGTGATAACAGTTTTTAGCCAAGTTTTTCATTAACACAGATAATTATTACAGCGTACTTGATTTGGAAAAAAAAAAGTGGGAGAGGAGTTTAAGTTAGGTATGGATAAAAATCTTTGAAAATTTGATGAGAGACTTTTCGTGGAAATACGCGAAACTTTTTTTTTTTTTTTTTGATTAATTTCGAAACACCAGTTTACTCAAATTTTGAGGAGGGCTGGAGAGGGAGCAAATAGCTCAGAATTATTGTTCATGCATAGTTTCATAAGGAAGCATAAGTTAAGGATGCTATTTAAAATTTTTTTCATCAATATATAACACTTGAGTAGGTTTTATGTTATGAAATGGTGAAAAAAAAGCAAATATAATAAATGCCAATTCTGCAACTCATTGTTAACATTAGCATAGCATCAGTAATTTGATAGACATTGTGCACGACGACGTAGTACCGCAATTTCCCCTCCAAGTTGATGTTCTATAGAAGTGGTCCCTGACAGGCATCATAAGAGTATCAAGCAGTTAATACTTTTCCCTCAGTTTTTGCTTCGATGCTCTTCTAATATCGAAGTGGGATAAATTTCTGGTCTCAACAGGGTAGTGATGTGCGAAGTGCATACAGCAATTGCGAATAATTAAACTTCAACCTGAGCCTGTATTAAGTACGTAAAATACTTTCATCGCACTTAAGAATGAGTTGTAGCGGCAGTAGGTAGGAGCTTTATTGAGAAAAACTTTGTTTATTGGCGTATTACCGAGGATAAATTTCATTTAAAGCAATTCCAAGTCGACAGTGACATTTACAGATCGAAGCAGATTGCGACAACCTATACGAAATGTATGAATTCTTAACAGTAGCTTTTACGGGCATAGCATTAAAATCCCTCAAGGACCAGAAAATACATAAATTTCGGGAAAAACTTTGTCGGGGTTAAAATTTATTAGATTTCAAATGATAAGCTTATTACAAACGGTTTCCGTTAGGTTGGCGAAAAGTTTTCGCGTCTAAAAAATTACATTTTTTACGACTTCTATACGAACGCGAAAGTTGTTAGCGCGAACGAAACGTTAAGAATGAAATGATATGCGAGTAATCGCGCCCTTTGTTCGAAATTCAGCAAACAGATCCAGGGTTTATCGGGGCCGAAGTTGAATTCGATATAAATAAAAATGATGGCGAATTTACGGTCTTTATGTGTCACCGACGGTTGTAGTAATACGCTTCGCTCGCGATTAAAATATCGATAAAGAAAAGAACACTGCGAAAGGGTTAAATGGATATTAATTTGGCCAACGATATCCGTGAAGCGATATTATCGTTATTACATTTTTTGCGGAGAAGAAAAATGGCTAAAGTGGAAATTAATATTTACAAATTGCTAACAGCGGAAATAACGTGTTAGAATGGTCTAGAGCTCGGTACCTGTATAATTTGGGACACGTCGAGGAAGGAAAAAATTACCGTAGCCTTTACTCGCGAATGTTTCAGGGTTGTTGACAAAAGTGTCAACAAAATAGCGTGATTTTGACATGGGACACGCGTGTCTAGAAGTTACATTATAGGATTTAAGATTGATGGTGATTCATTATAAATACGTGCGTATATTTTAAAACGCGAACGCCTAGGCGTACGCGTAGAGCTATAGGAAACTTAGTTTCAATGAATTCTAGCCCAATTGAGGGTTTTCTACGACATTTTATGCGAGCCGCGCACTCGTTCTTGTGTTGCTAGGCTTTCGGATCTCTTGCGCTGTCATTTAGTTGGTGTATTGCCTCTAATTGATAGATTTTACACATGTATCTCATTAATTTGACTCGCAAATGGATTGGGAAGGAGTAAATCTGTGCAGGAAATCTATCTAATAGGTTTTCTCGCTGGTAAAAATAACGTTATAAATGAACTTTCCTGAATATGCCAACGTAAATTTCACGTAGTTTTACTAAAATACGACGTACATTAAATGCGATTTTTAATTAAGAAATATCTTGAAGGATACAAATGTGCGGTAACAGGGATGGCATCCATGCCCACAAACGTTTTAAAATTAATTCAGATTCGCTCGATTGAGTGGGCCACCCCTGTCCAACATTACAGTGATGTGTATCTGTTTCGTAGTTGCTGACAGGATCCTTCATTCGTAAATGAGTAGTAGTCGTATACTGGTATTCAATGAATATAAATATTTACCGCGCGCATGTGTTCATTTTTTTGGAGCAAATTTTCAAAAGCGATGAATGTACGTATAAATCTTAGGCAAGAATTAATGAAAAATAATCCACTGAAGCGTTAAAACCAAAATCCTATAGCCCATAAAAGCTTTGATTTAGAGTTTCTAAGGTTTCCTATGGCAAAAATTGAGTAGAACTCAAAACACACTTTTTTTGATATTTTGTAACCTCCATATAAAGTTTATCATTTCTTCGTAACTTACATTTGAAAAAATAAAAAACGAAATAATCTTAACTTACCTGGTACTTTCAAAAATGAGGTTATAATTACATATTTATTAGCTGCTTTCATGTTGTAAACAACAGTACTTATGATCCATGAACAGATTAACCACATATGTATATTATGTAGTGATATTTTTTCGTTTGTTTCGAGAAGTAATATATACTGGTGAAATTTGACTATTTATTTATTTATTTATTTATTTATTTATGTATATAAAGTAAAGTTGTCAAAAGTGTTTGTAGCACTTTTACATATTTGAGTTGCTCCTCACACAGGTTCATGGACAATTATGAATTATGAAGAAGGCACTTTTTACAAACGATCACTTATATTTCATTTAATTTAATGTGAAATTAAAAAAAAAAAAGAATCTCCAATCGCAACCCTCCTTCAAAATACAGGAATAGTAGATTATGCAACAAGTCTAACTTTCCTCCAGTTAAGATTCTGCGACTTTCAATGATTTCCAAGCACCATGTCCTTTTAATATTGTAGCATCTGCTCCAGCATTCGCTATCATGGTTTCTACGCGCCCCGAAACGAATAGTCTATTAACAAATTTCATGTTTTAATATTCAAATTTCATTGGAGGAATTCTGTAATATTACATAGTAGCTTACCAGTATAAATCTCTAGATTAGACAAGTCTTAGAATTCAGCTATTTGCCTTGGCATATTGGTTATTTTATTCCTATCAATAGGTTGAATTGTACATTTTTTGTTTTGGTAATTCAGGAAAACACGGTCTTGTGGAACTTCATACAGCCTCAATGCAATAGTATATTTCACAACTAGGGAGGTAAAAGCGATTCTTGACGAGTGTGAGGTTTGTCACCCAAGCAAAGCGAGTATGATAAGTCACACGAGTCTAGAATCGCTTTCACCTCCCTAGTTGCGAACGAAATTTTTCCTAAATACCGGAGAAAAGCGCTCGTTTGAAACCAGAGCGATTAGCGAGCGGGAGGTAAAGGAGCGCTTTCTCCCGCAAGTATGAAAAATAATGTTTCACTAATAGCTATCGTGGATGGTGAATAACTTCGGAACTTATGTTTTATGACTGGTATTCGGACAAAAAATAGCTTTTGCAGATCATTCACGTCCTTCGTTTCTATTTTAGTGATTTCGTCAATTCTTAAAGCTCTCATTTTCGCAAAAACCATAATAACCTATTCAAAGAAAAATAAAATTTTATTTAAATGTTACTGATAATCAATATTGGTTGATTTTGTAATTACTCACTCATTGTAGTGAGAAGGGTATCGTCTGGTGCATTCCTTGATTTATGCTTTCATCTGTTCTTCTGTTAATATTTTGATTTTTTAGGTTCATAGGGTTTTGCGTTTCCTTTAAAAAATACTTGCACTTTAGAGTAAGCACGAATATCGATAGTGTTGTGAATTTTGATTGTAGACTTGAGGAACGAATATTTAGTCCATTAATGTGTCTCTATTAATGATTTAAAATATGCAAGAAAAAGGTTTTCCGAGACCCTCGATTTATTTTATTTTCGCCATTCTGAATTCTTATGATATTCTGCTTCATACAGGGTAGTAAACTATAAGCGAAGTCTCAAAATTCATGTGTGTTGCTTGGAAATCTTCATCGTTATTCTGATTTTCAATAACATTCATGATAAAATGACACAAAAAATAATTCAAAATTAAGCATAAATGCAAACAAATAAACAACAGAACGGGAAATTTAACAATCATTACTGAAATTTTACAAGGAGATCGTCTCTTAAAATAGCTGATGTTGAAATGAGTAAGTATTTAATGCCTAGACAGGAAGAATAGGGTAGGATTGAATTTATTATGGAGGTGGGAAATCAATATACATCGGGTCAAGTTAGCTGCCTTGATTATTTTAAAAAATGGTTCATCGCCATCAGTTTAAAGACCGTTGTTAATAAATTTATGACAGATATGTTGAGGTTCCCGGTTTTTTTAAATTTTCAGTTATTTGTATTTATATACCAATGTGTTATACCGTGCGTCCTAGTGATTTGGGTACAATCAGCGAAAAAATCTCTTTTAAAATTATTTAAAATTGATTTTTTCAAATGCAAAGAAATTGTAATGCAATAGAAATGAATTTATCAGCCTCAAAATTCATTAAAGTGATTTTAAAAACAATTTCTGATTTAGAAAGTGTAGTTCAACTTTTATTGTGTTATCAACAAACTGAGATTTTTGCACTGATTGTACCCGAATTACTTAAACGTACCACTTTTCGTGATTCGTTAAGCGTCAGTACGTATATGTAATTATATGGTTGTATTTTTGACGTTGATAACTAAATATAACAACTATTGAGAATGTTTTGAGGTGAATAGGTCTTCATATTATTGCGAATTGCTGTTCGATTTGGCAACATCGTACTCCACATTTAAACATTTTACCCTCATCAAACAAATTCTATTGTTTTCCTTTGCGGACGTTCGAGTACATAAATTGTTGACATAGAGGCCTCTAAACTTCGGACATTCAAACCTATTTTTCCTCCCCTTTTTTTGGATACGTCGGACTTTCGGGTATATGGCCGTGAAGAGAGCGTGTCTCATTGATAGGAAAGTTTAAGCAAAGCAAAGTCTGGACATACTACATTTACCCTTAAGGTATCGAATTAAAAAACGTGTATGTCTAGATTTTGCTTATATCCTCCTGTCTGGTGTAATAATATTTATCTGGCCAAGTAAGTTTGAATTTTTGATTTTATTTTGCAAAATGTTTCATAAGAACATAGCTGCTACATATCCCCTTCTGTTTATTCTAAATCCTTTGTAGTTAGTGTTCACTTCTCCGGCCTATTTTTGGTAAATTATTTGAAGCAGGTGACAACATTTTTACTTCAAAGAAACTGTTCATCTCTTGTTTTTGAGGTCCTTTAAATTCATTTTTTCATTATTTTTCATGTTTATAAAGTATTTTACCTTTTTTTTTTTTGCGTTTTCCTCTTACCATTCTTTATTTATTATTCTTGTTTAAATATTCAAACAGAATCGCATGTCGAAAGGGAAAAGTAAACATACATGAAAGAGACGTAAATTTTGGTTACCTCACGCATAAATAATGAAATAACGAAATAGCAAGGAAAGCGCGCACGCATCGAGACATTAATTATAAAGTAACATTTCTAATTACTTCCGATAAGGCAACTCTGTCACCCGTCGCATTGCCTATTGCGTGTGTCGCGTGTATTGGATACTGGAATGGGAAATAGTTGAACTATCGTTCAATCTTGGCCCCGAGTTGGAATAAAGCTCGCATATCTGTGTTCGTGGGGTAAACAAGACAAGTGTGGCTCGGTGATTCGCACAAATGTAGTAGATAAATTTGCCTACTTATTGGCCGTAAATAGAAGTTCGATTCCCAACTGGTAAGAAAAGTTGCCTATGTTGTTTGCCGTAAATACGAGAATCGAGCGAGCGAATTGAATGGAAAACTTGTCGAGTTTTAGAACGGTATAAATTGTTGTGTTTAAAGTACCACACTGTATTTCAGTTATTCGCCGCGAGTTGAATTCGTCTCCGGTGAAATGTTAAGCAAACGCGCTAAGGTGAAATGTTAAATGGCGTTTATAATGTAAGCAAAAATTACGTCGTTTGTTTTGCGTTGTGAAACAATCGGAGTCGTTGGAAAAAGCGCTTTTTAGATAAATGATGCGACGATTGTATATAGAGATTGGATATAACGCCTTAGTTGCGTACATGAACGTGTACACTAATATAATGACTATCTTGGTGCACTTGGGAAATGAAAATAGCTCGCTTACAAAATTGATTCGAAAGTTGGACGCATCAACGAATAATAACACTATAACGAACGTTTAGATTCTTTCGGTAATTTCGTATTAATTAATACGCCGACGATGCGAGCCGGATGATAAGATTATAATATTATCGCTAATGTGATGCGACACTTCGTTCTTGCCGATACGAGATTTAAATTTATCTTCTCGTTATTAGTTCCCATTCTCTGTAGTTTCATTTCGTTTCGCAGAAAATTTCATTTCATACTGTAATCGCATTATCGCACGTATTTCTGCGTCAAATCAAATTTTCTATATCCGTACTTACGATATATATGGGTTTTTTTATCCTATATCGAAGCAATGTTTTCTTCTTCTTAGTTTTAGCGCTTAATTAATAATAACGAAAAGTCTCTGTGTTATGTCGTGAAATTTTAACGCTCTTAAAAAACTTTTTTTACGTGGTGTCGTTTTGGGAGGAAATTTGTCGTTTGGATCGTTAAAGTGCTAATTAGAAATTCTTATTGGGCGTGAATTTTATGCCACCAGTGCGACTTTGAACGATATTTGCGTTCGAGTTGTGAGCGAATATTTTTCAATACTAAATATTTCATTGGTGTAGGTAATAATTTTTTTATATATTGTATCAAAGTGGCGTTGGAGATCGTAAATGGTAAATGATATCATTCGGGAGACGATGTGAACATGAAAAAGAGTCGAGGAAAACGCGTAATGAATTTGATTCCGTTAACGAGATTAAAATTTCTCATCTCGCAATAAAATTTTTCTCCTCGATGAAATTTCGCTAATCTTGTCACGTAGTTAGTTTTACGAGCCAGATGAATGCATGAATAGTCCGTTACAAGTATTTGAGATCGTGATCACGATGTCGTATGGAAGCAATTGTTGCTCGTTTTATGTTTTTATTAGAATTAGCGCAGTGTTGTCTTTTATTCAACTATTTCTGTCGCTGTTTTTTGTCGCGTAGGTATTGACAGATTCCCTCGATGCCAGAATAAGACAATTTAAGTTGAAGAAAAATTATGCATTTAATTATAAGTATCATGATGATTTAAATTCAAATATGTAAATATTGTCGAAATTCCATCTTCCACGCCTTCAACTGTTAAAATGTTGTACAAGTAACGCAGAGTGCTGTCAGATTGGTAATTTTTTTTTTTTCAAAAATCGACATTGTACAGGTAACATAGAGTGCTGTTGGATTGGTGATTTTTTTCAAAAATCGATAATGGATCAGTGAAAAATACTATGAAATCATTTAGATGCTACTCGCAGAAATTTTCAGATTTCTTGGTCAACGTATTTTTCGTCGCAGCTCATTTTTCGTACAGAAGCGTAACAGTTTTAGCTTTAAATTTTTTCAATTTACTGGGGAATTATAGCATTTCTCGTATTCCTAGATATGATCAGTAAATACGAATATATCAGGGTATCTTATGGTTAATGAAGTCATGCAAAGTCGAACATGTGGCTCGATGATCGAGCAATTTTTTTTCAATTAAAAAATATCATCTTCCTCATTAAAAAAAAGAAAAAAAAAAGAAAAAAAAACTCAAGCATTCATGCCACATTATTGGAGCTGAGTTTTTAACTGGAGCTGCTCGCTAACCCCTTCATATCTACAGACCACGCCCAATGTCAAGTCTAAAAACTTCAACCCTGTCCCTTCTCAAAGGAGTTAAGAAGCTACGCTTTAAACTAATGTAGTATTTCTTGCCATGAATTAATTATTATAACTACTTGAGGCTACTCAAATTGTTTTCTGATTGTTAACATCCACCATTTTAGATCCATTTTAAACCATTTTGAAGAGTTCATATTCTAGTCATCAACTAACCCTACACACGAAGTTTGACCTTTCCAAGTCGATTTGGTGAGGAGATAATATGGAAAATCCATGAAATTTTCTGCAGCAATTTCCGCTATTTAAAGCGTTTTTTGCTTCAACCTTCCTTCAAATGCGCTCGGGAAGCTCAAATTCGAATAAGTTAGCCACTTGGATTCATTCGCTATAAAAAATTTCTTATCAATATACTTTTTTTCATGTTTGAAATTTTGAATTTTTTTTTGCATATTTTTAGATTTTTCAAAAATTTTAAATATTCAAAGTATTTAATAATTTTGAATTTGCAAGTGATATGGGATGGGTGAGGCAACTTTGAATGTTTAATTTTTCTTGAATATTTGCTTGGTGGTTTTTGTTAAATGTATCATACTTATTTTGTAAAATAAATTAAATTAAATTGTGCTGTGGAAAATAGAAGATTATAAAAATACTAAAATCAGTTCTCATAATAATTAAGAACAAAAATTTCATTTGCAAAAATACAAAACAAAAAACACCACTATGAGTACAAAATTAAAACAACTAATTTTAGGAAACTGAGAAATCGCTAGATTTTCTTCAGGAATCTGAATTAAATTTTCGTTAGATCGCTTTATTAATTTGCTAACAAAAGTATTAATTTATATCATGGAATCATTAATAAAAAGGAGCCTATCTAGGTCTCAATTTTCTGGAAGTAAATAATATAAAAAGTTTTTTAATTTCATTTTTTTTAATTACTTTAGGGAGTAAAATTTTAGTTTATTACCTTGATGTTGAATTTAAAAATTTTTTTAAAATAGAAATTAAATAAAAAAAGTTTGTTCAACTTTTAATTTTTAACATGACTAGGCGGCTCTGCCCCCTAGCCACTTCGCGGACCAACCCACGCAACATCCTCGCTTCGCTCGGATTGCCTCCTCGCCCCTTCGGGGCTTGCAGTAACAATTAAATACTGCACAACCCAATTTATTCTTATTGTTACCTTCACTAAGAGTTCTTCCTTTCAGGATGGGCTCGCCCCTTTATACCTTTTATACCTGCTATTCAAAACAATTTTATGACTTTACCCTAACAGGCTTTCATTAAAATTTGCAACCTTCTTTCTCCTTTGTATACCTGCTATTCAAAACAAGGATGCGCGCGCATCTCAAAACCGATTTTATTTTGATTTTAATATATAGAGATATTTGATTGTGTAACAGTTAAATCAAGCGTTTTGTTTTTCTTTTCATGTTTTGGACCATTTATACGTAATAAATACTGATGATTGATTACGACAAATGGATGATTGAAAAATTTGACTCCAATTTTTAGATTAAAAAACATAAGTTTCTCTTGCCCTATTTACAGAAAATATTGTGTATAAAGCAATAAAATTATTATCTTAATGTATTGTGGAATGATTTACTTACTTTTATGATTAGATTTACATGTTGAAAACGAAATTCCTTCTTCGCTTAGTAAACGTAACACTTTTTCGAAATTATCTTTCCCTTCAATAACACATTTTTGATGCTTTGATTTTCATCTAAAAATTTTAAACATTGTGCCCGTAAGTTTCAATAGAATCCTCTAAATTTAAATTTGCCGAAGTCGGCTGAGGACAAGAGGAGAATTAATAATTTCATCAACTTTACGATAGTACCAGACAACGTAAGAACTGAAAGTGGGCACTTACGTTCACATTTTGAACGAATGCAAACGACTCTTCATCCAAGCGTGTGAAAATACCAACGACTTAATGGAATAAGTGAGGTACGCACACACCTTACCTTTCAATATCACATGGTTTAAAACTTTAATTTTTATTTTGTGGGCATTGACCCCTAAAATAGTCGAGAAAGTCATACAAAGTCAAGCATTTTGCTCGATAAATTTTTTGTAGGCAATTTGTGTATATTTAGATAATTTATTATTAGAAACGGGCTTGATTTTTCTTCTTACCGACCAAGCAAACAAGTTCTCAATTTTTATCTTTTAGTCACGATTTTCAAAGTATTTTCTATTGCGTGCTAAAATTGAATGAAATTCTCAAATTATGCTAATTTTAAGCTGAACGTATTATGCTAGGAAAAATTGTAAAAAGTAGAAGTTAGATACGATGTGTCTCTTACACCTTATAAGTATTTCTTAAAATATCAGAAATAATGTAGATTTTCGATGAATTTAATAAAATTTTAAACCGCTTAAAAACTGAAAAAGTGTACCGTTAAAATATTTTTTGCTCATTGAATTTTAAGTTTTTAGGATTTTTCAAAAAAAACTTCAATTTTTTGAATTTTGACCTTAGTATGAAAGTTGTAAAATATTGATCTAGCGAGCGCTGAAATTTTCGATTTTACTATCGTTGTTCACAAACAGTTTTTACCTTAGAAGATGTGGAATTAATCCTTGCCATTATTTTATCAAATCTTCTTCACGGAGTTCGATTTAAATTTTTTTGTGGATGCCGTGACCTATCTTCAGACTATTTGAAAGTAACTATAGCGTATGTCTCGAATAAATTATACATAGACATTCGCTTTTGAATTAGATTCATTTCACCTGTGGGACAGAGTTTTTGAAGTTGTCACGAAATAATTATCGTATTGGTTTTAAATTTCTACGTCATTTTTTCTCGAATGATCTTTCTCTTCAAGGTGGCGGCGAAGATCAATTCTATCAATTTTCAAACTACCATTAAAAAATAGAAATTAATATTTCAGAATTAAAACTTTATCTTGGCTACAAAAACTGGAGAAAATTCAAGAAAGAGGAAATATGATTGCAGGAAAAAAACGAACGTAAATAAAAATACAGAAATGGCAAATATGGAGGGGTATAACAGATTAGCCATTATAATATAGAGATAACGATGTGAAATACTAAATAAAAAACTTTTTTTACAAATTTATTCTTATTTTTAGAAAATTGTCTGTCCTCGAAACAGTGAGATTATACTTTTGGTAAACAATATCGTGATTTTTCGTTACCTGAAAAAACATAATATTAATAAAAATGAATAATTAAATAAAATAATCATAATAATAATTCACTTTATTTTTGTAAATTTTCCATCTCTTCATTCCTCGTTTTAGCCTTTAATTAAACGACAGTCTAGCAAAACTTTCTGTTCACTTCTAATTTTTCAACGCATATTTGTCGATTAAACTTTAGATCTGGTAAGCTTGAAGGGCATACAACCTTATTTGTTTTTCTGACGCGTGAGTTGACACGAAATGAACATGAAAGGTTTTCCAAACGTCGCGATTATTGCATCCACAAAATTTTTGAAGAATGTTATGCGAACGACAGTGAAAAATTATTCGCCTCCTTGGTTGTTACTTTAAAAAAAAAAAAAAAAATGATTTCGGTAAAATTTTCGGAGTACTTGACAACGCATAAAATTACTCGACACGTGAAAAATATTTTTTACTCGCAGTTCCTTAACTGAAGCTTTCAGTTTAGTTTGCGATCGGTTATTGAAATTTGAAAGACGTCAGACGAATAAAAATTTCTACCCTACTACCTACTGATTGGTTCGACATCGCGTAGGATTTTGTCAGCTTTTTAAACAAACAAATTCGAGAACCCTGGAACATTTTCGACCAATAGATAGGCGCTACACGTGTAAACGAATTTCGCATAAAATACCTTCTTCGCACTTTCGCACTATTCCATTACAGGTTGGCTTCCTGGTTCGAAATAATATATTATAACGTATACCTTGAAATCATCCATCATTTTTTTTTCTAGTGTATTTTTTCGGCGCTTTGTCGGCTGGCCGGTTTTTAAGGATGTACGTGGGAGAAGGCGCGCCGGTTAAATTTACGAGCAAGGTGTGAGCGCTATAAGAACTTTTACGCACATGTTTTCACCAAACGTTCGGTTTAATTTTTATTGCTTTCTAAAAAGCGACGCTAAATTGGTACATTTTGTTGTATTACGAGATTTATTTCGGCGAAAGGATAGCTCATTCGGACTTCATCAAAAATGGTTGAAAATTCGGATACCTTTACAAATGAAATAGAGCTTTTAACGTAGGAAATGAGGGGTTATACGGGGAAATTGAAGAGTCACCCAAACCCATAAAGATTCTAAACGAGTCTTCGATTCGGAATTTTATAATCGTATATTCGTACGACCGGATAAGGTTGATAATTTTATTACCAGTAAGGGTTACGAAAGGAAGACGACATTAGAGTGGAATTTTTTGCTGGTAGCTAAAAGTAAATTTTACTCAGGTAAATGTCAATTTTTTTCTACCCTCGAGGACGTGCTCTGCATTAATTATATGCACCATGCGGCCGGCCTTTCTAATGGTATTTCATAAAGATGGCGGAAACGATGGGACGTAACGTCTTACTATTTGGGTCGGCTTTTTTCCCACCGCCGGCAGTAACGATTACAACGTGTGAACCACGGAGCGGTAGCATTTTTGGAATTTTGAGCAGGTATAATCGTATAATGGATTTTTCCTCTAGCTGTATTTCCTCTCCCTCGCTGTGGCGTAGTTAAGGGAACGAATTGGAGTAACATTGTTTCCGTGTGGCAAGTTTTAATGAGCGGCAAATTTCGATTTTTAATTTTAATTTAGTATGAGTGAAGGAACTTGGAACCGTACTCATGATAATTATTAAGAAAAAAAAAAAACAGTTTTCAAATTTGTTTTTTGCTGAATAAATTGAAGTAAAATAAAATTCTGTCCATTGAGAGGGAAATGGTAAAGAATATCAATTTAAAAATATAATTGACAATTTTGCGACAGTTGAGAATGGAAAAATTCACTTATGAAAGTATTATCGTGTTGCACGTAATGTGCGACAGAATAACCGAATTTGAGTTTATAAAAAGAACAAAAACAAACACGTAAAATTAGTAAAAGCGACGAGCATATTTTAGTATCATACATGTATTGTTAATGTTACAAGGTATAGTCGGGTTGGCGGGTTACCATATAATTGTAGTAAGAGGGGAAAAAGCAGTCAACGTATGTACAATTGCTTTTCAATACGACTTTCGATATGACAGGTCCTTTATGTTGTAAATATCTGTTGATATGAGTTACATGGTCTGAACTTCACACTGACCAGTAAAAAATATAAATTTTCTGAATTTTAACTAAATGCTCAGCTACAAACCAAAAAACTGATAATGTGGTAGATGAGCAAGTATATTATTCATCACACCACTGTTATTCTACCCCTTGTTTTTCTCGTGTTTGTCGTTCGCATTGTCGCTGTCTGTGTAAATTGAAATTGAAACATCAAAAAATGTATTTTTACCAATGAAAATACAGTTTTTAGCTGAGTTTTAAAGACGATAGTTATTACAGTCTATTTGATTTGAGAAGGGAAGGTTGGGGAGGTGGGGGTCTTCAAATCTTTGTGTTTCAGACCATTTGTAATCATTTGCCAAATGTCCAACTTGTTGGTATAGTTTTCCCCCATGCGCGGCGCTAACGAGTATTCATACAGTTCGCTCAAAATATGGTAAGAGATTCTTCTTGAAAATGCGCAAAAGTACTTTTTTTTGTTTTTTCGATAAATTTCAAAATGGTGGATCTCTCAAACTTTGAGGGGTGGAGAAGAGGCAAATAGCTTAAAGTTTTCATTTCTGATTTCATATAAAAGAGTGACTCATGGACACTAACATATCCAAATTTCAGCTTCCTAAGTGCATTTTGAGAAGAGTTAGAGCAAAAACGGGTTTTTTGAGGAAGTTTTGAGTCATGAAATTTCTTGAATCTTTTATATTTCCTCACCAAATCGACCTAGAAAGGTCAAACTTTGTGTGCACGGTTTGTTGGTGACCAGAATATGATCTCTTGAATTTGGGTCAAAATCAATTCAAACTGGTGGATTATCAAAATTGGAGTAGAGCTTGAGGAGCCTCAAATTAGTAAAAATGTCATTAATGTGAACTCATATGATTAGTACATATAAAAAGTATACTATATCCCAAAATAACCTTCACACACAATATTGGAAGGAGTAGGAGGTGTTATTGACCTCAAAATGTGGTGAGGGTAGATACGGAACTTCAAAAAATTTTTATTGGGATGCCATATGGTAAAAAATGAGCTCATTTGACCAACTTATTCTGATTTTAGTTTCCCAAATGAATTTGAAGAGGAGTTGGAGCATAGAACGACTTTTTAAGGGGAAATTGCTGCAGAAAATTTCATGAATCTTCAATATCTCCTCACCAAATCGAGCTACAAAGGTGAAACTTCGAATGTAGGTTTAGTTCATGACCAGAATATGATCTCTTAAATTTGGGTCAAGATAAATCTAAAATGGGGGATCGAAAAAAAATTGAGGATGATTTAAATTCAGTTTCCTGAATGGTTTTGGAAGGGATTGAGTAGGAATTTTGAGAATTTGTATTGGGTGTGGCCTGTAGACATGAAGGGATTAGCAGCGTTCCTTATGTGCAAAACTGAACGAACCCCAGTTAAAAACTCAGCTCCAGTAATGTGGCATGGTTGCTTACGTTTTTTTTTTGTTATACAAATATTCTGAAAAATAAACTAAACTCCGTCTTTCAGTTCGCCCATGTCAAAATCATTAGCTGGAGTTTAGACTATTTGCATTTTGTCATTCAGCATGATTTCGTCGAATAGGTCACTTGAATTGTATACTTATTGTTGTTGGTGATATTGTCTTCATTGTAGAATTTTTAAGATTCTCTCAGTCCATTGATAAGTTTCATATCGAAGGTGTAAGTAAATAGGAAATGAAATTGGTGGAAAGAAATGGAAGAAGAAAATTCTAAAAGAAGGAAAAAAAGTTGCAAGATGAAATTTAATGTCGTGAATGATATAGAATACCAGAGATACTATATACCGTAGATGCCTGTGTCACGGTTAGTTTCTCCATCTAACTAGCTACAAATAAAGGGAAAATGGGGTAGGGCGTTATAAAAACCCACATAATGACGACACGTACGAGCACGTAACATGTCGGAAAATAAGCCGCAGATATTGGGTGTGACGAAAATAAGGGTACAAAGCGGAGCCGGAACGATGTGAAGAATCAAAAATTTACCTTATAAAACGTCGAATTATTTTTTAATTGCTTTCGTTAACACCGCTGCTCTTTTTGGCGGCAGAAAAGTAGATAAATGAGAGAAATTAATGTTAAAAATGAGGAAAGAAAAAAGCAAGAGAGAGAAAGCTTCGGTGGAAAATGGCGAAGAATTGTGGTAAATTTCAACAATAAAAAATTACCGTTGCGAAAAAAATTAACTATCTCGGAATCGTGCTTTATGATTTCCTGCTTTTGAGGAAGTTGTCGAAAAAATAGGTATTCGCGAAATGAATGAAAATTCGCCAGATTTTTTCGTATTGTTTAGCGAATAATAAGTTGGTAATTCGATTAGGAATTTTTTCGTAGAATTAGGAAAATGCAAAACCACCTACAACGGTTACAGATGTAAAAAGTGTTTTCAGCGCTTAGCGAAAATTCAACAAGGGAGTTGGGTAACGTTGTAAAAGCTTCTTTGAGTATTTAAATGACGCTTTATACGTTGTCACGCATTTATTAAATTACATATTTATACGGTAGGTTTTTTTATCGTTCGATGACGGCGAATTTAGCCACGTTATTTCATCATTGTCGCCATCGAATTAGCCGACGAATTACATTTTCATCATTGTCGCCATCGAATTAGCCGACGAATGCTTTATGATTTCCTGCTTTTGAGGAAGTTGTCGAAAATAGGTATTCGCGAAATGAATGAAAATTCGCCAGATTTTTTCGTATTGTTTAGCGAATAATAAGTTGGTAATTCGATTAGGAATTTTTTCGTAGAATTAGGAAAATGCAAAACCACCTACAACGGTTACAGATGTAAAGAGTGTTTTCAGCGCTTAGCGAAAATTCAACAAGGGAGTTGGGTAACGTTGTAAAAGCTTCTTTGAGTATTTAAATGACGCTTTATACGTTGTCACGCATTTATTAAATTACATATTTATACGGTAGGTTTTTTTATCGTTCGATGACGGCGAATTTAGCCACGTTATTTCATCATTGTCGCCATCGAATTAGCCGACGAATTACATTTTATAAGAGGCCTATTTCATTCTTATTAACATTTAACAATTGCGAAAACTATAATGAAGACCTCTTTATTCCTAACTGTTTTTAGTGTTTACCGCGTCGTCTAGTTTTTATTACTATGAAACGAACGAGTCTTTGCCCCTTCTTACTTAGCTGGGAAATTTTCGCAACGTTATCTACCGTTAATTTTTTTTTCATTGGAGTTGACAATGGCGGTAATGAAGGCTAATGGAAATTATCGTGCACGGTTCCGAGAGTACGACGGTCTTTCTTTTATGTCATTCTTGTTTTAGAGGGCGGTGAAAAAGGTAAGTTTTTTCTTTTGCTATTTCTTCAAGTACGCGTGGTATGTCTACAAGATGGGTATTTTTCAGTGAATTGTACTTTTGAAATGTTGCTGTTTTATAGAACTTTTGGTCGGACTGAACGTTTTGAATAGTATTTCTGTGTGTTTTTTGGTTGAAGAATTTTTCTTTAATGATACCAGAATTTATGATTTTTATACTAACAACTGATATGTTTCAAGTGAAATAAACAAATTTTATGAAAGAGAGATACTAGGATCAGATAGGATTTGTATAATTTCTTCTTCATATTTGTTCGTAATTGATTATGATGTAAGCAGTGCCTTGTATGATGGGATTTTGTTTTGGATAAACAATTATATAGCTGTAATAAGTATTAATAATGAATCTAAGTACTTTTAAATTATTCCATAATTTATTAAATCAAAGAGTGAATTTTTTAAATTATAACAAAATATTATCTATCGCTCGATTTTTTTCATTGGTTAACCATTTAAAGGCATAATTGGTCGATTGTTCTCATTAATTGGCCGTTTAAACGCTTTATTGGTTGATTGCTCTCGATGAGTATGCCTCTAAACGACGCTTTATATATTGAATTTTCTCATTGTTCGCTGTTCAAAACTTTATTTATTGATTTTTCTCATTGGTTAGCTGTTTAAACGTTTGTTTGGTCTGTTTGTCTCATTAATTGGCCGTTTAAACGCCTTATGGGTTGATTCGTCTCAATACGCGTTTGAACAACACTTTGCTCATAATTAATATTAATTATTTTGGAAATGTTCTCGTTACACGTGCCCATCGAGTTCATGATTCCTACGTTTTCTTTTATTTTTTTATTCCAATGAAACGAGGTTTTTCAAGTCTGTGTTTTACCACGAAAGGGAAAAATTATTGCTGAGCCAAAGGAACGATTAAGGTTTCGTATCAAAAATGTCTTTCCTATAGCGTCGATCTCGAAGCATAATGAAATGTAGATTAAATCCCTACACAAAGGATGCGGCGAAGACTGCAATTAGAATTTAGGGCTTTAGAAGAATCGTGTGATCGATAAATACTCGACGTTGGGACGACACAAAGATAAAGTACTTCATTGTAATTCCGAATCGCTTTGTCGGCTTTGTCAGTGGTTCAAGTGAGTAAACAATGTAGCGAATGAAGTGTTTGGGAAATTAACCTTCGTTGAATAGCGCGCCGATTTTTCGCAATTCCTGTAATCAGGTGTTGACGAGTAGAAAGCGGTGTTAAAAGGTTCACGGTTGAACATAAATCGAAAATGTTTGCATACTTATTTATCCTTTAGATAGAACTTGATGGAATCATAATTACTTTCTATAGTAATATTATTTGTTATTTCTTGCATTTTTGTCACATTGCAATTTTTAGAAATAACTGCAATGAGTTTTGCAAGCATTAATTGTGAATTTCGTTCCTGGTTTTTAATGTAGTACATATTTGAAAAAGCTGTCATAATTAACCATCAGAGCTAATTCGTCTCTAATCACTTTTATATTAAAATACAAGGTTTCAACTCTTTATCTGCTTAACGAAAAATGTAGATAAAATATCTCGATTTCAAAGCCATCTGTGGCGCACCATCTGCAATTTTTGGTAAGGAATACATTTCTTAATCCTCAGGAATTCGTAAGAACGAGCCTTGATTACGATATTTAAAAAGTTATTGGCTAAAAGCTAAGATAATTTTTTTTTCATGTATTTTACGGTACTACTTTTCTCGCATCTTTTCAACGAGCTATTCAACAGCTATTATTTTTTTATGCTTCACATATTGGCGCTTATCTCATATTCTTATCATCAGTAATTCTTGAGATAGGATTTCCAACATTTCCTTTTGTAAAACTAAAAAAAAAAAAATGTTTTAATTTCATTCATTTTTTTTTGGCAAAGTTTTTGACTTGAAAAGAACAACTATTACAGCCTACCTGATTTGGGATGGAGGATCAGAGAGGGTAGGGTCTTTAGATCTCAGAGTTTCTGATCATTTTTATAATCATCTGATCAATGTCCAACTTTTTAGTATATTAAATATTGTACTAGATGTCACAGTCGTGCGTTGCTGTGGCTCATTAACACACAGCACCTATTATTGTTTAACGAACATTTAATTTGCCAAAAAAAACATCAAGGTCAATGATTGAGATACAAACTATCCTATCCTTTAAGTTGGATCAAATTACAAATAGTTACCAAATTTGATCAAAATAGGTTCAGTAGTTTCGGAGTTTATCCCGTTGACATACATCGTGGCGCGAGATTTTTAATATACGAGAGATTTTTTATATTTTTCCACGAAGCGTAGCCCGGGGACGTATGTATGCAAATCATTCAAAATTCGATGTGAGAGTATCCTTTCAAGTGCGAAAAAGGCACTTTTTTGTTTTTTCGATACACCTCAAAATGGCGGACCACTCAAATTTTGAGGGAGGCTGGAGAAAGATGGCTTAAAAATTTTCATTTTTCATCTTATATGGAAGAGTCAGTCACGGACACCAACATACACAAATTTCAGCTTCCTAACTGTATATGTAGGGCTGTTAGAGCAAAAAACAACTTTTTGAGGAAGTTTTGAGTCATGCAATTTCTTGATTCTTCCATATCTCCTCACCAAATTGATCTAAAAAAGTCAAGCTTTGTGTGTGGGATTATTTGGTGACCAGAATATGACCTCTTGAATTTAGGTCAAAATGGATTCAAAATGGCGGATTAACAAAATTTGAGTATAGCTTGAGGAGCCTCTAATTAGTGAAAATATAATTAATCTGAATTCATACGATTATTGGGAATAAAAATATATAATATCCCCAATTCACTTCCATACATGTTTGCGGGGGGGGGGGGGGAGTGGGATGAGGGGTTATCGACCTCAAAATGAAGTGAGAGTAGTTTTTCGAAAATTTTTTATTATGTTGTCATATGATAAAGTTAGCTCAAGTGACTAACCGATTCTGATTTAAGCCTCCAAAGTGAATTTGGAGAGGAGTTGGAGCAAAAAACGCCTTTTGCAAGGGAAATTACTACAGGAAATTTTATGAATCTTCTATATCTCGTTACCAAATCGACCTAGAAGGATCAAACTTTGTATGTAGGATAAGTAGATGACCTGAATATGCCTCTTAAATTTTGGTGGAAATGAATCCAAAATGTCGAATCTTCAAATTTTGAGGATAATTTGAGCAGTCTCAAGTTGCTATAATTTGAAAAATATTTGTTCACTGTTCATATGATTGTTGCGTGGCAAAAAATACTAAATTCGTTGTAAATTTAAGGGTATATTTCACATACACGGTTCTTTTTTTTAGTATAACTAAACTTCGCAGGCACTGTATGTTATCTGTATGGGAACGAAACTGATAACGCTAAAAAAGTGGCATTTTTTAGGGTAAAATTCTTCCTGAGTTTCTTATGAAAACTTTTGAAATTTGAAAATAAAGAAGATAAAACACTCCTCTTTAATTTGTTCAGAACGAAAAATTCAAATTCCAATTTATAAGAAAGTTATAAGCTCTGAAATATGGCCTCCTCAAAAGGCAATTTATTTTTGCGTTTTTCTCGCCAAATAATCGTTTAATTAAGAAAACCTTCTGTGAAGTTTCTTAAATTCTTATTATAGGTGTATATTTTAAATTTCAAGTGAAACAGATAAATAGTATTTGAGAATCAAAGATGTATGAAAATGGCCATTTGGCAGGCAAAACAGTATGCAATCGTGTATGTAGAATAGACCTTTAACTTCTCAAGTGGAGGGATTATCGACTTCAAAATGTGGTATGAGTATATGTGAGGTCGACATTTTTGTATTGTGGTGTCATATGATGAAATGAGAACAAATGACTAACGAAATTTAACCGAAAATGCAATGGCATTTTCTTTATCCTGTTTCAAAATCGTGCTTTGAGGCATCGAAATTACAACTCGAGACCATCTGATGAGTGCTATCTAAAAATCCGTTACCACCAAAAAATTAGCAAACAGACGGCTTATGAATGCTCGCCCAAAATCGACAAACATTCAAATCAAAATACAGTATAAAATAGGTACTGAATGACGAAACAGAGAGAGTTAGATTTGGGTTCTCAAATGGTGTTCAATACCTTCAACTTGTAATGTGTATTAAAAGTAGTGTGTGTTAAAATAATATAACTTTTAATTTCAAACAAAAGGTGTTTCATCATTTTTCAAAACCGCAATTGTGTTACTACAGTAACCTTTTCTCATTTTAGTTTCGCAAGTAAATTTGGAGAGGAGTTGGAGTAAAAAACACCTTTTGGAGGGGAAATTACTATAGGAAATTTTGCGAATCTTCTATATCTCCTCACCAAATTGATATAGAGATGTCAAACTTTGTATGCAGGGCTAGGTGATGACCAGAATGTTACCTCACTGATCCAAAAAGGTGGATCGTTGAAATTTTAGGATAACTTGAGGAACCTCAAATTACTAAAATTTGATAACTATGGGCCCATATGATTATTGCAGGCAAGAAATTTGTATTACATATTCTATATTCAATTTCTTGACTGCTTTTAGAAGGAATAGGCTAGGATTTTTCGACACGGTGCTGGGTGTGGACTTAAAACATGAAAGGCTAACCTGAACAAGCGACAATGTGTATTAAAAGTAGTGTGTGTTAAAATAATATAACTTTTAATTTCAAACAAAGGTGTTTCATCATTTTTCAAAACCGCAATTGTGTTACTACAGTAACCTTTTCTCATTTTAGTTTCCCAAGTAAATTTGGAGAGGAGTTGGAGTAAAAAACACCTTTTGGAGGGGAAATTACTGTAGGAAATTTTGCGAATCTTCTATATCTCCTCACCAAATTGATATAGAGATGTCAAACTTTGTATGCAGGGCTAGGTGATGACCAGAATGTTACCTCACTGATCCAAAAAGGTGGATTAAAATTTGAAAAACTATGATAACTATGGGCCCATATGATTATTGCAGGCAAGAAATTTGTATTACATATTCTATATTCAATTTCTTGACTGCTTTTAGAAGGAATAGGCTAGGATTTTTCGACACGGTGCTGGGTGTGGACTTAAAACATGAAAGGCTAACCTGAACAAGCGACAATGAAGAATTCAGCTCCAGTAATGTAGCATGGCTGCTTACGTTGCGTTGTTTAAATTTTATGAACACTATTTATTTGGTTTATAAAGAAAAGGAACCGGAAGGAACGTTTTTCTTTTGGTTTTCGAGTTTTTTAGTTATTTAAAAAATTTATTTATATTGTTTTCGGATTTTTTCAGTTATGTAACATCTGCCATTTTGGCTTCGGTTAAGAATCTCAAAAAAATTCGAGCTCTTTATGCTTTCGGCCCTCTTCATATCACGTAACTAGTCCTGCATGTTATATAAAAAAAAACATATTGAGAAGAAACACCCTGCTACATAATTATGTAGATTTTAAAGAAAATTTACTGTTTCAATAGTTTCATAAAATTATTATTTTTATTAATTTTACTTTTTTTCTCTCAAAGGAATAAACAATAAATACGAAGATGAGCACTTAACGTCACTATTGAAACACTTCATGTTGCTGGAACCATCATCGGAATCGGATTTGGAAGCTGAACAAACCACTACGGAGATACTGAATTTACCATTTTTCGAAGATATGATTGATACGATAAATGTAACGTCGCAGTTCGGCAATACGGTTATATTACATTGCAAAGTGCACAACTTATTGGATAAGGTGGTAAGGCGCGCACATTTATTAACGTTAAATTCTAACATAGTCGAACGGTTGAAGTTTAATTCTCCCTTTCGACATTGGCAGTACGCGGGCGTTTCGAAGTAAACGAATTTAATACCGATACATAATTCGAGTCGTCACGTCGACTAGATAAAATGCAAATTCTACTCGTTGGAAGATAAAAAACACCTGACATTTGATGCGGAAGTATTACGGTAGTGGTGATGGCTATGGAGTTGGATAAAGAGAATCGCACGTGTTACCGACGCGTTATCATTTTAGAATAATTGAAAATGTAAAAAAAAGAAAAGATGAAAAATAAACGGGAATCTAGTTCGTATTCGGCTAACCTTTTCGACTTCGGTATCCGAACGGTTGGGGGGGGTTGAATGATACGGTATTCTGCGAGAAAATTCTAGCTGAAGAGTGGGAGTTCACGGTAATGGAAAGTATTTTGAAAATTTCATCGTTTAGTCGTAAAACGATAGAACGAGCGAGGAGAATTGTCTACGTATTCGCCGGCATCTCGGCCTCGCTAACTAACAACCATTGTTAATAATATTCAGGTCATGGTGCTTTGTTTTATGATATATCTTATACATGTATGGTTATGAAAAAGCGGCAGATAATAGTATGCCGCTGGCGCCCGCACAAACCGACCATATAACGGAATGGCATTTTTACCGAAAACGCCGCGGAGTTGAGGCAGGAGCAGGGTTGCGCCACGAACTCTTGACTTTCTGGCGCGAAAAGGTGCATCACGTTGCACATTAGCGCGCTCGAGCACGTATTGATATCGGGGCAGAGAAATAAAACGCTTCTTCGCCGTACGAGCGTATGCGAATACGCGCATTCGCGTATTTATTTTTAAACGTTAGCAGTCGCGATATGCGTTATCGCCGGTTTACGCCAACAATCGACGTACTCGAGGTGTTAATCGAAGGACTAGCGAAGCGAACGATGAAGGCGGAGCGGTGAATAAACGATAATAATCAAATGGAAGAAATTGAAAAATATCGAGACAGCTCGCCTTCCCACTAGGATACCGGGTGATTAAAAATAGCAACGTAGCTTTTTCTTTACCTTAACTACTTTTGAAATGAAAAATCACCAGATAAACGTTATCAATTATGGTACAGTTGACTGAAATACGTGTCCTTCGGTGCGGATTTTAATTTAATTTTGGCGAATTTTTATAACACGAGCTCGACGGTTTTAGGGTTTCGTTTGGTGGTAATTATTTTTTACTCTTTTATTTATTTCTTCGACTCGTTGATGCTGGCCTTGGTTACAATTTATTTTTCATTTAAGCGTCTCTGTTTGCGTGAAAATTTCCACGCTGCGATGCAGTCGTATGCGTTGTATGTTGAATTCGGTATAAGTTGGATAGTGATAGTACGAAAACCGCAATTTTCATGGTAATTAAATTCATTTGGTGAACTTGGATTGTATTTCCATTATTATACATAGCTTTAGTCAAGGTTTTCCCATAGCGATGGAGCGATGAAGGCATTCGGGTTTTCTTTCTCCCTCTTCGTCTCTTGAGTAGTCTATTTAAGCTAGAATGCGTGTGGAAGAAATATGGCCGCATCGTAGCGACTGGTAAATGGGGAGCTTTTCTCCGCAATACCTTTAAGCAAGTGGACTGCAATTTTTTCCAATTATACTGATTTTGAATGAATTCCTTGCTACATAAAGTTTTTGCAGAAAAACTATTTCTTTAATTTGCTACTGAACAAAAATGTAAGCCGCTATGCGGCATTACCAGAACTGAGTTTTTGATTTGGGCTTGTTCAGGTAAAACTCAAAGAATTGAAGACTCCACCCTTCCCCGACTCGACCTTCTCAAATCAGGTAATCTGCAAAAACTATAATGTTTATTAAAAACTCAGCTAAAAACTTTTATGTCTGAGCCATTCTTGGTTGAGTAGGGAGAAGGACTGGTCAGAGAGTCGACACTCGACACCGATCAACACATATCTAGTAAAGATTGAAATAGCCGGCTACGTTACCCATCACATTTTATTTATGCTTTTCCTTAAAGCTTATTTGAGTAGTACCCTGTTCGCCGAAAACGAAAAGACAGTTTCCTGTTCTATGGCATTGACGAAGAACTAAGCTTGGAAGCGAACGTGGAATGAAAACGAAATGGAAATTTAAAACGGTCCAAAAGGTGAAAAAATCTCCAAAATTTGGCAACCGTGGAAAAAAAGACACCAAATAAAGAAAAATCCAAACAAATCGTAATTACTTTTTTTTACCTGAAAAAAAACGGGTACCTCTACTCGCGTATCGTTATAAATTGAAATCTTATAAAATGGGTAAAAGCCTGTCGAAGGTTTCGGCTCAGATTGGCGTAGATATACAATAAAACGAAAATACGACGCGACTAGGGTCATTTGCCTTGCTATATAGGTATTTACAAGACCGAGGTAAAGGGAGTGTTTTCTTATTCTGCATTTCACGCGCCTCGTATTTTTACCCATACGGTGTAAGTGGCGACGCTAATGAGACTCGGTTGGCTTGAATTCGTAATAAGGTGGCCTCTCTCATTCTTGCGCTCATTGGCAATTCCCCGAATGATTTCATCGGTGGCTGGCGAAGCGGTATTTTTTTTCTTTATTTGTAAATTCTCCGCGCACTTCCAATATAAACGTATCCACCCGACGTCGTATGAGAAACGTTTTATTAAATTATATCACAAAACGTGTTCGTTCTCGAAAGGCGAATTTGCATTTGGCGAGCGGATGAAGGGGAAGCCGCTCGAGTTGGAAGAGCTTGCGCAGGGGAAAATATGGAAAATTCGCTTGAAAATGAATAATCGAAGGCGAAGTTTTGATTTTGTTGGAACTAGGTGGTGGCGTACTCTCTGCGACCGTATAATTTTTTACACCGTAATTACCGTCCGTATAAAAATTTAATTAAAATATTCGTCGGTTTTTGAGGAATTCGGATGGAGGAAAACAAAGTCATTAGAGGCAGCGTCGACTGTAAGGATTCTGTTTGCCCGAACGAAACGCTGTTATAGGGTAAATGTCAGGCGCTCGGCGAAAACTGGCAAAATAATTAAATTCGAGGAATTCGCAGCATTTTTCTATCGCTATTCGAGTTCCATCAAGCTGAAGAAAATTATTCTTCGAAGAATTAGGCTAGCATTCGAAAATTAACACGGAAATTTCGTCTGCGCTCGTAATGCTGGACGATTATCGCGCGTAAAATTTTTGCCGCTTGCGTGATGAATAAAATATTCACTTCGATGGAATGTTTTGCGAAATAATTTGGTAATTTTTATTATACGAGTATTTCAACCTGTTCGAATGTTTAAAATCTTTTTTCTCTGAAGGTATCTTTTTGTGCAATTTTTTAGTCGTCACGTTTACTGACAAAAATGTAATTTATGTCGAAATTATAGAATGTTCTCTATAGATTTAATTTCGGTGTTCTCCTACACAATGAATGAGCGGAAAAAATGAGCCAATATTTCTTTGGAATGTAGCTTGTCCTGTAACGGGTAATTTCTCGAATAATCATTTGAAACGCGTTTTGTAGATTATTATACAGGAAATAAAGGCAGAAATTTTAATGAAAATGAAATGAATTGGTGCCAAGCTGAAACGTAGCATATAGCATGTAGGCACTATCGTTATCACAGCCTAAAAAGTTCTCAAAAACCCTACAGTGAATCCCCCCAAAGATGGATCAGTGGTGAAAAATATCAGTCTTTCGCCCATAATTCGTTAATGGAGCACGTGAACGTGACAAGAGTGCTTACCAAAAAAGAAGATCGTAAAATTTCCGATAAAAAAATTTCATTCATTTTTTTAGTATAACGTTTCCAAAGGCTGGAAATGGAGGGGGAAATATGCCTTAATTATGAAATGTACCATGGAAAGGATTAGATTCATCGTACGAGTAAGTATGTGATTAATGAGCAAGATACTATATCGTCTATATCCAATTTTGTCACGGGTATATACTACAAAAAAAAGTAAGCATCCATGCCGCATTACTGGAGCTGAATTTTTAACTGGGGCTTGTTCAGATTTACAAAATGTCTATAGGCCCCGCCCAATACCACTATTTTGGATCCATTTTGACAGAAATTGAAGAGGTCATATTCTGGTCATTAACTAATACTACACACGAAGTTTGACCTTTCTAGGTCAATTTGCTGAAGAGATATCGAAGATTCAAGAAATTTCATAACTTAAAATTTCTTCAAGAAACCGGTTTTTGCTCTAAATCTCCTCAAAATACACTTAAAGCCGGTACTTGGATATGTTGGTGTCCATGATTCACTTTTTCATATAAAATCAAAAGCAAAAAATTTAAGGTATTTGTCCCTTCTCCAGCCCCCCTCAAAGTTTGAGTGATCTTTCGTATTGAATTTTTTCGAAAAAATTAAAAAAGTAGTTCGGTTAGATTTCTAAGAAGTGTTTCTCACCAAGTTTTGAGCGAATTTGATAAATACCGGGCGCTACGCATGGGAAAAAAATTTATTATATACCAAAAAGTTGGGCATTTGTCAGATGATTACACATGGTCTGAAACGTAAAGATTTGAAAACGGCATCCTCTTTCGAGCCTCCCTTACCAAATCAGTTAGGCTGTAATAGTTATCGTTATTAAGTTAAAAACTCAGCTAAAAGCAAGCAGCCATTTCGCATTAATGGAGTTGAGTTTTTAATCGGCGTTTCTTTAGGCTTGCATTAAGTACTATTTAGAATCTGTTGTACTTCTCGCATACGATAACCCGCAATAATCATATGAATCCATGTTTCTCAAATTTTATATTCTGGTGATCAACTAACCTGGTATGTATACAAAGCTTGACCATTCTATGGGTCCATTTGATGAGAAGATATAGAAAATTCATGAAATTCCCTATGATAATTTCTCCTTCAAAAAGCCTTTTTCGTTTTAACTCCCCTCCAAATACACTTGCGAAACTAAAATCAGGATAGGTTAGTCAATTGGGCTCGTTTTATCATATAACATCGTAATAAATGAACTTTTATTTTTCACCTTTTATCCTCCATTTGGGCGATTCACTATGGGGATTTGAAAGACCTTTTCGATTATGATATGGATTGTGTCTGAATGCTTTATACTACGTTTTAGCTTGCCTCCAATTATTTCCGTTCCGAAAGTTTTATTGCCTTACCTATTACGTTTGGTAGAATATTTTGGTTTTATAAAGTGAACAAATGATTTCGAGTTTTATTTATTTCGATAAAAGTAACAGAATGTAATTACAATTGGATATTTATTCTAAATGAAGTTTTGAGCATTTGTAGAATGTTGTTTACGAAATTTAGATTTTTAATCCTTTATGTGTGAAATAAATTGATAAATTTTATTGCAGGTATCATGGGTACGTAGAATGGGCGACAAAATGCATCTGTTGTCCTATGGTCAGCAAGTATACAGCAGCGATGAACGTTACGAAATGAAATTTCATCAACCAAACGATTGGCAACTGAGAATACAGTATGCGAATGAGAGAGACGAAGGACATTACGAATGCCAAGTATCATCTCATCCACCAGTAGTTTTCCACGTGTATTTAAAAATAATCGGTGAGTAGGTATAATTGAAAGAATTCCACTAATATTGCTGCGAATAAAAGGAACTCACGAGACATTCGTTCGTAACAGGAAACCTAAATGAAAATTCTTTTTATAACTTACGTTTATTTTTTTCGGTTTAATTTTTTTTATTAATTTTTTTTATTATTTTTTCTCTATCAAAAGAAACTCGAAACATTCTTTCAAAATGACTTCGTATAGATGTTTTAGTATCAAAAGCTCAGACTTTAGGAACCCTTGCGAAATAAAAATCGAGTATATGTTGCTTTTGGTCAGAAATAGTCTAACACTCAGATTTATAGTAAGTTCTTACCTCCTACTTCAGTAAGTGATGTAAAATGTGCGCTATTTTAAATATGTTTTTCCAAAAATTTAATGTTGAATGATCCTTCAGGTTCAAACAACTTCAACTCTGCAGAAATACTAAATATTATTCAAATAAATATGACTATATTTTTCAACACTTATAAATCTGGGCCTAAATTAAGCCCATGCTGTGCAAAAGACCAGTAAGCTAACCATTTATCTTTAATTTTTGAAAATACCCAGAAGTGGTGCTTTTTGGAGAAAAAATCAAAATTAAAAAGGGTTTAGATCTTCTAAATTTGAAAAGAATTGGAAGCTTACTTTTTTCAGTCTTTAGATGACAAAATATATTTTAGGAAGGTGAAAAGATTTTTAATTACTCGAAAATTCTTTTTTTTTTTTTTAATTAAAAATTTTTTAAAATTTGATTTCGTTTAGGGCGCGTCTAAAAATGAGTTGGCGGGCTTACATTTGTATGACGTCTTTTTGGCATCATTTAGCCACTATTGTGACCACTGGCGATCCCCCTTTTCAATTTTTGAAAAAAAGAAAGAAATTCAGTCACCCTGATGCTTAAGTTGAACATATATGCAAAATTTTCTCCTCTTTCGATTAGCGAAAAGAAAAAGTCAACACGGTTTTCCAATCGAAAGTTACTAAAGGTTTTATAAAAATTTCACGATAATACTTCGTAGAAGTAGGAAACCCCGTGTTTTTTCGTAAACAATCTGTCGTAACTTTTAATAGGGAAATCGAATCGACGTTAATTGAAAAAAGAGAAAATGTTGCGTATTTTGTCTATCTTAAACACTTATGGTGTCACCAGGTCTTCGATATATTGTTCTCTGAAGGTTCGAAACGATTTACCCTGACATGTGTGTGTATAGAAATGGACGTTTTTGTAGAAGAACCCATTTTCGTAACAGGTGAAAGGGGCATGGCTATTTAATAAACAATGGGCGATGAGTTCTCATTCTTTTCAGCGCATTCTCTAATTCTATCTTGCATGCCGGTAACACTGCAAATTACTGTAGGTCTGTAGTTATTGGTACTTAGGACTCGGGAATTAAACATTGGTCCTTTTAACTCGAGGGTTTTCGGCTATCATCAAAGAGAGTGTCTAATGGTCAAGCAAGTCATGCAAAGTCAAATCTTTGTTTAAGTCGAGAATTTTTTTTCAAAAATTAAGAAAAAAATTCACCTCCCTTATTAAATAAAAAACGTAAACACCTATACTGCATTATTGGAGCTCAGTTTTTAACTGGGGTTTGTTCAGGTTTGGAAATAACGTTGTTAACTGAACATACCGCATACCAAGTCTGAAAACTCCGATTTTATCCCTTCCAAAACCACTGAAGAAGTTGAATCTAGAACAAAAATATAGGATTCCCTGCCACGCAATAATCATATGAACACATATTTTTCAAATTATAGCCACTTGAGGCTCCTTAAATTATCCTCAAATTTTGATGATCCGCCATTTTGGATTCATTTTGACCCAAATCTAAAAACTAATATTCTAGTCATCAGCTTGAAACTAGGTACACATTTCGACCTTTCTAAGCGGATTTGGTGCGGAGGAATGGAAGATTCATGAAATTTCTTATAGTAATTTCTCCTCCAAAAGCCAATTTTGCTCTAACTCTTCTCCAAGTGCACTTGGGAAGGAAAAATCACAATATGTTAGCTACATGGGCTCATTTCATCATATAGCACGTTAATAAAAAAATGACTACCTCTTTTGTACAACCACCACGTTTTGAAGTCGATATCCCTCCCTTCTCCCATCCAACTATATGTATGGAGGTGAATTAAGAATATAGTATAATTTTTATTCACAATAATCATATGAGTTCATATCATTTACATTTTTACTAATTCGTGAATCCTCAAGCTCAACTCAAAGTTTGATAATCCGTCATTTTGGACCATTTTGACCCAAATTCAAAATGTATTATAGCCGTCAGCTAACTCTACTCACAAGGTTTGACCTTTGTATATTTATTTGGTGAGGATATATTATATAAGGTTCTAGAAATTTAATGACTCAAAAAATTCCTCAAAAATCCGTTGTTTGGTATAATTCCTTTCCAGATGCACTTGAGCAGCTGAAATTAGAATAGGTAAGTCATTTGGGCTCATTTTATCAAATGATACCGCGATATAAATTTTTCAACATTTCAAGTACCCCACCACATTTTGAGGTTGATAACTTCTCCTTCTCCCCTCCAGAAACATGTGTGAAGATGAATTTGGGATATGGTATGCTTCTTATACCCAATAATTATATAAGTTCATATTATTATTTTTTTTACTTATTTGAGGCTTCTCAACCTCTGCTCAAATTTTTATAATCCGCCATTTTGAATCTATTTTGATCCAAATTCAAGAAGTCATATTCTGGTCAACAACTAACCCCACACACAAAGTTTGACTTTTCTAGGTCTATTTGGTGAGGAGATGTGGAACATTCAAGAAATTTCATGTAGAGGTGAAAAATAAAAAATGAAAAGTTTTAGCTAAAAGCTTTCTGGAGTTGCATAGTCAAAAATGAAATTTAGTGGTGTATTTTGTCTTTGGTACTCATTTTTGAAGTTTCGAAATTAATGACTTTGCCGCTTATGTGACACATCACCATTTTCGGACGATTCAAATCTTCGTGAAGGGCCGCTGATGGCGCTGATTATTGAATTAGTGGAAACTTTAACTCTTCATATATTGAGACTACTCCGGATAACTATACCAAAAACCAGTTTGATAACGATCGCTTTCCATCAAACGTCTAGAATGTCTATTACTGGGGAAGGTAATGCGATACGGTGTAGTTGAGAAACACAAAATTACACTTACATCATTAAAAGTTTTCAGTCTGCGATCTTTTGAGTTCGAATTTGTGGTTAATAATTATATTACTTGGTTTTCAGTGCCAGAACTGGAAATAGCGGACGAACGCGAATTACCGATCAAGAATAAATTTTATAATGTGGGCAGCACCATCGAGCTAAAGTGCGTTATAACCAAAGTACCACACCAACCCAATACATTTATCACATGGAAACACGGTACCAGAATATTGAATTATGACACCGTACGCGGTGGTATAAAGTAAGTCGTTGTCAAACTTGGCAATATAAACTGCTATTAAGAATGCTTATCGGTGATGCTATGTAAATTGGTAAATTTTTCGTTACTCGTAAATCATCGGATATTTCATTTATTTGTCGCAGTTTTAATAACGTTCCTGTACCTACACGCGAATCGCGATCGAGGAAGTTATACGATACTTTAGATGAAACGAAATTTCGAATTTTTCTGTGTCGATATTGTGGAAAATTCGTGAATTAGTAAAGGAAAACTTTTCGTCGTATCGTTGCCGTGTTCAAATTTTACCTAATACGAAAATTTCACGTTCGTTATTACGAATGCATGAAATTGAGAACTTCGTTTGGTTTTTTCGACGAGAATAAACTTGCTGTTACGTATGTCGAAAATTCTAATAATATTACTCGCCTCAGAGAGCACGATGCCTATTGGAAATTTTTTCATTTGATGAGAGGTTCTACAAGGTGAATTTTCTTTTTATAATGATTTCCCATTACGACGATACCAACAAAAAGTAAAAATATACGTATATAATTGCAAGAAACCCTTAAAAAATTCCTTTTAACTGCACAAGTTGGCAAAATGGAAAAATACCCAGGTCTCTAGGGAATAATTAATGAAACCTAAACGTTATATTTTATTTTTCTAATAATAACGATGGAAAAGCGAAAAATTTCCTTCCATTAACCGCCAAAGTGAATAAAATAAAGATTGAAGAAAACAAGTTCGTGAAATAATTACGCGAAGGATGGGGTTAGGCTATTCTTTGTAAAATCGAGCGAAACGGATTTTCAGACGGAAGAAATAATACGACAGTTTTTGAAAGCAGTTAAAAGCAATTGAAAACAGAAGGCGAAGATTTTTCAAATTAAGCTTCAGCTTTAACCAGTACAGTTGTTTATGTTATATCAAAAATAACCCCGGAAGGCGTTGGAAATCCGAAACTATTTTGTAAGTGTAACGAGGAGACTGGATTGAGACGATGTAAGGCTGGAGGCTAGTAGTAGCTGAAGCTTCGTTTCTCAGCCCCCTTAAATTTTTCTATTAATTTTTTACAAGCAATTCAAAACGTCGATATAAAAAAGATTCATTTTTTCAAAGAAGTTGGTAAACATTGTTGATATAAGATAATACTTAGTAGGTAATTAGGTATATTGAACAAATTACTTTTTTTTGGCTCTCGACTTTTGCTAAAGTATCCATGATTTCACAACAGTCAATTCCTTTCTCAATTCGGAGAAGGGTCTCTCCGTAGAAAGATTACTAGCTGGAATATTTAGATAAATTTTTAATAAAATATTTATATTTGGAAAGGATTCCTATTAATTGAAGTTTGTGGAATCATTTGTACAGTTGAACAATACCTTTTTCATTATTATTTTCAGAAGATTTATCTTTGTTATCGTTTGCTATAGTTTTAAATTGAATTCACTAATTCAATAAAAATTTTTCTAGTCCTTATTATGAAATTTCAACAATTTTTGTATCATCTTTTTACATTAATTTTACTGAAAATCATTTGTATCCCATAAAATAGCTATTAATGAGAAATGAAAATTTACTTTCGAACTGTTTTTAAGTTGAGTTTTTTATAAAAATGATCGCTATTATTTCCTACCTGAGTTGGTAAGTGGGTTGAGGGTGGGTGGGTTCTTCAAATCTGTGCGTTTCATATCATTTGTAATCATCTGACAAATGTCCAACTTTCTGGTATTTACGTAGCAACGGCTGGTATTCATGAAAATTTCTCAAGCTTTGGTGAGAGACTCTTCTCAAAAATGCAAAAAAACATACTTTTTTGTTTTTTCGATGCATCTCGAAATGGCGGGTAACTCAGATTTTGAGGGAGGCGGAAGGAAGAGCAAATCGCTCAAAATTTTCCTCATTTATCTCATATGAAAGAGTAAATCACAGAAACCAACATATCCAAATCTTAGCTTCTCAAGTACATTTGGAGGGGATTTAGAACAAACAACGGCTTTTTGAGGAAGGCTTGAGTCATGAAATTTCTCCATATATCCTCACCATATCGACCTATAAAAGTCAAACTTTGTATGTAGAGTTAGTTGGTGACCAGAATATGTCCTCTTGAATTAGGGTCAAAATGTAATTAAGGAATTGATTTGATTCACTGTTGGCGTTGTTAGCCATATTGGACTAAAAAATTTTTTATTGATGAAATATTACTGTTACAATAAAAACTCCATAAATTAAAAAATTAAAAATTATAAAAAATATGCTGACGCGTTTCGGCGCACTGCCATTTTTGTAGCTTAATATTAAACTGCCGAAAACCTGCGAACAACTCTACTGTACAATAGCGCGTAATTACATTTATTTATTTAAAAACGCAATTATATTAGAAACATAATCAAATGTACTGCGTTCCGGAGTGTTTTCATTTAACACTACTTCACCAGCACTTACATGACTGCAAATTTCGTAATTTTCCAGCCAATCTAAACGCCTTCCCTTATTTTCGACATGCAAAATCGCAAAATCACTATCTAGATCGAAATTATGACTATGGTTAATTAAATAATTAGCGAACGTAGATATACCTATTTTTTTATTCATGAATGCACGATAATGTTGTTTAAATCTAACAGTAAAGGATCTGCTTGTTTGACCAATATAAATAGCTTTGCAGATGTTACATATTAATTTATATACTCTGCTTCTTTTTATTTTAGGAATGCGATCCTTATTATTACAGAATAATTTCCTGATAGTGTTTGTGGGGGTAAATGCAAATTTAGTGTTGTCACTATTACATTTTTTGATTCAAAATGGATACGAAATGGCGGATTATTAAAATTTGAGTAGAGTTCGAGAAGCCTCAAATTAATAAAAATACGATTTATATGAACTCATATAATTATTGGGTATAAAAAACATACCATATACCAAACTCACTTTCACATATGTTACTGGAGGGGAGGAGGAAGGGTTGTCAATCTCAAAATGTCGTGAGAGTAGTTTTTCGAAAAATTTTTATTGTGATATCATATGTTAAAATGAACTCAAGTGACTAACCTATTCTGATTTCAGCTTTCAAAGTGAATTTGGAGGGGAGTTGAAGCAAAAAACGTCTTTTGGAGGGGAAATTGCTATAGGAAATTTTATGAATCTTCCTTTTCTCATCACCAAATCGAACTTGAAAGATCAAATTCTGTATGTAGGATAAGTAGATGACTGGAATATGGTCTCTTAAGTGTTGGTGAAAATTAATCCAAAATGGTCAATCTTCAAAATTTGAGGATAATTTCAGAACCCTCAAGTAGCTATAATTTGAAAAAGATGTGTTCATATGATAATTGCATGGCAAAAAAATGCTACATTTTTGTTCTAATTTCAACTTCTTCGAGGATTGTGAAAGGAATAGAGTAGGGTTCTCAAACTTTATTTGCAAACCTGAACCAGTCCCAATTAAAAACTCAGCTCCAGTAATTCATCATAGATGCTTACTTTTTTTTATTATTATTATTCTTTTATTGAAAAAATACGTATTTCAAATTTTAAAGCTTTTTCTTTTTTGGTGGGTGCGTAGTTCATTTCTTAGACTATAAAAAAATCAACTTCAAATCCCAAAATTCCCTCCAGTGGGTGGGATCGTAAGCTACAGCCACCATATATACCACTTTTATCCTGCTCAGGTAACGAGTGAAAAATATGCGGTATTGATGCATATTATTGGCAGTTTTTATCCTAGTTTTTAAGTATAAACGAAAGCTATAACCCCTATATAATTTGAAAATAGGAATGTCCTCATACCTTTACGATTCAGACCATTTTGAAATTGATTTCTTGATGTCCAAGTTTTTTATGCATACAGTCCTTTTCGTTCAAAAGCATAATTAGAAGTTGATCATATTCGTACACAAATGAAAACGAAAAAAAAAAAATGCAAAATCTATGAAGTGAACATAACATTTATATTTTAATTCTCTAAGTGAATTGGGAGTGGATTCAGTGTAAAAAACAGCTTTTACGGGGTTAGTCAATAAAATGAAACCAAAGAACGAAAAACGAAAACGAAATGTTTGAAAAATTCTAAATGTAACGAAAACGAAGTCTTTGAATTACGAATGAGAAACGAAAAGACTCAACTTTAAAGACCCACATTGTTTTACAGTTTTTATTTTATTATAATGCTTACTTATTATTGCAACAACGTTGAAAAATATGATGAATTAAAATTCGTATAAGGTAAGGCGTTCCCAGCAAATGAGAAATTTCAATCTCTTGTTATTTGTTAGTGAAAAATCAAGAGCTTATTTATAGAATGAGGCTGTAAGTTCAACGAGTTGAGGATTTGAAAAAAAATTGAGAAGTATACTTTGCTGAGCCGACTTTCACGTGGTCGAAGCCACGAGCCAAGACTATGTGAAAACGTTGAGAAACTCAAGATTATTGGATTAAATCATACTCAAAAATGTTTTCAATGAAATTTCGGTATGAAAAAAATTGAAATTTCACTTCGGCTTATGTACATTCAACTTATGATATGATATACTTTTTCAATTTTTTGTAAATACCTCATTGTTGGATGCCTGATGGTACCACTGGTCTCCTTGGCTACCCTCTCAGTTCGACTCTTGTACCGCTAATTGCTTGTTTCGGTACTTGCGGTGGGTGTAAAAAGATTGACAGCATTACCTACATGTCTGAACATACCCTTGTTAAAAATTCATCTCCTATATGCAACGTGACTGCTTACGATTTTATTTTTCACTCAAGTTTGTGGATTGTTGTTACCTAAATTGATATATTTTTAAGGTTATGTTTTGAATCAAGTACTCCCTATTATAAAGCTATTACCGAATGAAAAGAATTTCAAAAAGCTTCGAGTTTCAAGAACAATGTATTACTAGGAACAAAGTTTTAATCATCCATCGTATTAAGTCTTTTAACGTTTCAGAGCGGTTTTATATCGCTGTTTCAATTAAACGCGCCTAGATAGTATTTCTTCTATGTAATAGGTTGTCTGTTTCTTATGAAGAACAGATCATCATAGTAGTTATAGTATTTTTAACATGTCAAAAATTGAAGCTTTACGTTCTCGCATTGAGATCCGACTTTACCAACGGGTTTAGGTTCTTATTGAATAAATGCTTCTGCTTCGAAGTACGAATTCTCGTTTAAATTGAGTTGTTCAAAAGTTGGAATTTTTCGAGTATAAATTAAACGCAGTTTTTTAATATTCAGTAGTGTTCGACGTTCAAAGAAACTACGAAAAAATTGCGATTACACGATATGCGACCAAGATTCTTCAAATAGCAGGAAATTTTTCAATAATTTCTTAATTAAATTTCTATAGTAGATATTACTCCGATTTCTTGTTTATTTTTCAGAGTACAGTAACTTGGTATCTATATAACGTTAATGGTAGGGCTAAAACCTGAAAGCCCACTCTCTCTTGAGTGGACCAACGTTTTCAAAAAATCTAATTAGCTCTTCAACACTACTAACTCTACTCATTTCATGAATTTTAATCTTTTCTAATTATGAAAGTATAATCACGTGGCGTCACGTTACCTCTCAAAATGTGGTTATTTCTGAGGATCTGTCTGCTCTACTCATACACAACATTTTGAGTAAAAAGTACGAATTTCCTTGGACATAATGTACAGAAGGGCGTGTGGTACCTACGATTAGGAAGTAAAACAAATTTATATTTCTACTTGAAGTCAAAGTTTGTAGCATAGAAAAGGTTTTCAGGTTTTCAGGTTTTCATTTATTCTCCTTATTACTCCATCACCAAATGGTTTATACGAAACTGATTTTTCTAAATGAAGAAATATCAATTTTTCTCACCCCGTTTAATATTAATGTTTCGTAGAGCTCGAGCTCGTATATTTATGATTTAAAAATTCATACTTGCTGCTGGTGGTAATGTGCACTACGTATACATTAACCGTCGGAAATCTGTTTCAGTGTAAAAACAGAAATATTACCAGACGGTGCACAAAGTAGATTATTCGTCGCCAATGCAAAACCAACGGATTCCGGAAATTATACTTGTTCTTTGGCTGACGTAGCTGCGACATATGTTTCCGTGCAAGTTCTAAATGGTTGGTATACGTTTGTTTTCGTCTCTGGCAAGGTCGCTAAAAATTTTCAATCATAAGTTTGTTGCTTGTAATTTAGTGAATTTTTTTTATTGAAGTGATGATTGAAAGTACAATTTTTTTTTTACAGGCGAAACGCCAGCAGCCATGCAGCATGGAGGCAGCAGTGATCATTCGAAATTCAATTTTACCTTATTCGTCTTAATTATGTGGATGTTAAATCAATTCCGGTGACAATTTGATGTTTGAGAAATTTTCAAAATATGTCTTTTGTGTGGAATTATTTTTATGTGACGTCATTTGGCTTTTTAAATGTTCTCGAGTAGTTGAATGGAAGAGATGACGAACACGGATTTGTTGAATGTATATATTGAAGATGCGACGATTTGTTAATAGATAATTCAGTGTGGGACGATTCCACTTTTTATGTATTTGGTGGTGATTTTTTCATTTTGTTTTACGCTATTGGTCGTCGCGAACTTTCACTGTAACCGACTGCCAAAAAAAGAAATTTACAGATTCCGATTTTGCATGTAAAACGAAATAAAAAATGAGCCGAGGAAAGAAAAAGTGAAAAAGTTGTAGTTTCGAGTTTTTTATATCTGAGAACAAAAACTTGGTAACTTTTTTTATTCGACAATTTACGTATTTTCCATTTCATTTAACATTTATGTATGAGAATTTCAAATTACATTTAGAAAGTACCTTGTAAGTTTTCTTGTGCGAATGGTTATTTATAATTATCGCAATACCGTCGAAAAGCTCAACGCGAATGACGTAGCGGATATAATTAAACAAGCGAAAATTGAGTGGAAGCTAATGAATTATACAAATGAGACATTCATTTTATTAGAAGTTTGACGACGAATTATTGATATTTTCATGAATTTGAATTGGAAAAATCATTTTTGTAACTGTCGTAAAAACAAAAATTTTACTTTTGCAGGCGTTTTTACTGGTGAAAGTTTTTGGCTTGCAAACGCGTAATGTTTTATCATTTTTCATTAAAAAAAAAAAAAGACTGAAAAATATTTTTCAATTTAAAATGAATTAGTTAAATCCGCAGAAATTCCTATGAAGAAGTTTCTCGACTTCCTCTTTATGTATACTTTTTTTTGTATTTGAAGAATTTCTCTTGTTTATGTTATTCGTTAACGCTTATATAGATTTTTAATCATGTATTATCGTGAGGGATGTTTTACATCGAAAATTATTCAATTGATTACCAATTTAACATTGTCTTTTAAATATTGCAATTATTAATTGTGTGTGGAAATATTTTTGCAGCTTGTTGTTTATATTGTTTGTTTTAATGACCAATTAATGATTTGTATTGCGAAGACATTTTATTTTGTTATTGTGTGTAGATACCTACTTGAATATTTCCTTCATCGATGTAATAAAAACCAGGAGGATAGGAAGATTTGTTATTTAGAATGATTTCTTGGATTGATTTAAACTACAACCTGATATTGAAGCGTATTTGGAAGTTTAAACGTAAGGAATTGATTATTTATTTACGTTTCTTGATCACTGAATTACTGAACGAAATTTGAAAAGATTCATAAAATTTCATGTTTATATAAAAATACTCTTGAATATGAAAAAAAAAATTGGTTAAAAAAATTTTAAAAATTAGAATATGTGAAGCCGGTTTTTTTTATATAACCGAACTTTGAAGGCACTGTATGCAATTCTTATTGGGACAAAATTTAAAGGATTTAAATGATAATGTTTTTGCTGCACTTTTTCTCAACAACTTCAAGAAATAATTTCTTGAAATTTGAAATAATGAAAGTTGATAACTTCTCTTTTAATTAACGCACAAAAAAGCACCCAGTTCTACAGTTTGATATGCGTTATCAATAGCGAAACACCGATGATACTTTCTTGAAGAAATATGTTTTATTCAATCGAAAAAATCTCATGCATGGTTTTTTGAATATTGGTGGAGAATGAATGTTACAATTTCAAAGAGAAACCGTTATCTACGCACGATTACGTAGTGTGTCTAAATTTTGCTTAACATTGAGAAGTTTTAAGCAAAATTTTGAGGTTATTTCACAATTTCATTGAGGTCACGACCAGGCTTTCGATGTAAACATGTAAGTAAAATATATCCTAAGTCATGAAAAATCATGTTTATTTTAAAAATTTCAAAATTGAATTCATTCTGCGGAAAAAGATCCGGTCTCTGAAATGAATTTTCTATTAGTACGTGAACAAAAATCGAAACACACACCTAACTACATGTAAACTTTGTAAAATTCGTTATATGTAATATGTATGATTTTGTAATTTGTATATGTATATAATGCCTACGTGTTATTGTATTCCAATATTCGATGTTTAATACAATAAAATCTTTTTAAATATTTTTTGAACGCTTCAGTATTCATGAATTTACTACAGTTTAATTAAAAAAAAAAAGTTAACAGTAGAAATTTCCATCGAAGGAGCATTTGATGGGATTCTGAAAAGAAAATTTCAAGCAGAATTTTGTCAGCTATCTTTGTAGTCACCAAATAACAGTTTGCACCGTCGTACTCAGCGCAAAACTTCGCACTTCGCTATGTATGAGCGATTTGATATTATTTTTACATGGCTGTATTTACTTTTTAAATTAGAAATTTTTCGCTAGAATCTATATCACGAAAAATTGAAATATATCCCTGAAAATAAAATATTTCATACGACCATTGAACACTTGACTATGATTGGTAAATTTAATTACCTACATGAACGCGCTACTTGAAGCCAGGGTTAAAAACCACAACCACCAAAAACCACCATAACCGTATGTTTTGAAAATTTGAAAGGGTTTTCATAACCATTTAGCGTTTTTACGCTAATTAGCGTGATTTTTTCGGAGTTGAGCGTATTTTTTTGCGGTATTTAGCGTAATTTAGCGTTTTTACGCTAATTAGCGTTTTTTCCGGAGTTGAGCGTATTTTTTTGCGGTATTTAGCGTAATTTAGCGTTTTTACGCTAATTAAAGCGTTTTTTCCGGAGTTGAGCGTATTTTTTTGCGGTATTTAGCGTAATTTAGCGTTTTTACGCTAATTAGCGTGATTTTTCCGGAGTTGAGCGTATTTTTTTGCGGTATTTAGCGTAATTTAGCGTTTTTACGCTAATTAAAGCGTTTTTTCCGGAGTTGAGCGTATTTTTTTGCGGTATTTAGCGTAATTTAGCGTTTTTACGCTAATTAAAGCGTTTTTTCCGGAGTTGAGCGTATTTTTTTGCGGTATTTAGCGTAATTTAGCGTTTTTACGCTAATTAAAGCGTTTTTTCCGGAGTTGAGCGTATTTTTTTGCGGTATTTAGCGTAATTTAGCGTTTTTACGCTAATTAAAGCGTTTTTTCCGGAGTTGAGCGTATTTTTTTGCGGTATTTAGCGTAATTTAGCGTTTTTACGCTATTTAAAGCGTTTTTTCCGGAGTTGAGCGTATTTTTTTGCGGTATTTAGCGTAATTTAGCGTTTTTACGCTATTTAAAGCGTTTTTTCCGGAGTTGAGCGTATTTTTTTGCGGTATTTAGCGTAATTTAGCGTTTTTACGCTATTTAAAGCGTTTTTTCCGGAGTTGAGCGTATTTTTTTGCGGTATTTAGCGTAATTTAGCGTTTTTACGCTATTTAAAGCGTTTTTTCCGGAGTTGAGCGTATTTTTTTGCGGTATTTAGCGTAATTTAGCGTTTTTACGCTATTTAAAGCGTTTTTTCCGGAGTTGAGCGTATTTTTTTGCGGTATTTAGCGTAATTTAGCGTTTTTACGCTATTTAAAGCGTTTTTTCCGGAGTTGAGCGTATTTTTTTGCGGTATTTAGCGTAATTTAGCGTTTTTACGCTATTTAAAGCGTTTTTTCCGGAGTTGAGCGTATTTTTTTGCGGTATTTAGCGTAATTTAGCGTTTTTACGCTATTTAAAGCGTTTTTTCCGGAGTTGAGCGTATTTTTTTGCGGTATTTAGCGTAATTTAGCGTTTTTACGCTATTTAAAGCGTTTTTTCCGGAGTTGAGCGTATTTTTTTGCGGTATTTAGCGTAATTTAGCGTTTTTACGCTATTTAAAGCGTTTTTTCCGGAGTTGAGCGTATTTTTTTGCGGTATTTAGCGTAATTTAGCGTTTTTACGCTATTTAAAGCGTTTTTTCCGGAGTTGAGCGTATTTTTTTGCGGTATTTAGCGTAATTTAGCGTTTTTACGCTATTTAAAGCGTTTTTTCCGGAGTTGAGCGTATTTTTTTGCGGTATTTAGCGTAATTTAGCGTTTTTACGCTATTTAAAGCGTTTTTTCCGGAGTTGAGCGTATTTTTTTGCGGTATTTAGCGTAATTTAGCGTTTTTACGCTATTTAAAGCGTTTTTTCCGGAGTTGAGCGTATTTTTTTGCGGTATTTAGCGTAATTTAGCGTTTTTACGCTATTTAAAGCGTTTTTTCCGGAGTTGAGCGTATTTTTTTGCGGTATTTAGCGTAATTTAGCGTTTTTACGCTATTTAAAGCGTTTTTTCCGGAGTTGAGCGTATTTTTTTGCGGTATTTAGCGTAATTTAGCGTTTTTACGCTATTTAAAGCGTTTTTTCCGGAGTTGAGCGTATTTTTTTGCGGTATTTAGCGTAATTTAGCGTTTTTACGCTATTTAAAGCGTTTTTTCCGGAGTTGAGCGTATTTTTTTGCGGTATTTAGCGTAATTTAGCGTTTTTACGCTATTTAAAGCGTTTTTTCCGGAGTTGAGCGTATTTTTTTGCGGTATTTAGCGTAATTTAGCGTTTTTACGCTATTTAAAGCGTTTTTTCCGGAGTTGAGCGTATTTTTTTGCGGTATTTAGCGTAATTTAGCGTTTTTACGCTATTTAAAGCGTTTTTTCCGGAGTTGAGCGTATTTTTTTGCGGTATTTAGCGTAATTTAGCGTTTTTACGCTATTTAAAGCGTTTTTTCCGGAGTTGAGCGTATTTTTTTGCGGTATTTAGCGTAATTTAGCGTTTTTACGCTATTTAAAGCGTTTTTTCCGGAGTTGAGCGTATTTTTTTGCGGTATTTAGCGTAATTTAGCGTTTTTACGCTATTTAAAGCGTTTTTTCCGGAGTTGAGCGTATTTTTTTGCGGTATTTAGCGTAATTTAGCGTTTTTACGCTATTTAAAGCGTTTTTTCCGGAGTTGAGCGTATTTTTTTGCGGTATTTAGCGTAATTTAGCGTTTTTACGCTATTTAAAGCGTTTTTTCCGGAGTTGAGCGTATTTTTTTGCGGTATTTAGCGTAATTTAGCGTTTTTACGCTATTTAAAGCGTTTTTTCCGGAGTTGAGCGTATTTTTTTGCGGTATTTAGCGTAATTTAGCGTTTTTACGCTATTTAAAGCGTTTTTTCCGGAGTTGAGCGTATTTTTTTGCGGTATTTAGCGTAATTTAGCGTTTTTACGCTATTTAAAGCGTTTTTTCCGGAGTTGAGCGTATTTTTTTGCGGTATTTAGCGTAATTTAGCGTTTTTACGCTATTTAAAGCGTTTTTTCCGGAGTTGAGCGTATTTTTTTGCGGTATTTAGCGTAATTTAGCGTTTTTACGCTATTTAAAGCGTTTTTTCCGGAGTTGAGCGTATTTTTTTGCGGTATTTAGCGTAATTTAGCGTTTTTACGCTATTTAAAGCGTTTTTTCCGGAGTTGAGCGTATTTTTTTGCGGTATTTAGCGTAATTTAGCGTTTTTACGCTATTTAAAGCGTTTTTTCCGGAGTTGAGCGTATTTTTTTGCGGTATTTAGCGTAATTTAGCGTTTTTACGCTATTTAAAGCGTTTTTTCCGGAGTTGAGCGTATTTTTTTGCGGTATTTAGCGTAATTTAGCGTTTTTACGCTATTTAAAGCGTTTTTTCCGGAGTTGAGCGTATTTTTTTGCGGTATTTAGCGTAATTTAGCGTTTTTACGCTATTTAAAGCGTTTTTTCCGGAGTTGAGCGTATTTTTTTGCGGTATTTAGCGTAATTTAGCGTTTTTACGCTATTTAAAGCGTTTTTTCCGGAGTTGAGCGTATTTTTTTGCGGTATTTAGCGTAATTTAGCGTTTTTACGCTATTTAAAGCGTTTTTTCCGGAGTTGAGCGTATTTTTTTGCGGTATTTAGCGTAATTTAGCGTTTTTACGCTATTTAAAGCGTTTTTTCCGGAGTTGAGCGTATTTTTTTGCGGTATTTAGCGTAATTTAGCGTTTTTACGCTATTTAAAGCGTTTTTTCCGGAGTTGAGCGTATTTTTTTGCGGTATTTAGCGTAATTTAGCGTTTTTACGCTATTTAAAGCGTTTTTTCCGGAGTTGAGCGTATTTTTTTGCGGTATTTAGCGTAATTTAGCGTTTTTACGCTATTTAAAGCGTTTTTTCCGGAGTTGAGCGTATTTTTTTGCGGTATTTAGCGTAATTTAGCGTTTTTACGCTATTTAAAGCGTTTTTTCCGGAGTTGAGCGTATTTTTTTGCGGTATTTAGCGTAATTTAGCGTTTTTACGCTATTTAAAGCGTTTTTTCCGGAGTTGAGCGTATTTTTTTGCGGTATTTAGCGTAATTTAGCGTTTTTACGCTATTTAAAGCGTTTTTTCCGGAGTTGAGCGTATTTTTTTGCGGTATTTAGCGTAATTTAGCGTTTTTACGCTATTTAAAGCGTTTTTTCCGGAGTTGAGCGTATTTTTTTGCGGTATTTAGCGTAATTTAGCGTTTTTACGCTATTTAAAGCGTTTTTCCGGAGTTGAGCGTATTTTTTTGCGGTATTTAGCGTAATTTAGCGTTTTTACGCTATTTAAAGCGTTTTTTCCGGAGTTGAGCGTATTTTTTTGCGGTATTTAGCGTAATTTAGCGTTTTTACGCTATTTAAAGCGTTTTTTCCGGAGTTGAGCGTATTTTTTTGCGGTATTTAGCGTAATTTAGCGTTTTTACGCTATTTAAAGCGTTTTTTCCGGAGTTGAGCGTATTTTTTTGCGGTATTTAGCGTAATTTAGCGTTTTTACGCTAATTAAAGCGTTTTTTCCGGAGTTGAGCGTATTTTTTTGCGGTATTTAGCGTAATTTAGCGTTTTTACGCTATTTAAAGCGTTTTTTCCGGAGTTGAGCGTATTTTTTTGCGGTATTTAGCGTAATTTAGCGTTTTTACGCTATTTAAAGCGTTTTTTCCGGAGTTGAGCGTATTTTTTTGCGGTATTTAGCGTAATTTAGCGTTTTTACGCTATTTAAAGCGTTTTTTCCGGAGTTGAGCGTATTTTTTTGCGGTATTTAGCGTAATTTAGCGTTTTTACGCTATTTAAAGCGTTTTTTCCGGAGTTGAGCGTATTTTTTTGCGGTATTTAGCGTAATTTAGCGTTTTTACGCTATTTAAAGCGTTTTTTCCGGAGTTGAGCGTATTTTTTTGCGGTATTTAGCGTAATTTAGCGTTTTTACGCTATTTAAAGCGTTTTTTCCGGAGTTGAGCGTATTTTTTTGCGGTATTTAGCGTAATTTAGCGTTTTTACGCTATTTAAAGCGTTTTTTCCGGAGTTGAGCGTATTTTTTTGCGGTATTTAGCGTAATTTAGCGTTTTTACGCTATTTAAAGCGTTTTTTCCGGAGTTGAGCGTATTTTTTTGCGGTATTTAGCGTAATTTAGCGTTTTTACGCTATTTAAAGCGTTTTTTCCGGAGTTGAGCGTATTTTTTTGCGGTATTTAGCGTAATTTAGCGTTTTTACGCTATTTAAAGCGTTTTTTCCGGAGTTGAGCGTATTTTTTTGCGGTATTTAGCGTAATTTAGCGTTTTTACGCTATTTAAAGCGTTTTTTCCGGAGTTGAGCGTATTTTTTTGCGGTATTTAGCGTAATTTAGCGTTTTTACGCTAATTAGCGTTTTTTCCGGAGTTGAGCGTATTTTTTTGCGGTATTTAGCGTAATTTAGCGTTTTTACGCTAATTAGCGTTTTTTCCGGAGTTGAGCGTATTTTTTTGCGGTATTTAGCGTAATTTAGCGTTTTTACGCTAATTAGCGTTTTTTCCGGAGTTGAGCGTATTTTTTTGCGGTATTTAGCGTAATTTAGCGTTTTTACGCTAATTAGCGTTTTTTCCGGAGTTGAGCGTATTTTTTTGCGGTATTTAGCGTAATTTAGCGTTTTTACGCTAATTAGCGTGATTTTTCCGGAGTTGAGCGTATTTTTTTGCGGTATTTAGCGTAATTTAGCGTTTTTACGCTAATTAGCGTGTTTTTCCGGAGTTGAGCGTATTTTTTTGCGGTATTTAGCGTAATTTAGCGTTTTTACGCTAATTAGCGTTTTTTCCGGAGTTGAGCGTATTTTTTTGGGTATTTAGCGTAATTTAGCGTTTTTACGCTAATTAGCGTTTTTCCGGAGTTGAGCGTATTTTTTTGCGGTATTTAGCGTAATTTAGCGTTTTTACGCTAATTAGCGTGTTTTTTCCGGAGTTGAGCGTATTTTTTTGCGGTATTTAGCGTAATTTAGCGTTTTTACGCTAATTAGCGTTTTTTCCGGAGTTGAGCGTATTTTTTTGCGGTATTTAGCGTAATTTAGCGTTTTTACGCTAATTAGAGCTTTTTTTCCGGAGTTGAGCGTATTTTTTTGCGGTATTTAGCGTAATTTAGCGTTTTTACGCTAATTAGCGTTTTTTTCCGGAGTTGAGCGTATTTTTTTGCGGTATTTAGCGTAATTTAGCGTTTTTACGCTAATTAGAGCTTTTTTTCCGGAGTTGAGCGTATTTTTTTGCGGTATTTAGCGTAATTTAGCGTTTTTACGCTAATTAGCGTTTTTTCCGGAGTTGAGCGTATTTTTTTGCGGTATTTAGCGTAATTTAGCGTTTTTACGCTAATTAGCGTTTTTTCCGGAGTTGAGCGTATTTTTTTTTGGGTATTTAGCGTAATTTAGCGTTTTTACGCTATTAGCTTGATTTCCGGAGTTGAGCGTATTTTTTTTGCGGTATTTAGCGTAATTTAGCGTTTT